>CM061068.1:128762785-129362785 GCA_030762895.1 Sophora flavescens
GTCCTCACATTTCCATCCCTTGTCCGTAACACCTCAAACTCAAGTGAGGTATTAGTTTCTTCTTTTCTATCAATATGAGATTGGACCTCTAGACAACAATCTCTTGAGAACTTGTGGTGTTAGAGTTTCGAACCTTGCAAGTGGAAAACTTGGCAGGGAGAAATGTATTGATGAAATTCTCTCGTAGCCATGTACCGGGTTTATTATTGGATCTGATCAGACCCCCATTCGAGCTTCAACTTTTATCTCCCTTCTATTGCAAGGTAAACCTTTTCAAGTTGTGTTCTTTCCTTCTTTCTCCACAACATTCGGTTAATTATCTTGCTCATCTCCCCTTCTCAAAACAAAAGTATGGATCATAGCCGGGTCCAAATTTTAGACTAACTTTAAAATCCTTTGTTTGTATAATTTGCTAGGAACTTAGTTCCAGCCATCAGGCACGTTTTATCGAGAAGATGGTTAATGATGTACAAATACTTGCTAATGTAGGCACACATGGTGGTTAAATGGTTACTAGATACAATCATATTTTCACAATCCATCAAATGATTAACCGCTTGCAATATTTGCTTAATTCGGTTCATTATACTGTTAACGGGTTATCCTGATGCTTTAATCATTTTCAAAAACCGACAACTTACTTGGGTTAATGATGACAAATATTTGGTTTATTCATTTCACTATATGGTTAATGGGTTACTCCGAGCATTTGCAATAAATTTTCACAACCCATTAAATAAAATTGGTTAACGCTTCGCAAATATTCCTCAAGTTAATTCTTACCACTATTGGCTAATCGTTTATCCTGACATCGGTAATCATTTTCACAAACCCATTAAATAATGGTTAATCGCCAGTGCCATTTGGTTAGTCTTAGCTCATTATATGGTTAATGATTTATCCATCGTAATCCTTGTTCTACACCGCAGACAATAAATGGTTAATCACTTGAAAAATATTTGGTTATGCCTCATTATTTGTTCACTTGTTTATCCTGATACTTGCAATCATTTTGCTAACTCATTATAAATAATAGTTATTCGCTGAAACTATTTGGTTAATTTAGATCATTATATGGTTAACGGGTTACTCGAGCATTACAAGTTTGCCCATTAAACATGTAAAAAGAATATGATGCCAGTAACCTGTTAACCAAGTTTGAAGGTCCCAAAAGAAATCCACTCCACTCATTATAATTTATAGTTATTTTGTGATTTTTAGTTTTACAACATTATTTGATACAATGTTTGTAAAACTTATGGTTTAATGAAGCTGGGACAAGGAAACACGGTATGTGGTTAAATTGTGTTTTAATAGATTTTTCAAAATCCTTTAAAATATTTTTGAAAGTAAGCTGGCGAATTAAACACACACTTAAAAAGTCTTTGCAAAAGAGCTAATAAACCTGAAAATCAAATCCTTGGACAGCTTGGTATAAACAAACCGTAAGGAGATAAGGGATAGAAGATTCACACCGATGATTTTATCCTGTTCACTCTCCAACCAAGAGCTACGCTTTGCCCTTCTACTTGAAGGTTTTCTCCACTATAATCCAACAGGGTTTACAGTTCATATTGCTGATGAGACTATTATACTACGTGGTCGTATTATGTAAGTTGTGCATACGCGTATATGTGTCGCGATCATCGCTTAGCTAACGTCAGTATTACACATTAGTTTATACAACGCATTTTACTCCCTATCTTTTGTTGTTTCTTTTGCATGTATCTTCGGTTTATGTAGAGGATGGTGAGCACTTTTGCTGAGGAGGACTTATGTGAGATCGCTTACTTCGTAGTTTAGGATTTTAGCTTTATAGTTATTTTGATGTATTTCCTGACGGTTACCAACTATTATGTGACATCGGGTTTTGGGTTTGAGTGTTTCTTTTCATGAGTGTTTTATATTTCTTTTTCCGTTGTTATGTCTTACACATGTGGCAGAGGCTCACCTCATGATATTTGGAGTGTTGTCTCGCTCACATCATATGACAAGTGAGAAAGGTTCATTCCTAGACCTCCAACCCACAGTGCTGGGACATGTTACCTCGGAGGAATTAAAAAGGAAAGGCATATGTAGGTAAAATTAGCGGTAAACCCCAGCTTACCTCTATCTTAATGTTCTCAGAGGGGTGGAAGTGACTACATAATCGCTAGCATAAGTTAATCGTGTGATAATGGATACAATGTCTCTTTGCATACAATGCAGCGTATATTCAAACATAATGACAAGATCCTCTTTCAAGAAACAAGAAGCAAAATCTTTACCAGATTGGTCTCACTGAATTCCTTAATCAAAGTGTGACATGCTTTGTGTCAAGAGAGGATGAAAGATGGATCTAGCATACGGGTTAGGAGCATGTAAGTATTTAAATCGATTTCCAAGCTTCTAAGAATAGCCTTTGGTAAAGGCTTCATTTTACTACTTCCATGGTATGATGTCCGGTGTGACTTTGCCAAGAGGAAGGTAAGTAAAAACTAGCTTAAGTCTAAGAATCAAGTAACCTCTTCCGCATCAATGCTGTTCGTTGCACTTGAAATTGTTTGGTCCAATTAGTGTCATAGTGGCGCAGAAAGAAATGTAGATCTGTATTAGTTGATGACTATTCCATTCACATGGGATACCTTCAACCAAAGATGAGTTAGAGTATTTTAAGATGTCCACCGAATTTATAGATATATAGAATGAGCAAGGATTTCATATTTTGCTATCATATGATCACGAAGGAGAGTTTTAAAATTAGTACTTCAAATATATTTCCCACACCTTGAACTCACCAGGGAGACACCAAAACACATGCATATTGAATATATATGGTCATTTCAACCTTAATAAACAGTACCATGCCACATGCATAAATAACAATCATCAAGTTCATACCAAAATAACACCGGCATCCATATTATGCGGCATACCAAAATAATAATAACAATCAATCACCAGAAACATTAATTTCATTTAAAGACAAAACCCCCAAATAAAAACCTTTAGTTTCATACCAAACCCTTTAAAATATATACCTGAGGTTTAAGGAAAGAATCTTACTTACCTCTTGAAACCTCCAATGATGTGCCCCAAGAACTTTTATGATTGCCCTTTGACATCCTTATCAGCCTAAGGATCTTCATCTATCCCAGGTCTCTTCTTCTTTTCCTTTCTTGATATTTATCCTTAAAAATCCTTTGATTCTTCTCCTAAGTTATCTCTATGTTTTTAAATGAATTTAGGGTTCAAAGCTAACATTCTAGGATATTAGAACTCATTTATAAAGACCCAAAGGCCAAAACACACAAAGAGCTGTACAGTAGTCGCTCATGCCATTAGCATCAGTCCTTTTTTGGATGTTACGAACTATTTTCCTGTGCTTGGCTTTAAATCTTATTTTATGGAACGACTGGTAGACATACCCAATACATCATCATTGGACAAACCAAGATCAGTGCCACCTATTAAAAAATTCAAAACATTAAAAATGCATAAAATAAGTAACAATCCTTCTTCCCTTCGGACTATAGATAAAATAGGTTTCGCCATGCCAAGTTCCCCGCAAGTTCATCTCGGTAGCGTCTCCATCTCTGTCAATGCCTCGCTTACTCTTTTCCGCTCTTTATTGCTATTTTAGTAAAGATTTGATTTTTTTATTTTTATCAGTTTATGTGATTTTACCTTCTAAATTTTAAAATTGTTAATGTAGTTTTGTTCTACAAATACATTGTATTTTCACAATGCATATCTTTGATGGTGGTGCACGGACCAGATGGGAATGATTTAATGTGGATGCTACAACTAATGGTGGTCCATGCCACTTAAAACTATGGTTTTGGAATGGAACCAATCTGGGACATCGTGGGTGCCACCGGAATGCAACCTTGTGTTGGAAAGCTGGCCAAATCACATAGCATTGTTATAGGAACGAGACAGTGTACTCGAGGGTATTTTTACTGATGAAGTGGGTATGCTCCAAGAGAGAAGAAGACCAATGGTCAAGCTTCCGTATAGAAGGGAGATCGGTCAAGGAACAAAAGCGCAGAGAAGAAAGAATGGCATCTGTTTCATCTCCTACGAACGATAGTCACGAGTATAGGAAAAAGATTGCTGAAGGTAAGTTTTTTTTTTTAACGAGGGTCACATCATCATCGTGGTTTCGAATGATGATGTTGGATATGTCCCACAAGTCTTTTCTCTATTTTAAATAGTAAGGATCAATTTGGCAAGTCTGATTCCAATGTAGATAGTTATATTTGTAACATCCTCATTTTCGGAACACTGAAAAGTGTATAACCATGTGGGATGATGTGCTTGATTGCATATCGAGATTTGAGATTAAGACTAGAGTAAGGTCGAAAATGATTAGGATCTTAGATCTCTGGAGATCTAGATATGTGCTAGTATATGGTTCATAAAAAGGTTAAAGAGGCCTTGGAAATGATGCTGAATGTGAAGAAATGAAAGAAACGGTTAAAACAGTGAATACTTCACGCTAATTTAGACACTTGCTGCCAACGTTTTAATATCAGTCGAGCACGCTTTAGTGAGAAGTTTGTGACGCTTAGAAGGACACTTGCTAACTGTTTGCATGTGGGATTCAAGGCGGGATGATCCTGCAGAAGCACTCAACACGCTGACATAGAGTCTAGCATGCTTCGGGACGTGGGCACACCTTTGGACAGGGGAGACGCTGAGTGTTGCCAGGTAGCATATAAGTACCAACTTGCTTCATTTTCACTTTGGCATATCATCACTTGCCCTCCCAACTGTAAAACGTGGTTTAAGCCGATATAACTTTGAGAGCTCAGTGTGATTATTACGAATATCGTAACTGTAATATCCTAAAATTTTAATATTAGATTTTTTAATAAAAGATTGTTGATTAGGAAATTTGGGGGTAGAAAAGGATTAATTTATTTGAATTGTTTTGTAATTAAAAGAATGCAATGTTTGAAAAAAATATTAAAATCAAACAAAATGATATATATATATATATATATATATATATATATATATATATTAAAAAGGTATATTTATTAAAAAGGGGGATGGGTCCATAAAATTGAGCAACTGACGTGGAGCTGCTGAACAATCAGGGATTCAACGAACCTGGATAATGGTGGGCCTCAACGTTTTTTTTTTAATAAGAATAATAATAATAAAATACAATGGAAAAGTCGATGGTCATTTGGCTTCTACCATATACACTTACGGTTCACGCAAGCTTTGTTGAGAGGTACAGTGCCGCACACTGAACATAGAAGACCCAAAATATGGGATCCAATATCAAAGCCAAATATTATTTTTAGATGTGACAAGACATTAGTAGAAGGTTCTTAAGCTTTATTATCATTTTAGAATAATAATGAGTCACATCATTTAGAAATTATTTAGAATAGTGATAAGTCATTCTTAGATTTGTTATATTTGTATTCATAGGTACTATATATCTAACCAACTATGGAATGAATGACAACAAGAAGAATATTCAAGGAAGCATTTGTTCAAGGAGGTTGTTTCCCAATACCAAGTTAACAAGTCTCTAGGATAAGTCTCATAATATGACAAGTAAGCCCAATTTCCAAACACGCCCAAGTAGTTTTAACCTTAAAGTGACAGACACCTAGATTAAGAGATGTAATAATGACTTGCCATATCATTTGTAAATGATCTAGAATAGGGTTGTGCCACTATGATGAGTCACTATGATTTTATTAGATTCTATTTCCAATTTATTTTGTCTTGTTGTGCTTATTAGAGCTACAAGTGACACTATATATGTAAGGTATATAAAATATACCCACCAGAAATTAGAGAAAGTATAAAAGAAAATAGAAACACTCTTCTTCTAGGGAGCAACCTCTTTAAGCAAAAATGTTTCCTTTGAATATTCTTCTGGTTGTCATTAACTCCATAATTGGTTACATATATAGTACCCAGTGAATACAAATATAACAAACCTAAGAATGACTCATCTTATTCTAGATATTTTAAATGATGCGACTCATCATTATTCTAGAATGCTAACAAAGCTTCTAGACCCTTCACTACTAATGACTTGTCACATCTAAGAAATAATACTTGGGTTTTGGTATTTGGATCTTGTGCCACACTTGGGTAATAACATGCTTGGATTTATCTTTGATAATTTTTAGAGCTTTTGAAATCTAAGAGAAGTAAATATCATTTTCTTAAACTTCATGGTATAAATTTAAAGGTTTGAGCATGAAATTAATAGGGTAATTATTTGGGGTTTTATCCTTAAAACAAAATTGATGTTTTATTGGTGATTAATTATTATGTGATTGAATATTTATATAATGGGTGATATGTGATGTCTTAATGTTGTTTTAATATGAAACTGATGAATATTAATGCATGTGAGATGATGTTACATGACCATACGTATATGCGTGGGTTTGGCTATCTCTCTTGGGGAGAGATGATGCTGAGATACTCTCGGAGATGGCAAAGGCCAAATTGGGAGCAATGAAGATTGGCCTGATGCGAAGCGATGGCAAAAGACCTCCTACACGAGAAGCGATGTTGACATTGCACGTCAGTGGATACTTCCGGGAAGATTGCAAAGGACCTAACTCGTAGCGATGACATTACTAATGAGAGGCAATGGCAAAAGGCCTCCTACAAAGAGAAGGCAATTGAGATGTCATTGCACTCATGTTCGTTTGTTGATATTATTGTATGTGTTGGCCAAATGTGTTTTTGTTGAAATACTTGGAGATTATATTATTTTGAAAATTGCAGATTACCATGATTGTTTTTTTTGTTACCACGCCAACTTAAAGTAATATCTTTCGAAACCTTTTAGAAATGTGTTTACTTACTGGGATTATAAATCCAATTAGTGGTGTTGTCTTTCGTAGTTTGCTGGTGTGACACCCTTTCCCCGGGCATCACATTAATTACCTCGTTTTAAGAAAAAGAAATTTTTAACGAGATGTTCGACTACTTTCGAAAATGTAAGATTGTTTTAAATAATTATATTCTTTTTAAAATTGAGACATTCAATAATTTTTATAAACTTCTCCCGCATGCATGAATAAACATAATGGACTGAAAACATAAAACATCAACATTGCAACACACCTTTATACATTGACATGAGGCCTTCTTGGAGACAAGCCACTTTTGATGATTTCTTTTCGTGAGTGAAAAGTCAATTTATACAAAGGTGGAGTTAAACATACCCTAACAGAGTCGGCGCTTTCAAAAGTTCCTAAGTCAAAAGAACTACTGTTTTCAAAAATGATAAACAACTAACCCGACATCATCACTTCTAAACAAAAGAAAATCCTACAACTGGTCTAGTCCTAGTGGTATCCGTTAGGAGACCACCGGTTATTCCCCCACTGACGAGATACAACCGTGGTGGAAGGTCATCAACATCACCTCCCTCATCGGGGAGCATTGTCATCATCATCGTCAAGTGGATAGATCGAGGATACTCATCCATCTCCTCAACGGGATCGCCCTCCAAATCCTCCCGAGGGTCCTCTCCATCATCTCCATGGATCCTCCTCAATAGGTTCAACAGTGCCGTCTCCCTGGAGGTGGAAGGGGTCCCTGGGCTGCCGAGACCTAAGACCACCACCCCGGGCGCACAATGTCATATGAGATATCTACAAGTGGTGATGTGATCCACACCGTCCTGTAGTATGAACTCCTTCAACGGGTCCATCCAAGGCTCACCCTCCACCGTACACACCGAGCCAAGATGTCCGCGTGAGCTCTTGTTGAAACTCCCACGCATTGGGTCCAAGTAGTTCTCAAAGAAGGGGCTCGCACCCGAGAGTGAATCAATGGTGCGTCCGGGTCCATCTATTTCCCGAAACAAAATAACATACCACTAGAAAAGAAATCCAACAAAATACAAGGGTGAGATACCAATATATGGATGAATTATGACAACTACATACATGCAATACAAAAGCATCAGATACAATTCAACATCATCATATACATAACATGAAAATTTCAAAATAAATTATGATAACACAAAATTCATCGTAGTTTTGAAAACACATGGCATCTTTAAAATTCAACGCTTGATGCTAATCTCCAGGAGACTTTAACTTCATTTAAAAATGAGCTGATGAGCTTGATTGTCAATAAGGCACAACGTGATTTTCCACAAAGATCGTCCAAAACTCCCGGACAGGTGATCAACGTGTGGATGTCCATAGCATACCGCCCAACACAAGGCACAATAACCCAGCATATGGACTTATTATCCATCAAGGCACAATGAAACAACTTAGCATGAGATACCGACCCTTCAAGGTATTCCTACGAAAAACAACGTGGGACGCCCGCCAAAATGTATGTGAAAATCATTTCATTTTCGCAAGCTTTTCTTTGTGCGTCATTCTTTCCTTTGCTGAAGCTCAAGGCTCACGACCTCCGTGAATTTTCAACGTGTTAAAACCTTATTATCAACACAGACCTTTAAGTCCGAGTGTCTAATCACAATAGTCCCGGATCGATGCACCGGGCCTTGACTTTGTGGTCGAGAAAACAATTTTTCACCTTTACTACTTTCACCACGTTTTCATACAACGTATAGGACATGCAGTCCCATAAATAACGACCCGTGACACACCCATAACAATGTGACATGGATCATAGATCAACGTGTTTTAGAAACACTAGTATCTCGACGCGTCATTACCAGTTCACTTTTCAACGCTCTTTTCGCTTAGGTGAACATACAAATCCAAAACAAAACTTTCGTAACTTATCCAAGTTATTGGATATTTTATTTTGAAGGACAGCCTTCTAAAAGACATTTTTCCTTTGAAATTTATTTTGAAAACCTTGAGTTATAGAAAGTCTCTTTCTTTTCTAGAAATCCACCTTTAGTCAGGAAAAGTCTATTATTAGGAAAATGTTGAAAACTTTTTGAGCGAAAATATTTTCTAAAACATTGAGAACTAAAATTTATTCAAAAAGAATTTGAAATTTAACTTGTTTTCCTTTATGGTTCTTCACCATAAAATAGTCCCAAAATTTAAGTTTCTCATAGAATAACTTCTTTAAAAAAAATTTCAAAATAAATTTCTCTTCTATTTTCATAAAGAAAATTTTATTTAAAGTTCTCAAATCTTCACCACACGTTAAAAGAATATTTTATTTTTCTTTTATCAACATGCTACTTAAAATTTTGAAAATATTTATTATGTGGTTTTCCACATAAGACTTCTTAAGGCTTTTATCTTTAATGATTAAGCTCTAACCAATGGTTAGGCTTCTATGAAACAACCAAACAACTTCCAATCAAATAGGTCAAAGCAAATGCAACATATACAATAACCAAACAGATCTCAACAATTTCAACATAATCAGCATAATACACATGCTTAAAAATACATAAACATACAAGCCTATAATTCACTCCAACATATCATTAAGGCCAAAAAAATTTAAATAATTCTAAAACAACCACAACAGTGACAACATCAACACAACCACATGACTCAAACACAACAAGCATATAGTTATAATAATTTAAATATCTCTCGTGCTTCCTCACCTTACCTTAGCTTGAAGAGTAAAAAGACCGTAGTTTCCTCGCGTTTCAAGGAAAACGGACTAGTGATCCAAGTTACGATTGCAATCTAAATCAAATCAAGTATTTAACACAAGTTAAAATTTGACAAAATCACTCCAAAACTCTCATGCATGTCTCGCTATAACATGCAAAGAATGATAAAAATTCTAAATTCTTACAAGCTTTTGGATTTATAATCCTTAAGCATTATAGGAACAAAATAAATCAAGTCGAAACTAAAAATAAAATTTCAATTCCTCAACTTAAAAAAAAACTTTCGCCTTTAAAAATTTATATATGATAGAATCTTATTTGTCAACTTTCTTGTTGCATGCATGTAACCAAAATTTATAATTTTAAAATAAGTAATTTACTAAAACTTTGAAACTAAATTTTCTTAACTTCAAACAATAGTGTTTTCGGCCTCCACACATAGTTAGGCAAAATTTTTGATTTCCAATTTCATAAACATATGCATGCAAATAAAATAGTGATTTTCAACCAAATTTATTCTAAACAAAATAAAAACCAAAAATCTTTTCAACTCTAAAATTTGAGTTTACTCATAGTAAGTCAACATAAAAATAAAACTTCATTTTGTTCATGAACTCAATTTGCATCATTTAAAGGTCTTTAAGCCATGCTTGTAAGTTTTGAACCAAAAATACAATCTTAGCACTACTTAGGTTTCAGCCCTATCAACACTAATTGGAAGGAAAAATTAAATTTTTGTATGAAGCTCATTAGCTTAAAAATCACATGCATTTGAATTTTAAAGACATGCATGTAAAATTTTAACAAAACATCAACTTTCCTCTGCTCAACAATTTCGCCATCATCAAAAAAATAGGTTTAGCAGATTTCTTCATCACATGCAATCCATAAAGATGAAGATAGAGATGATGATGAGCTAAAAAAAATCCATTTCTTGTTCGAAGTTTTAAAGCAAGAACATGAATATGAAACTAAAGAGAGAACCATGCATGTGGATATATCAAAGCTTCTAAGAAAGTAAAGAGTAAGAGTTAAGAGTTTATACCCTCTAGATGATGATGATGATGATGAGTAAGAGATGAAGATGAAGATAGCTCCTTAACCTCCAAACTACAAGAGTTGTGAGGTTGAAGATGATGAATAGTAAGTTGTGAGTGAGAATGAGCTTGAGAGAGAACGTGACCAAATGTGAAAATAAAGTCGGAGGAGGGTATTTAGAGAGTGAAGAGCGGGGGGGGGGGGTGGCGCTGCGGGGCTTGTCCAAGGGGTGAGATTTTCTCAATTTTTTTGTAATTAAAATAAAGCCCAAAAATAAAATAATTAAATAATGCTTTCTTGCAAAAATAAAGAAAATGATGATATGTTTTAATGGCAATACTATTCACCTCAATCCAACAAGGTCAATTTCACATCAAATCTTAAATTTCTGCACCTAATATGTTTGAATAAAATCCTCCATGTTAGAGCAAAAATTGTATTTTTGAAAAAAAATGGTTTTCTTGTAAAATGGATGAAATTATTAGATGAAAAATCATGATGTTGTGATTTGAAAGAAACATTATTCAAATCTGCACAAAATCTATTTTAGATAAATATTGCCTGCTATGTTTCCATTTATCTATTGATCGTAAAAACCGATCGTAGTTTACTTCGTCAATTTTCCCTAAAATTTTATATCAAAATAAATAATTTCTAAAATCATGGATTTAGTTAAAGTTGAGTTATAAAAATTAAAATTTTATTTTGCGTAAAGAAAATTATTTTTCGGGAGTAGAGTTTTTGACAAAGGAAAACTCGGACTAGAAACGTTTGAAATTTTTTCTACAAAAATTCAACTGCACTTTCATAAAATAAAATAAAATAATTATAAGGAACGAAATTTGGTTTATTAAAATAATTCTTCATTTATTATAATAATAAACACTACATTATTCACATATACATGACATGCATAAGTGAAAAAATCGGGGTGTTACATTCCTACCCCACTAAAAGAAATTTCTGTCCCGAAATTACGTATCTAAAAATAATTCAGATACTCTAATCTCATCTTATCTTCTACTTCCAGTGTCGCTTCCCAGTTGTCTCGCCCCAAATAACCTTAACTAAGGGAATCATTTTACCCCAAAGTTGCTTAATCCTCCTATCTTTGATCCCATACACGAAAGTCTCATAAGACAATTCTTTTAATCGACCACATCAGGTTCAATCACATGTGACGGGTCGGGAATATACTTTCTCAGTTGTGAAACATGAAAGATATCATGGATATTTGAAAGAAAAGGTGGCGGAGAAATTTGATAAGCTACGGGACCGATATGGCGAAGAATCTGGTATGGTCCTATAAATTTTGGAGTGAGCTTTCTGGATTTTATAACTCTACCTACTCCAGCCGTGGGAGTTACTCTTAGAAATACGTGTTCGCCTTCTCTTGAAATTCGAGAGGTCGCCTTCTTGACCGGTGTAACTCTTTTTGTCCTTTTGCTTGTGAAGCTTTCATCCTTCCACGGATCCGCTTTCACTTTCTCCATTGTCTGCTGCACAATCTCGGTCCTAAAATGGTGCTTTCTCCATCATGATACCAACACAGAGGTGTTTGTCATTTTCTTCCATACACAGCCTCATAGGGTGCCATACCTATACTCGAATGATAGCTGTTGTTGTACGTGAACTCTAGGAGCGGCAAAAGATTTTCCCAACTTCCACGATTGTCTAGGATGCACGCTCTCAACAATTCTTCTAACGACTGGATCATTCTTTCCGTTTGCCCGCCAGCGCGGATGGTATACGCCGAACCGAGCCTTAACTTAGTTCCTAGCGCTTCCGCAAACTTCCCCGTAAACGGAAGTCAACTTTTGGTCTTGATAAGCCTCCTGGCTCATCTAGTTTTATGGCTAGTATGACCAGGGTTTTGTGCAAATTATATCCTATTTTCACCCAAATTAGATTAGATTGTCCCTCAAGCAAGGTTTTGAGTCTCTAAAGTAGTTTTAGGTTAATTTAGCCAGTTTTGAGTCAAATAAAGCACTTATGGCTATTTTGTTGTTTTCTCAGTTAAATAGAAGTTAAGGAATAAAGAAGAGGGGATTCGCCTCGCGAGAGTTTCTTCGCCTCGCGAACTCGAAAGCCAGCAAGTAATAAAAATGTCATCCTCTCTAGTTCGCCCCGCGAACAACACCTTGCCTCGCGACCCTGATAGCTGACTGTTCCAAAGAAATGCAACCCGTTCTGGTTCGCCTCGCGGATACATGTCTCGCCTCGCGAGACTGAAGGCCAGAAGCCATGACTGTTCCATTCTTCGCCACGCGAGCAGATTTCGCCCGCGAGAAGACCAAACGTTGCCGACTCTTCACAATATTCGCCGAGCGAGCGAGTGTTCGCCTCGCGAGTGGGCTTAGTTTCTGAATAGTATAAAAGGCTGTTCTGGGCAGATTGAAAAGACTTTTGCTTCTCCTTGGTTTTTACATTTTTCTGTGTGTATTTCATTTTCATGGAGAACTAAATTTCATAGATTAATCTGCTGTAATTGATTTCCATCGTACTTGGAGGTTTTGTAATCCCTGCTTTGTATGCTTTTCCTTTTCAATGCCATGTTATACATTTCCGCTTGTTTAATTCAGGAGTGTATAGTGTTGTGTTGATTCATTTCAGTGATGCTATGTTCCTATACTTAATCGCGTTTGTCTAATTCGCGTGTGTTCATTCATGTTCGCTTAGTTCATGAGGGCTTAACCCCGCTTGTTTAATTCGGAATAGGAACATATATCCGTAGTAGCGATTTCGCTTGTTAATTGTTGCTACAACTCAAAAGGGATTAGAATCGCTTAGGGCTTGGGATTACATGAACCGATGATAGTTGTGAAATCAAGAACAGTCGATTAATCGCCTTTAGCTATTTGATAACCTTTGCAATCGCTTTCTGCTTTATTGTTCTGTTTTTTGCATTGTTTTCCAATTGCAATTCAAACCAAACCCCCCAAAACTGATTTTTGTGGTAAATAGCAAGTCAAGAGTCCTTGTGAGACGACATCCGAGTTGTCGCCTAAACTACATATTTTTACAAATCGCCGCTTTTGAGTGCGTATGACAACGCGACCAAAATTGGCGCCGTTGTCGGGACTCTTATTTGTTATTTTCCCATTTTTTTCTTTATTTTCTTTTTCTTTTATTTTCGTTTTGTTTTGAATTGGTCCTGCTACTAGGTCTAATTGCCCTAATTGTGTGATTTTGATCCTGAAATTGAAAGAACACTGCACACACGCCGTAGAGAAATTCGGGCTAGCACTAGTAGTGATTCTAATTCCAAAACTGTTTTTGTCAATATGGGTGACTAAAGGACATTAAGATAGCTTGCTGCCCCTGATGTTAACTATAATGGATTGTGTATTGAATATTCTGGTGCTGTTACCCCCTTTGAATTAAAATCTGGTCTAATCCATTTGTTGCCAAGGTTTAATGGTCTTGCAGGTGAGGATCCACATAATCATCTCAAGGAGATCCAGTTTGTCCGCTCCACTACCTTGAGACCAGAGGAGTAATCAAGATCATATTAAGCCGAGAGCCTTCCCGCTTTCCACTAGGCGACCGCAAAGGATTGGCTGTTATATCTTCCGCCAAATTCATTTACCACCTGGATCGATTTGAAGAGGCTCTTCTTATTGTAATACTTTCTTGCCTCCAGAGCTGAATCAATTAGGAAGGAAATATGTGGCATCAGACAAGGAAATGAGTCGTTGGCTGAATATTGGGACAGATTCAAGCATTTGGTATCCAGCTTGCCCCCAAAGATCGATTTCGAACACGCTTCTTATCCAAGACTTTTATGAAGGGTTACCGCGGATGGATAGGAATATTTTGGATGCCGCTAGTGGGGAGCGCTTGTTGATAAGACCCCAGCCACGCAAGCAACTCATTGAAAATATGTCACCGAATTCCCAGCCTTACTACTGCAGAGAAATTCTGTTGAGACAAGAGGTGTGCACGAGGTCCATAGCTCTTCTTCCATCCAGGCCCTTGAGGATAGAATGGATAGGCTCATCTTTGGTGGAGAAAATGGCAATGGATAGGGTTCAGCCGGCAAGGTTGTGTGGGCATGTGCGCTTCTCATGAGCTCCCATACGAGGCATGCCCTATTCTCAAGGAAGAGTCAAGCACCGATTTGCCTCAAGCTTATGCGTACCCATCAAGGCAACAACAAGACCGTACAACACCTCCGCACTCTCCACAAACAGGTACCATCCCAATTGGAGGAATCATCCTAATCTGTGGGTATGGGAACTCATCCCAACAACAACCGATGACAAGACCACGTAATCCTCCTCAAGTGACCACTTGCACCTTCCTCGGACCTTCATTAGAAGACTTGGTCAAGCAAATGGCTGCAACCAATCTCCGACTTCCGAAGCAGGACAGCTCCAGTGCCTCACAGTACGCTTTCAGACATAACAGATGCTAGCATTCAGGCTTTTCATACACAGGTTGGACAGCTTGCCATATCCATAAATAACATACAGCAAGCTCAAGGAACAACCCAGCTGCCGGCACAAACAGTGATAAATCCCAATGCCTCCAATCCTAATGTGAGTGCCATATCTTTGAGATCTGGAAAGGTTGTTGAGGCATCCTCTGAGAAAAATGAAGAAAGTGTTAAGGTAACCCCGGAGCCTTCAGTTGATGTTGAAGCTGAGAAGGTATATATACCACCAATCCCCTTCCCACACAGAGTTCAGAAAAATAAGAAGATTGGTGGTGAAGACAAGGAGAGGGAAATTCTTGATGTGTTCAGAAAGGTGATTGTAAATATTCCTCTTTTGGATGTGATCAAGCAGGTGCCCAAGTATGCAAAATTTCTAAAGGATCTATGCACCAACAAGAGGAAGTTGAAGAATAATGAGAGAGTTGATTTGGGAAGAAATGTTTCAGCTCTTATCCAGCCTAAACTCGCACGCAGAGAGAGTTCGTTGTTTTAGCCCCTACTCGGGCATTACCACATAAGTGCAAGGATCCAGGCACATTTACTACTCCATGCACTATTGGGGATAGAAGATTTGAAAATTGCATGTTGGATTTGGGAGCATCTATAAATGTCATGCCTACATCTATTTTCAATAACCTTGATCTTGGGCCCTTGCAAGATATCAGGGTCTCACCATCTAGTTGGCCAACAGACCAGTGCCCGCCCCCATGGGAATGGTAGAAGATGTGCTAGTACAAGTTGATGAGCTGATTTTCCCTGCTGACTTCTACATCCTAGACATGGCGAGAGAGACAAATTCAGTAGATCACCAATAATCTTGGACAGACCATTCATGAAGACAGCCAAGACTAAAATTGATGTTAATGATGGGACCATGTCTATGGAGTTTGGTGATATTGTGGCAAAGTTCAACATCTTTGATGCTATGAAACACCCACTGGAGGAGCACTCGCTTTTCCAATTAGAGTTGCTTTCTCGAGATTATTGATGATACCCATGAGGACCTTGTTTCGCATTTTCCATTTATTTCTCGGTTTTGATGATTTATATTCATGTACTAACTGCATCGACACTCAACCCGTGTCTTGCTTGTGCTGAGTTTCTTGATTCAACTTTGCGGGTGATAGTGATAGTGAGAGTGAAGTATGCTGTTCAGTGAAGTCCTTGACATCATGGCTACTCCCAATGTACCATCCGTTGAGCAACCACCCTCCCTAGAGCTCAAGCCACTTCCGGGAACCCAAGTATGCCTACCCGGGAGACGAATGAAAACTTCCAATCATCATTTCCTCCACCCTTGACTCGACCAGGAAGCTAAGCTTTTAGAGGTTCAAGAAGCACAAGAAGGCTATTGGGTGGACCTTAGCCGACATTCCAGAATTAGCCCCTCCGGATGTATGCACGCAATTCTATTGGATGATGGGGCTAAACCAAGTAAGGCAGGCCCAAAGGCGGCTAAACCCATTGATTCCGGATGTGGTGAAGAAAGAGGTGACTAAACTTCTGAGCGTGTATTATATACCCCATCTCTGAGTAGTACTTGGGTAAGTCCAGGTGCAAGTTGTACCCAAGAAGTCCGGTCTCACAAAGAGTTAGAAATGATAATAATGAGCTTGTACCCACTAGAGTCCAGAATAGTCAAGTAGTCCAGAATAGATTATAGGAAGTTGAACCAGGCCACTAGAAAGGATCACTTTCCTTTGCCGTTCATAGATCAGATGCTGGATCGCTGACTGGTAAATCTCATTACTGCTTTCTTGATGGATTTTTCGGGTATTTCCAGATCCATATCGCCCCCGAGGATCAGGAAAAGACCACTTTCACGTGCCCCTTCGGTACGTTTGCCTATAGGAGGATGCCATTTGGCCTTTGTAATGCTCCTGGCACCTTCCAAAGATGCATACTTAGCATTTTTACTGAATTTATTGAAAATTGCATGGAGGTGTTCATGGATGACTTCACTGTATATGGCTCCTCATTTGATGCATGTCTGCAAAGTCTGAATTTAGTTCTACAAAGATGCATTGAGACTGATCTGATTTTGAACTATGAAAATGTCACTTTATGGTAGAACAGGGGATTGTTTTGGGTCATGTTATTTCTAAAGAGGGTATTTCCGTAGATCCTGTAAAAATTGATGTGATTTCTTCATTGCCTTACCCATCTTGCGTACGCGAGATCCGTTCCTTTCTTGGCCATGCAGGTTTCTACGAGCGCTTCATCAAGGACTTCAAAGAAGATAGCTCTGCCATTGTCAAACCCATCAAGAATGATGCCATGTTCCATTTTGATAAAAATTGCAAGAAGGCATTTGACTACCCGAAAAGAGCATTGACCTACTCCCCGTCATCCATCCCGATTGGACCTTCCTTTGAACTCATGTGTGATGCTTCCAATTTTGCTGTGGGAGCGGTTCTGGCACAAAGGGTGGGCAAGGCTGCCCATGTAATTCATTATGCTTCTATGACATTTGATGCTGCACAATCCAATTACACCACCACTGAGAAAGAACTGCTAGTTGTTGTGTTTGCACTTGATAAATTTAGGTCTTATTTGCTAGGTTCAAAAGTTATTGTTTTCACTAACCATGCAGCTCTGAAGTACCTGTTAAAGAAACCAGAAGCTAAGCCAAGACTGATCCGGTGGATGCTTTTGCTCCAAGAATTCAATGTGGAGATAAAAGACAAGAGTGGAGCTGAAAATTTGGTAGCCGATCACTTGAGCCGAATAGCAAGGGATGAGGATCCTTCTCCCATCCAAGATGATTTTCCTGATGAGCGACTTCTACATCTGTATGGGGTAACCCCCTGGTTTGCTGACATAGTTAACTTTCTTGTTGCTGGTGTTGTTCCTGCAGGTACAAGTAGATCCAAGTTCCACAAGCTCAAGAGCGATGCAAAGTACTATGTGTGGGATGATCCGTACCTTTGGAAGTTTTGCAGTGATCAGGTGATTCGGAGGTGTGTCCCCGATCATGAGACAGAGTCCATCTTGCACTTTTCACATGCCTCTCAAGTTGGAGGACATTTTGGACCACAGAGGACGGCAAGAAAAGTCCTGGATTCTGGGTTCTACTGGCCCACAATTTTTAGAGATGCCTATGAGGTTTACAGAAATTGCAAGGAATGTCAAACAGCAGGCCCTGCCATCACTCGTAGGAGTGAGATGCCTCAGCAGCCCATGCTTTTTTGTGAGGTTTTTGATGTGTGGGGGATTGATTTTATGGGTCCTTTCCCTGCTTCTTTTGGTTTTCTATATATTCTTTTGGCTGTTGACTATGTTTCAAAGTGGGTGGAAGCAATCCCCACTAGGACTAACGATGCTAAAGTTGTTTCCAAATTTGTTAGGTCCAACATTTTTTGCAGGTTTGGCATACCTAGGGCTATTATCAGTGATCAGGGCACTCACTTCTGCAACCGAACCATGGAAGCCTTACTCAGGAAATATGGGGTTGTGCATAGAGTTTCCACTGGTTATCATCCATAGACCAATGGCCAGGCTGAGTTATCAAACAGGGAGATCAAGCAGATTTTAGAGAAAATGGTGCAGCCGAATAGAAAGGACTGGAGCCGCCGTCTGGAAGACGCACTGTGGGCTCAGAGGACCGCTTTCAAGACGCCAATAGGAATGTCCCCCTTTCGGCTTGTATTTGGTAAGGCATGTCATCTCCCGGTGGAAGTTGAGCACCGTGCATATTGGGCAGTCAAGTGTCAGTAACTTGGAAATGAAGAAAGCTGGTGTTGAAAGGAAACTACAGCTGCAAAGAACTTGAGGAGCTTAAGCTAGAAGCCTATGAAAGCTCCAGGATTTATAAAGAGAAAACAAAACTTTTTCATGATAGGATGATTGCTAGGAAAGAATTTTTTGTGGGCCGAAAAGTCTTCTTGTTTAATTCCACTTTGAAATTGATGATCGGGAAACTTAGGTCCAAGTGGATTGGACCATTTGTTGTTACTAATGTGTTTCCTTATGGTGCAGTAGAGATTAAAGATGCAGGTAGCAACAAGACCTTCAAGGTTAACGGGCAGAGGCTGAAGCCATTCCATGGTGTGGATGCTGGTGTTCCTGCGGATGCTAATGTTGAGGAGCTCTCCTTGGAAGCTCCCACCTACACTGACACTTGATCAGGGAGTACCCTTTCCTTTCCCTCACTCTGATTTTATAGTCATGTTGTTTCATTGGGGACAATGCATGTTTTAAGTGTGGGGGAGGGAACTAGTTGTAGTTTTGTTTTGTCTTGTTTTTTTTCTTTTAGCTCTTGAATAAATTGTGTTAAGTCTTATGTTGGCAAGTTTGATTGATTTTGATGATTTTGCACAGATTGATTGCATGATTGATGTGATGATTCCCCCTAGGTTGAACAATGGGTTTCTTGAAATTTTTTTGCACAGACTGAACCTTGAGATTTTGTTATGATGGCATGATTTATGATAAGTTTGGGGTGATAGGAAGCACACACTAGGGATAGAATCTCTGTCAAACAATTTGCATGAATGTCCAGGTGAGGTTTTGAGCCTCCAACATGTTTTTAACTGTGTGAAATCACTTTCAAGTTGCACTTTCCTGAATTTGCTTGAATCTCTTTATGGTTTGCATGTTTATGTGTTTGCTTCAGATGATTTAGGCATTTTCTTTGTAAATAACCACTTGGCTTAAAAATAACTATCCCTAATGCATGTTCCTTTGTTAGCCCCATTGAGCCTGATTAGCCTATTATTTCTTGATGACCTGATATTATGAGCCTAAAATCTGAAAAACCATGTTAACTCGATCTTAGGATTAGGAGAGCATGGAATCTTAGAAAGAGAATGGGTGCAAGAAACTAAGTTTGGGGTGGCTGCAAGGTGTAATGTGCTGTTTGGGATTGATAAAAAAATATATAATAAAAAGGTTGGAGCCAAAGGCCAAAAAGAAAAAAGCAGAAGAAAAAAAAAGAAAAAAAAAGAATAAAATAAAAAGAAAAAAAAAGAAAAAAAATATTAGAAGGAAAGGCTGCAGTCACCCAAAGCATAAGGAAAAATGGAAAAAGGAACTTGAGTGGAAATTCAATGTATCAAATGTTCATGCTCTCTTAGTTCCTAGGGTCCTCAGCCTAGTACCCTTGTATATCCTACCCTTAGCCTGGCCCCATTACAACCCATAAAAGACCTTTTGATGTTGCATGCATGTTTTCTGTGGGAATCATTTGGAGATGAAAATCAATTTTATGGGAAGTGCTCTTAAAAGTGAAATTGAGTGAAATGTTGATAGCCTGACACAAACTGAGCGATTGAGTGAACACTAAATGCCCTTGTGAGGAAGGCAGTTGTTTGAATTTGGTGATCTCCCTCTTGTGTGTAACTTGGATCCCCTGCTTAGATTAATGATTGTTTGAATGATGAAATTCTCATTTTTTTAGAATGAATGATTGTGGGGATTGCTTTGCTTGAAAGGGGGAGACATTGAAGAAAACTGTTTTGATGAAACTGCTTGAATTTGTGCAAGGTTGATTGAATCTTTTAAGCTTGCCAGGTCTTGAGTCTTTTTGATTTTTGAGTTTTAGTTTGCTTGGGGACAAGCAAAGTTTAAGTTTGGGGTATTTTGATGAGCCTCTGGCTCATCTAGTTTTATGGCTAGTATGACCAGGGTTTTGTGCAAATTATATCTTATTTTCACCCAAATTAGATTAGATTGTCCTCAAGCAAGGTTTTGAGTCTCTAAAGTAGTTTTAGGTTAATTTAGCCAGTTTTGAGTCAAATAAAGCACTTATGGCTATTTTGTTGTTTTCAGGTTAAATAGAAGTTGAGGGAATAAAGAAACAGGGGATTCGCCTCGCGAGAGTTTTCTCGCATCGCGAACCTGAAAGCCAGCAGAACAGTAAAAATGTCATCCTCTCTGCGGTTCGCCCCCGCGAACAACACCTCGCCTCGCGACCACGAGTAGCTGATCGTTCCGAGAGAAATGCAACCCGTTCTGGTTCGCCTCATGGATACATGTCTCGCCTCGCGAGACCAAGGCCGAAAGCCATGACTGTTCCATTCTTCGCCACGCGAAAGCGATTTTCGCCCGCGAGAAGACCAAACGTTGCTGACTCTTCACAATATTCGCCTCGCGAGTGAGTGTTCGCCTCGCGAGTGAGCTTAGTTTCTGAATAGTAAAAAGGCTGTTCTGGGCAGATTGAAAAGACTTTTGCTTCTCCATAGTTTTTACATTTTTCTGTGTGTATTTCGTTTTCATGGAGAACTAAATTTCATAGATTAATCTACTGTAATTGATTTCCACCGTACTTGAGGTTTTGTAATCCCTGTTTTGTATGCTTTTCCCTTTTCAATGCCATGTTATACATTTCTGTTTGTTTAATTCAGGAGTGTATAGTGTTGTGTTGATTCATTTCAGTGATGCTATGTTCCTATACTTAATCGCGTTTGTTTAATTCGCGTGTGTTCATTCATGTTCGTTTAGTTCATGAGGGCTTAACCCCGTTTGTTTAATTCGGGAATAGGAACATATATCCGTAGTAGCGATTTCGTTTGTTAATTGTTGCTACAACTGAAAGGGGATTAGAATCTGCTTAGGGCTTGGGATTACATGAATCGATGATAGTTGTGAAATCAAGAACAGTAGATTAATCGTCTTTAGCTATTTGATAACCTTTTCAACTGCTCTGTTTTATTGTTCTGTTTTTGCATTGTTTTCCATTTTCAATTCAAACCAAACCCCCCAAAATCTGACTTTTGTGGTAAATAGCAAGTCAAGAGTCCTTGTGGGACGACATCCGAGTTGTCGCCCTAAACTACATATTTTTACAAATCGCTCGCTTTTTGGCACGTGGTGACAGCGCGACCAGTCTCTATCCGAAACAATACAGGAGGGTACTCCGTGAAGTCTGATCACCTCTCTGATATACACCTCGGTTAGCTTCTCCACAGTATAATTGGATTTAACAGGTTAAAAGTGTGCCAACTTTGTTAACCTGTCAACAACTACCCAAATTGGGTCGAAACCTTTGGAAGTCTTTGGTAGTCCTACCACAAAATCCATGGATATACTATCCCACATCCATTTAGGTACATCCAGAGATTGTAACATTTCGTCGGGTCGTTGATGTTCTACTTTCGTCTTCTGACAAGTTAAGCAAGATGCAACATATTCCGCCACTTGTTTCTTCATGCCTGACCACCAAAATCTCTGATTTAAATCCTGGTACATCTTAGTTGCTCCGAGATGGATACTCAGTTTGCTCTTGTGGGATTCCTCGAGAATCATCTTTCTCATTTCAGGATTGTCGGGTACTCAAACTCGTTCATTGTACCTCAAGATGATGTCTGGTCCTAAATTGAATTCTGGTGCCTTTCCTTGTTCCATGAGTTCTTTCTTCTCTTGGAGATATACATCGGTAGCTTGTTGCTCTCGGATTTCTTCCATCAGTCCACTTGAGATCTTGATCATTCCCACACCGATCCTTTTTGGACTAATCTCCATCATTAAATCAAAGTCACGAAACGTCTTGATTGACTGTAATTCTTTCACCATCATCGCTGAGACGTATATGGCTTTCTGGCTCAAAGCATCTGGTACGACGTTCGCCTTTCCGGGATGGTACTGCAACGTGAAGTCATAGTCCTTCAGAAATTCCATCCACCACTTTTGTCTCATGTTGAGTTCTTTCTGGTTGAATAGATATTTCAAGCTCTTGTGGTCGCTAAAAACATCAAACTTGGCTCCATACAAATGATGTCTCCATATCTTTAGTGCAAAGACCATAGCATCTAATTCCAGATCGTGGGCCAGGTAGTTCTTCTCATGAATCTTTAGCTGACGCGACACATATGCCACTACCTTCCAGTGTTGCATCAATGCACAACCTAAACCTTGATACGAAGCATCGCAAAGACACCTCATAAGGTTCATTGGGTTCGGGAAGTATTAGCATTGGTGCCATCGTTAAACGTTCCTTTATCTTTTGAAAGCTTTCTTCACATTCCACAGTCCACACAAAGGGTTGATCTTTTCGTAAGTCTGTGTCAACGACGCTACGATCTTGGAGAAACCTTCAATAAATCTCCAGTAATATCCAGCCAAGCCAACAAAGCTTCGGATCTCCGTTACTGTTTTCGGTCTTTCCTAAGAAAGTACTGCCTCCACTTTGGCAGGGTCAATAGTAATTCCTTCCTTGGAAATCACATGCCCCAAGAACTTCACTTCTTCAAGCCAAAACTCACATTTAGAGAGTTTTGCATACAACTCCTTCTCTCGTAAGATCTGTAGTACTTCTCACAGATGCACTTCATGTTCCGCATGACTCCTAGAGTAGATGAGGATGTCATCGATGAACATGACAATAGACTTATCCAACAACGGACGAAAAACCCGATTCATGTAAACCATGAAGACAACAGGTGCATTTGTCACTCCAAACAGCATTACAAGATATTCATAATGCCCTAACGAGTTCGGAATGCAGTCTTCGGTATATCCTCAATCTTCACTCTAATCTGATGGCAACTCGTCCTCAAATCAATCTTTGAGAAAACATCAGCTCCTTGTAATTGATCCATCAAATCATCTATGCACGGCAACGGGTACTTGTTCTTGATTGTCACTTTGTTGAGTTGCCTATAATCCACACAAAGTCTCGATCCTCCGTCTTTCTTCTGTACTAAAAGAACAGGTTCTCTCCATGGAGAAACACTTGGTCTTATGAACTGTTTTGACAATAGATCTTCTAGCCGAGCCTTCAATTCTACAAGCTCTGTGGGTGACATCTGATATGGAGCAATCGATATCGGACAGGTTCCTGGAACAAGATCGATGGAGAATTCGATATCTCTCACCGGTGGTAATCCTGGCACATCGGGTGGAAACACCTCTGGAAAGTCTCTTCCAACCGGTATCGTATTCAAAACAACGTCCTCTTCTACTTATAAGCTTGTTAAAATCAAGCATTTCTGATCTTTTTCTTTTGAAAGAGTTCTCACTTGATGGGTAGATAGAAATCCAGAAATCTCGGGGTCCAGAAAAACTAACGTTCCGCGAGCGCAGTCTAAAAGAACATGATTGGAAGAAAACCAATCCATGCCCAAAATCACATCTTGTTACACTAAAGGTAAGCAGATCAGATCGACAAGAAAGTGTCGATCTTGAATGACAATCGGACAACTTAAACATACTGAATTAACAGTAACAGGTTCAACAGTAGGAGTTGAAACAATCAAGTCATACGGTAAACAAGAAATAGGTAATTCCAAGAGTCTCGCACAATCATTTGATATGAATGAGTGCGTCGCACCCAAATCGAAAAGCACAGTTAAGAGATTACCGGCTATATCACAAATACCTTTCACGAGGTCTTTGGAATTTGAGGCTTCGGCACCACTCATGGTGAAAACTCTTCCCTTAGTAGTTGATTTAGTAACTCTGGCATTATTGACGGTAGGTTCCCTCTGGTTTCCACTTCCAGTTACCGAGGCAACAGGATGATATGCTCGCTGGCTCTGACTGCTTCCCGGTCGTCGACTGTATGGTTTCTTCTAGTTTTGCTTTCTTTTCTAGTTCTGGCTTGTAAACTGGTTCCTTGATCGTGAGGGTCCCCCAACATTCCCTCGATTGCCCCTTCCTTTCCACATCTGTTCAATCTTCCTGCATTTTTCCAATAGAGCCTGAAAATTCTTAATCTCGAGTGGCAGCACCGAGTCTCTAATCTCGTGCCGCAATCCTCCTTCAAACCTTTCACACTTCCAGCTCTCACCGGGTTATCTTGAAAAAGCCAAAAAAACTTGGCAAGTGATTCGAACTTTGCCACGTATTCCCCGATCAAATCATGTCTCCTTGTCGCAAGCGTAGAAACTCTTGCTCTTTTTCAGCTCGATCACTCTTCGGAAAGTATTTTCCAGAAAAGCAGTACAGAAAACCTCCCAAGTAACTTCTTGCTGATTTGCCTCTAATAGTTGCTTGGTGCCTCTCCACCAGTATTCAGCATCTCCCATTAACAGGAAAGTAGCATAAGTTACTCTTACCGCTTCAGGGCTATGAATCAACTCAAAAATCTTTTCTTGTTCTTGAATCCACAAGTCAGCCTTTGTAGGGTCAGCATCCCCATAAAATTGTGGTGGGTTCTGGCATCGAAAAGCTGTCATACCATGACTCTCAGCAGCTTGTTCAGCGAGAGCCTGGTCTTGTTGATGCCGAGCAGCCATAGTAGCAGTTTGTTGTGCAATGGCAGCTGCAATGTCTGCCATAGATTGAGATGCAAATTCCATTCCCCCACCATCATGTCCACGACCACCAACAAAACCACCCCTAAGGCCTCTTCCGCGGCCACGCCCGCGTCCTGCTTCTAGTTCCATAACTGACCAAAAAGATAAAATCAGTTAAATGGAATCCAGAGATTGAAACACTTATCTATTTACTAACACTCATTACTTCTAAGAAGTAATTCAAACAAGCCTATATCAGAGATCACACACAACACAAACACATCAGGCCTATTCCCAACTATTCCTGATGCGGACTCGTCCGACTCGATACCACCCTTAACGTGACACCCTTTCCCCAGGCATCACATTAATTACCTTGTTTTATGGAAAAATATATTTTTAACAAGATGTCGATTGCTTTCGGAAATGTAAGATTGATTTGAATAATTATATTCTTTAAAATTGAGACATCCGTAATAATTTTTATAAAATTCTCCCGCATGCATGAATAAACATAATGGATTGAAAACATAAAACATCAACATTGCAATACCCCTTTATACATTGATATGAGGCCTTCTTGGAGACAAGTCACTTTGACAGAAATTTTTTTTCAAGAGGGAAAAGTCAATTTATACAGAGGGAGAGTTAAACATACCCTAACAGAATCAGGCAGTTTTCAAAAGTTTCTAAGTCAAAAGAACTACTGTTTTCAAAAATGATAAACAACTAACCCAACATCTTCACTTCTGAACAAAATAAAATCCTAAAGCTGGTCTAGTCCTAGTGGTATCCATTGGGAGACCACTGCGGTTATCTCCACCCTGAGGAGATACAACTGGTGGAAGGTCATCCACATCACCTCCCTCATCGGAAGAATCGTCATCATCCTCGTCAAGTGGATAGTACTGAGGATCCTCATCTATCTCCTCAACGGGATCGTCCTCCAAATCCTCTCGAGGGTCCTCCTCCATAATCTCCGGTGGATCCTCCTCAATAGGTTCAACAGGTGCTGCCTCCTGATTAGGTGGGTCCTGGGGCTGCTGTGGACCTAAGACCACCAAACCTTGGGCAGCCTAATGCTGTATGTAGATATCTACAGGTGGTAATGTGATCTGCACCGTCTGAAGTATGAACTCTCCGAACGGGTCCATCCAAGGCTCTACCCTCCACTTGTACACACAGGGCCAAGTATAGTAAGCTGCGTGAGCTCCTGGTTGAGACTCCCACGCATCCGGGTCCAAGTAGTTCTCAAATATGAGGGCTCACGCCCGAGAGTGAATCAATGGTGCTTCGGGTCCATCTATTTCCGAAACAAAATAAGATACTACATAGAAAAGAAATCCAACAAAACGCAAGGGTGGGATACGAATATATGATGAATTATGACAACTACATACTTGCAATACAAAAAGCATTAGATACAATTCAACATCATCATATACATAACATGAAAATTTCTAAATAAAGTATGATAACACAAAATTCATCGCAGTTTTTGAAAACACATGGCATCTTTAAAATTCAACGTGTGATGCTAATCTCCGGAGACTTTAAATTCTTTTGAAAATGAGCTGATCAGGCTCGATTTCCAATAAGGCACAACGTGATTTTCCACAGCACTGTCCAAAACTCCTGGCACAGTGATCAACGTGTGTGGATGTCCATAGCATACTATCCAACACAAGGCACGGTAACCCAGGCATATGGACTTCACTGTCCATGAAGTCACAATGAAACAACTTAGCATGAGATACCTGACCCTTCAAGGTATTCATACGAAAACAACGTGAGCACGTCTGCCAAATGCATGAGAAAATCATTTCATTTTCGCAGCTTTTCTTTGTGCGTCATTCTTTCCTTTGTCGAAGCTCAAGGCTCACGACCTCCCATAATTTTCAACTTGTTAAAACTTCTTATTATCAACACATGGCCTTTAAGTCCGAGTGTCTAATCACAACAGTCCTGGACCGATGCACCAGTCTTGGACTTTGTGGTCGTAGAAAACAATTTTCCACCTTTTACTACTTTCACCACATTTTCATACAATGTGTATAGGACACACAGTCCATTACAACGTACTCAGGGCACACAGACCATAACAACGTGACACGGATCATAGATCAACGTGTTTTAAAACACTAGTATACCGACGTCTCGGATACCAGGTTCACTTTTCAACAATCTTTTTCGTTCAGTGAAAATACAAATACAAAAACAAAACTTCCGTAACTTATCCAAGTTATCAGATATTTTATTTTGAAAGAAAGCCTTTGAAAAGACATTTTTCCTTTGAAATTCATTTTGAAAACCTTAAGTTATAGAAAGTTTCTTTCTTTTCTAGAAATCCATCTTTACTCTGGAAAAGTCTATTATTAGGAAAATGTTGAAAACTTTTTGAGCGAAAATATTTTCTAAAACATTGAGAACTAAAATTTCTTCAAAAAGAACTTGAAATTTAACTTGTTTTCCTTTATGGTTCTTCACCATAAAATATTCCCAAAATTTAAGTTTCTCATAGAATAACATCTTTAAAAATTTTTCAAAATAAATTTCTCTTCTATTTTCATAAAGAAAATTTTATTTAAAGTTCTCAAATCTTCACCAAACGTTAAAAAAATATTTTTTTTTCTTTTATCAACATGCTACTTAAAATTTTGAAAATCTTTCTGTGGTTTTCCATATAAGTCTTCTTAAGGCTTTTATCTTTAATGATTGAGCTCTAACCAATGGTTAGATTTCTCTGCAACAAGCAAACAACTTTCAATCAATTAGGTCAAAGCCAATACAATATATACAATAATCAAACAGATTTCAACAATTTCAACATAATCAGCATAATACAGATGCTTAAAAATACACATAAGCATACAAGCATATAATTCACTCCAACATATCATTACGGCCAAAAAAATTCAAATAATTCAAAAACAACCACAACAGTGACAACATCAACACAACCACATGATTCAAACACAACAAGCATATAGTTATCATAATTTAAATATCCCTCAGGCTTTCTCCCCTTACCTTAGCTTGACGAGTAAAAAGATCGTAGTTTCCTCATGTTTCAAGGAAAACAGACTAGAGATCCAAGTTGTGATTGCAATCTAAATCAAATCAATTATTTAACACAAGTTAAAATTTGACAAAATCACTCCAAAGCTCTCATGCATGTCTCGGCTATAACATGCAAAGAATGATAAAAATTCTAAATTATTACAAGCTTTTGGATTTATAATCCTTAAGCATTATAGGAACAAAATAAATCAAGTCTTAAACTAAAAAAATTTCAATTCCTCAACTTCTTAAAAAAACTTTGGCCTTTATATATATATATACATATATATATATATATATATATATATATATATATATTTATATATGTTGGAATCTTATTTTTCAACTTTCCTCTTGCATGCATGCAACCAAAATTTATAATTTTAAAATAAGTAATTTACTAAAACTTTGAAACTATATTTTCTTAACTTCAAACATTAGTGTTTTCGGCCTACACACACAGTTAGGCAAAAAATTTGATTTCCAATTTTATAAACATATGCATGCAAATAAAATAGTGATTTTCAACCAAATTTCTCATAGTAAGTCAATATAAAAATAAAACTGCATGTTGTTCATGAACTCAATTTGCTTCATTTAAAGGTCTTTAAGTCATGCATGTAAGTTTTGAACCAAAAATACAATCTTAGCACTACTTAGGGTTTCGGCCCTATCAAGGAAGGAAAACTTAAATTTTTGTATGAAGCTCGTTAGCTTAAAAATCACATGCATTAGAATTTTAAAGACATGCATGTAAAAATTTTAACAAAACATCAATTTTCCTCTACTCAACAATTTCGGCCATCATAAAAAAATAGGTTTAGAAGATTTCTTCATCACATGCAATCCATAAAGATGAAGATAGAGATGATGATGAGCTAAAAAAATTCATCTCTTGTTCAAAGTTTTAAAGCAAGAACATGAATATGAAACTAAAGAGAGAACCATGCATGTGGATATATCAAAGCTTCTAAGAAAGTAAAGAGTAAGAGTTGAGAGTTTATACCCTCTAGATGATGATGATGATCAGTAAGAGATGAAGTTGAAGATAGTTCCTTAACGTCCAAACTACAAGAGTTGAGAGGTTGAAGATGATGAATAGTACGTTGTGAGAGTGAGAATGAGCTTGAGAGAGAAAGTGAGCAAATGGGAAAATAGAGTAGGATGAGGATATTTATAGAGTGAAGAGAGGGGGGTGGGGTGGCGCTGCTGGGCTGGTCCAAGGGGTGAGATTTTCTCAATTTTTCTTTAATTAAAATAAAGCCCAAAAATAAAATAATTAAATAATGCTTTCTTGCAAAAATAAAGAAAATGATGATATGTTTTAATGTCAATACTATTCACATCAATCAATCAAGGTCAATTTCACATCAAATCTTAAATTTCTGCACCTAATATGTTTGAATAAAATCCTCTTTGTTAGAGCAAAAATTGTATTTTTGAAAAAAAAATTATGGATTTCTTGTAAAAAGGGATGAAATCATTAGATGAAAAATCATGATGTTGTGATTTGAAGGCAACACTATTCAAAATCATATCCAACTATTTAAATCTGCACAAAATCTATTTTAGATAAATATTGCTCGTCTCGGTTCCATTTATCTCTGGATTGTAAAAATCGATCGTAGTTTACTTCGTCAATTTTTCCCCGAAAATTTTATAACAAAAGAAATAATTTCTAAAATAATGGAATTAGTTAAAATTGAGTTATAAAAATTAAAATTTTATTTTGCGTAAAGAAATTTATTTTTCGGGTCAGTAGAGTTTTACTGATAGTGAAAAACTCAGACTAGAAACGTCTGAAATTTTTTCTACCAAAAATTCAACAGAACTTTCATGAAATAAAATAAAATAATTATAATGAACGAAATTTGGTTTATTAAAATAATTCTTCATTGATTATAATAATAAACACTCCATTTTTCAAATAAACATATTACAGACAAGCTGGAAAAATCGGGGTTTTACAACAGGTGGTGACAGAGATGATGCAACGACTTGAGAATGTTTTGAAGATATTACTTCCAGTTTATCCTTTATTTATTTCTTTTGGTTTATTAGACACCCGTGTTTTGAGGCAAAAACAATTTCAAAAGAGTTATCTGGTTTTTATTAATTAATATCTATGAGGATTTTATTTTAAACCATGGATTTTAATTTATTATAGTATTTGATACTATAAATGGATAATTATAATTGTTTAAATTATCTATTTCAATGTAATGTCTCAAGACGTTACAACAACCCTAATCCGACTATACTGTTGTAATCTTAGTTTCTTCTTCTTGTTTTATCTTTCGTATGTGAGTAACGTCAAGGTATCTACACGCATGTACAACAGTTGATCGAACAAGGAATTGATCCAAAGCTTTGATCTCACTTCTCAAACTCACGAGACAATTGGCTGACCACATTCGTTCTCGTGGGTGAACACATTCTTCATGGCTTTCCTACATTCGAGGCCAAATTTATTCGATAGTTAGGAGCTTACGTGTAGTTCATACATGGTGAGGGGGAAGAAACCTCAACCGTCGTGAACTCAAGAGTAGGATAGAACTTTAAACATGTGAATGGATACTGACATCCTACAAGTTGTTGAGCAACCGACAACGCCTGAACCACATTGGTGACTATAGTTGAGTGGTACCAATCTAAGGTTCAGGCATTGTAGGTTTATCGACTGTAGGATGAACCATGATATCTATTGGTCGAGGATATATGCTTATGTGTCGCGATTGCTAATATGCTGCTTAAAATGATGTATATGATATGACATGATAATATCCTGGTTGGATAACATGATCACATGTTGTTGATATGCTTGGTGTGATAACATGCTACTTGCTACGACTGATATATATCATGATGACATGCTTAGCTGCTAGTTATAATATGACTACTTAGATGATATGCTAACATCATGATAATATATTGGTTATGTACTATTGATCTAATAATGTTGTGGATAATTTGATTATAGTGGAATTGGGAGATGATTGTAGTTGTTCTAGACTGATAGGATATCTGATTATATCTGACTCATAGATTAAGTTGCGTTGATCTAAGTTGATAAAGACTTTCACAGTTAGAGAGTGACATCCTCACAATCAGAGGGTGTAGATCTCCAAGACATTGACCATGTTGTTGTTGAGACGGTATTAGACTCATAGAAGGATGATGAACCAGTTGGAGACATATGCATATTCATATCATCCCATCGTATTATTGGGATGATTAGCCTGTGAAAAGTTTTCGCAAAAGATTGGAGTTTGAGGTGGACCTCCTGGGCGACCGAGATTTCTTACCTCAAAGTTAGAGGGACGCAATGCTTTCTAAAAGTTGGAGAACTTCTCTGTGTTTCTCACAGTTGAAGGGACTAAGGGAGGCAGTGCTTCCTCAAAGTTGGAAGGACCATTGTTGCACTTTCTTGGTAACTCGGGATTCGGTTACCTGAACTATCGACTCTAAGTCCTCACAGTTGGAGGAAACATTCTTGCATTGGTGAATGACCACTCTTATAGTAGGAGACTGGTTGTCCATCCTCACAGCTTGAGGATGACCTTCACATTCCCGCTGTCTAAGAATGACTATTGTAGAGTTGGCCAATCATGCATGTAGGACCAGTTCCACATGTAGATCAGGTGATGACCCTTAGTAGGTGTGAAGTTGAAGGATGATTTCCACGACAATCTTGAGAGATGTTTGTGTTTGAGTGTTGTGCATGTTATTATGTTGTATTCTACCTTGTTTCCCTACTTTATGATGATTGCCGAGTTTCTTACCTCCTATGCACTTCTTTTGTTTCTCTATGTGCAACGCCCCGTTTTCTCGATTAGTGTGTGGGACAAGGATTAAGCATCTTTGAAGACTTAACCGTATTCCTTAGGTGTTAGTGAGCTTGTGTATCAAATTTAAGAAGAATCTGACTTGAAACGAGCTCTGAACACACCAAAACAAGTGAAAGTCGAGTACCAGCAGATAACAGTCAACATTGAGCGTGGAATAGCTCAACGTCTAAGCACTGGAAAATTTGAGCGTGGGTAGTTGTTCTTGAGCATTCAACTAGGTCAGATATGTGTGGAACACATGTCAATTGCATGAAACACGTGACTTCAGGAGGCCACGCTCTAGCGTTGGTCACCACCACACTTGAGCCTGTTGATCACAATTCATCAACTTAAGTTTTCACTTAAGTTCTTTCTTGGCTCATTTCCTCTTTTCTTATGAGAGAGATACAATGAGTTTTAGAGAGAGAAAATGAGGGTTCCTTGCTTTTGGAGCATTGTTTCGTGAATCCGAATACATCACTTCGATTAGGACAAATAATACTACACGTATCTGCGTTTGATTCTTCGATACGACTAAGGTAATGTCCGAATCCGTAACACGTCGACATTGTCGACATTAGGTTTCTTAGTCATTTTCCCTAATTCTTCTAACGTTTCTTGCTTCAATCATGCTTTTAGAGTAAGATTAGGGTTTATGACTATGTGTTAATGTTGCCACTGTGTTAGGGCAAATTTCGAAGCATCAGGGAGGCCCGAGGAGTGCATTTCTAATTAGGTCCTTGAACTTATATAAAATTTTCAATTGAGTCCCGGAACTAAAAAGTTTATAATTGGGTCCCTGAACTTATATAAAATTTTCGATTGGGTCCCTAAAGTAGAAAATTGACTATATAAAATAAAAAATACTCCCTCTGGTCAATATTATAAGCAAAAAACCCTAAACTTTTTTGGTTTAAAATATAAGCAAATTTTTCGTACTTCCATCCAATTTAATGCTATTATTCCCAAAATACCCCCCACTTAATATATATAATGTTTTCCAATACTCCTTGACATTATTCCCAATTTAATGCTGAATATAAAGGGTCATCTTCCAATTTAATGCTGACATTATTGAAAGTCCGATCTATTTAATGCAGATGTATTTTAACGATGAAATTCGAAATTTTAGATAAAGGGTAATTTAGGTAATAAACCTAATTTTTTAACAAAATTAAATGATATTTATTAACTTCCTTAATATGTGTGTTTTATTTAATTTTTGCTTATAATAGTGACCGGAGGGAGTAAGAAAATGAGAGATAATGAATTTTTTTTATAAAAAAAAATACTCTTTGACATAATAAAAATGACAAAAGATTAATATGAGAGAAAAAAAACTCACTACTTAGAATGATAATAATAAAAAATAATAATAAAACTTAGTGAGAAAAATTATTGTTTAGTATAATAATAATTAAATAAAAATATATAAATTTGAGAGACAAATTTAGTTCTTGAAATGATAATAACAAAATAATGAAATATGAAATTGTACTAGAAAATTCATGTTTTTTTAATAGAAAATTCATGTTTTATAACAAAATATTAAGAGATTCAACTGATAAACATCAATTAAAAAATATCTATTTTTAAATAGTAATTTAGTATTATTAAATGATGATTTTGAAGAAAAAAAATATTTTAACAAAAATAATATAGTAAAAGATGAAACTTAGCAGAGAATGTCATTATTTGAAATCATTTTTATTCTAATATTATAACAAGAGATGAAACTAAGTTAAAAAAAAAAATTCAACATTTAAAAAAATATAATTTAACAACAATGTTATTGTTTAAAATAATAAATAAAATAAATGATCTAGTTAAATAAATATCACATCTTATTTTGATTATCAATTTTATTTTGAGTTACTTAATTTATTATATTATTTTATATTTTAATTGATGTTTTCCTTAAATTATTTTAATACTTCTTAAATAATATTATTTTATTTTGAGTTACTTAACTTATATCACATATTATTTATTTTATATTTTTGAGTTACTTAATTTATTTTATTATTTATTATTTTTATTTTATATACTCATCTTTTTTACTTTATGGACTCAATTGAAAATTTTATCTAAGTTTTTGAGACTTAGTTAGAAACTTTTTAGTTCAAAAACCCAATTGAAAATTTATATAAGTTCAGGAACCTAATTAAAAACCTTTTTAGTTTAGGGACCTACTTGAAAATTCTCAAATAGTTTATAGACCAACTCAATTATTAAACCTAATTTAATATAATAAATAAATAATTGATCTAGTATTGATTTATTGATGATTGATGATTGATGATTGATGATTGATATTGATGAGGATGGAGAACATAAGTGGAATTTATTATTATCTCAAATACTCAATACAAGAAATAAATATGTATTTTTTTTTGTCCAAAACATAAGAATCATTCACCAATTTTCATATATATTAAATGCTAATTTACAATATTATCCTTATTAATTATCTCAAATAACAAAATAATGCTAATTTTCATATATATTAAATGCTAATTTATCATCAGAATATTAATTAAAATTAGAAGGATGTTTTTGAAAATTTATATGAGTATTAATTACAATTAACTCATTCCAATACATTACAATATTATCCTTATTAATTATCTCAAATAACAAAATAATGCTAATTTTCATATATATTAAATGCTAATTTATCATCAGAATATTAATTAAAATTAGAAGGATGTTTTTGAAAATTTATATGAGTATTAATTACAATTAACTCATTCCAATACATTTCTTTGGTCAATGTGTTTTAGGGTTTTATTTTTTATATTGTGGACCAGAAGTAGTATAAATTTACAACATTTGACCCGGTAGTATTTGAGTAATGATATTTGGACATAAAAATGATGTCAAACACGATATAAAAGTACTTATTCTCATTTATTTATTATTATTTTTTTATCATATATTTTATCACTCTCAAAATACTCATAAGTTTTAAAATATCTATTTTGTGTCAAAATATTATTAGTATAATGAGGAGGACTAAAATGGCACGTTGACAAAAGTAAAAAAATCGAGATTGAAATTAAGCCACAAATCTTAAAAAGGCGCTGGACATTATTGAAAGAAAATAATACCATCACGTAAACATCGTTCTTATCCTTGCTAGATGTCATCTTTCTTTCTCATCATGATCTCATTAACCTTTCCTTTCCCTCTCTAAAATTCACTGGGTTTTTTCGTCTTCTAAACTGAAGTGATATCCAACCCCACTAACAAAAATGGCCGAAGTGAGGAACAAACATGTGGTTCTCACCGACTATGTCTCTGGTTTTCCTAAAGAATCCGACATGAACATTGGTGAAGGTACCATAACGTTAAAGGTTCCGGAAGGTTCGAATGAGGTGCTGCTCAAAAATCTCTACCTCTCCTGTGATCCATACATGCGGAATCTTATGAACAAGAAGGAAGGCCCTAAGGATAGTCTTTCCTACACCCCAGGCTCTGTAAGCTAAGCTCCTTTACTTTCCTTTTTACTTTCTTTAACAGGTTTAATTATTCGGTGAGTCTTTTGTAAATTGTAAATTTTCAAATAGGTCCTTAAATTAAAAACAAATTTAATTAGATCCCGAACTTATATATAAAATTTTAAATTGAGTCTCAAAACTAAAAAATTTGTTAATGATATGCTAAATTAGACGTAATATGACTGATTTCTTGCCGAACACTTATATCAGCCACCTATAAAGTAAAGTTTGTTGGTTACTGGGTTATGTAATTTGTGCTTAGAAATCCTTGACCTTTATAGTATGTGTTCATAGAATTTTAGTATTTTTTATATATAATAACTGGGACCTTGTAGAATTTTCCCTGTCCGTGTCCTATATATAATTGTAACTTGTTGCTTACAGAGATTCCAATCTGTTGTAACGTTGTAATTGAAATTTCTGAAAGAATGTGCAACATTGAAGATACATGTTAAGCATGTATTTATGCAGCTATTGTACTAACTGTTGGGTAATTTCAGCCATTAGCTGGATATGGTGTGTCTAAAGTCGTGGATTCTGGACACCCAGATTATAAGAAAGGTGATTTAGTATGGGGGTTTACAAAATGGGAAGAATACAGCTTGGTCCCCTCATCTCAAATAGTTTCCAAAATTGAGCACACTGATGTCCCGCTTACCTACTATACTGGAATTCTTGGTGAGTATTAATTCAATAATTTCACTTTATATAATATTCTGAATGAATTAGGTACTTGATTCCAGTACGAACTGCAGGTTGCAACTTGTGGAATTTTTATGTGATAAATGGATACTCTGTTATTTCAGTGTCATAATTAAGATAATGGGTTAAACGTTGTTATACAAGAAACTTGTTTTGGAGGTGGTGCTTGTCTGGCTGTTTGTACATATACTTGCTTTCCATTTTCTTATTTTGTGCGGTGAAGATTATGGCTTGAATTGATCTTTGATTCATTACAGAATTTAGCTGACTAACTTCATTTTCTATAAGAACAAACATTAAATAAACTTTATACTCATTCGGAGTTGAAAGCTCACTGCTTTTGTATATCTGTAGAAGTCCTCTCAGTTATTGTATTTATCTTGTACTTTTTTAGTTTTATTTTCTGCCAATACATCCTTCTTCTACAGATTGAATCTTGTCAAGCATAGTTGTGTGTGTTTGTTTCGCAGTTCTCACTCAACATTTGATGTTTTCATCTATAATAAGCTCTCTGTTGTTCTTTTATTATTTAAGATTATGGTTTAACCATCATAAAAGAAACCTATACGTAGGCGGTGGTTTTCTGGTGTTCCTATATTTCATTTCCATTTTCTTCTGTTGTTCAGTGAAGGTTATTTGGCTTGAATTGATCATTGATTCAGTAGATTACTTGACTGACGAGCTTTAATTTTGAAGAAATCAAATATGACATATCTGGTTGTGTTCATTTGGAACGGATAACTAGATTCTTCTGTGTGTCTGTTGCAGCTACATCTCTGATAAACTCCTCTCAATTTAATTTATACTGTTTTGTTGTTTTATATTCTGAGTATACATGCCTCCTCTTCATTTCATTGTGTGTTCTGATTTGACTAATGTGTTCTCATCTTTTAACACAGGTATGCCAGGAATGACTGCTTATGCTGGTTTCTTTGAAGTAGGCTCTCCCAAGAAAGGAGAGAATGTTTTCGTTTCAGCTGCCTCCGGTGCAGTTGGCCAACTTGTTGGGCAATTTGCTAAACTGACTGGTTGTTATGTTGTCGGAAGTGCTGGAACCAAAGAGAAGGTATATTGTTCTAATTAATGAAGTTATATATACCTAATTGATCAGCATTAACTATCCCTTGTTTGTTAAGCTGTTCAAATTACTACTAATGTTATCATTAGCCCAATTAACTTGTAAAAATATTTATGCCAATTTCGAGCTTGAGCAATGTTCCATTTTAAACAGAAATCCCTTCTCAAAGGAAACATTGAGACATCTTGCATACTACTTTTTTTAAAATTTCCTTGATTATTACTGTAACTAAAATACATGAATATGTTATTTTGTGTCAAAGGAGCGTATGGTTGTTTATGTTAAAAAATAAGCATTGCTCTGTGTTTCTGTTCACAAATTTGGTTAAAAAAATTAAAATGTATCCCCTACTATTTATATCCTTGCCTTCACAAAGGGTATCTGACCCCCTCCCACATCCCTCTTGTCAAAAGAAAATGGAAGAAGGAATTTAAAAATGATTTGTGGCATAGATGAACAATAGTTGTTATATTCCAGATTGTCAAAGTTGAGAGTTTAGATAAAGTCGCAGTGTGCACAGCAAATAAAATGGTAAACTCTAGTCATAAACTAAATTCGTTAGAGTTTATCTACTTCAAAAGTGTTATTTAAAAAATATATCCTAATATGGAAACATAATTTTATTTAAAAGCATATCCAAAATTAATATTCAAGATTCAAACCCCTTAACAAAGCAAATGATGGCAATACAGTAAAATCATTGCTCAATACTTTATCCTACTTTTATAATATACTTAGTGTTAGATTCCATCCTAAAACCAATTGCTATTTAGTGGAGTTGCCCTAAGGTAATATAAACCGCATCCCTGAAATTGAGGGAACTTCCAAAGTTCCAATAACCCTCCATAGATGCTTGCTAGAATAGGTGATAACCATGACTTGTCTTTCCCCTGAATTTCTGGATAAAAGCAGATTGTTATAAAGAAGTATGATTGCCAAGGCCTGAAATAACTTCTTTTCTCCTAGAAAAAAATACTTACTCCTCCTTTCACTTGAATGTATGCCCTTTTTACATTCAGGTGGATCTATTGAAGAACAAATTTGGATTTGATGATGGTTTTAACTACAAGGAAGAGCCTGACCTCAATGTAACTTTGAGAAGGTCAATATTTAACAGTTTTATGATAGAGATCATACTTTATGTATGGCAAAAAAAATTTAAATTACTGTCCCAGTGTCCCTAGTACTATAACACATTAGTGACTAGTGTATGTTAATATACAAATCAGGCACTTTCCAGAAGGCATTGACGTTTATTTTGAGAATGTTGGTGGCAAGACACTTGATGCTGTACTACTGAATATGAGAGTCCATGGTCGCATATCCGGTTGTGGAATGATCTCGCAGTATAATCTTTCTCAACATGAAGGTGTAACAAATTTAGCATCTCTCATTTTTAAGCGGATTCGTATGCAAGGGTTTAATGCTGCTGATTACTATCACCTATATCCCAAATTCTTGGAGTTTGTCCTGCCTCATATCAAAGAGGGTAAGGTTGTGTATGTGGAAGACATAGCTGAGGGTCTTGAGAATGGCCCTGCTGCCTTGGTTGGTCTTTTTAGTGGACGCAATGTTGGAAAACAAGTGCTTGTTGTTGCCCATGAATAAAAACATTTTCTTTTTCTATACATTGTTATCTTAGCAGCCTTTCCCGTGAATAAAAGCATTTATGTACAAAAAAAAAAAAAGTATTTACTTTTTCCGTAAGTTGTTGTTTATTAGTTTTTCTTCAGTTTTGTTGCTGAAAATTTAGCAGTCTTTATAAGACCTTTGCAGTGGACTTACTCATCTGTATTGATGATGTTTGCAATTGCCCTCTGGGCCAGTATCAAGGTATTGTATATTTAGGGGGAATTATAGTGAACTTTCCTGATGTTTGGTTTAATTGTTATCACCACTCCCTTGTTTCAAAAAATTATATTAACTTTCATTGTGAGGTTTATGTTATTATTATATTTGCATCTCCAGGAGAGTGATATTTAATATTTTACATTGAATTTCTCTAAAGGAAAATGAATGTAATTTTTAAAACAAGAAGAACGTCAAATGTAATTTTTAAAACAAGGTTACTATAAATTTTCATATATTTAAAATGTTTTTCCTATAGACACTTTTTTTTTTTTTGATAAAGTGATGTCTAAGGACTATGCGGATGCAAGTTTGAGAGTGAGTCCTAAGCAAATTTATCTCCCACTGGAGTGGTGGAGAAACATGAAGTAACGAACTCAGGAAATATTAAAAGATGGGACTCGGTTTCAAAATTTATCGTTCTGACTCATTTCTACACATTCTGTCTTAGAATAGATTGCTTATTATTATATTGTTTTAATTTTTCTAGGATAAAAAATTGTTTACACTTTTTTTTATATCAGAAATTTAGGGTGAGGGAACGGCGGCATCAAACGTAAAAAATTTAATGACAAACGTTTTCTTTCATTTAATTAAGAAACTTTAATTAATTGGATAAGAATTGTGCTTTTATGAGGTTCTTTGTAACGTGATTCAATTTTTATTGTCCAATGCTTTTATGCTTTTAAAGCATATTGAAAAAAGGATTATAGTGCAGCAACGTTGCTGCCTGAAGGAAAGAAAAGCTCATACATACAGATGTCACCATGATAAGAAGAAATAGAAGAAGTTCCTTAGTCAATATATATATATATATATATATATATATAAATATTATATAATCTTGTCCGGGCAATTGTATATTGTGTAAGCTCCAATGTTCTCGATCTCGAGTGCACAAGTTCAAGAGCCTATTGTGTTAATCTTGGGGAACAAGTTGGACTGTCAGATTGTACTTTAGGTTTGTCGGAATCTTGCTTTTAAGATAGTGGCTCGTCCACGACACAATCATTGTTCATACTTTTTTCTAACAATTTAAAAGCAAGATTTTTTTTATCGATGATTGCACATCAACCAAAGGTGCAATAAATGTTGGGAATGCTCTCAATTCATTTTTGAGGTTGATGGGTATTAGTAAAATAGCATGCACACCTTGAACAACATTGAAGCCGTGACTTGCTATGACTTCACCAAATTAGTTTAGGAAGATATGTGTGAGCATAATGTTGGTTAATGCTTATAGTATAATTATGATTGTTTGAATTAGTAGATATATGGTTTAGTGACTTGCGTGGGTTGAGTTCTAAATTGCATGCTCTGGAATATGCTGAATTTTTGTGTACCTTAGGGTTTGTTGGAATTTTTGACCACCTGCATATAAAAATTTATATATGAAAATTTAGGACTCTGTTTGAGTTGAAACTAATTTTGTTTTAAAAGTTAATCAAGGTGTTAATTTATTTGACTTTTTTTTATGCAAAGAAAGACATGCAGAGACATCACAATGGCTAAAGACATCCCAACTATGTTGCACCCTAGAAGCCACCAGACTTTATTTTATTTTTATATCCTTTTATAAAATATTATTTAATTAAACATAAAAGTTGATGTGCTATTTGTGCAGCTAAAGTGCATATGTATATGTTGAACATAAACCAAGAACACTAAGGCAAAATGATAATGCTAAGCAATCAGAGATCACACACATACACAAAGACACCAAGATATAACGTGGGTGGTTCACCAAGATGTGGCTACATCCACCCACAAGCAGAAGGAGAAAAAGCTTCACTATGAATTAATCAAGGTACAAGATAGTGATCTTCACTCTAATGCTATACACTCAGATTTACAGAACAATATTGTATATTGTTTTCAGCCTATACAATATGCACACACACTCACTTCTTATGTTACAGAAAGATCATCTATATATAGATGTATAGGGTGGTGGTCCTTTTGAGTGAGGCTTGGAGGGAGGGTTATACCAAATCAGTTATAACTGATTTAACAGCTTTGATATCACAAAGTCAGTTATAACTGATATAACAGCAAAGCGATTATATATATTGTTCTGAACCTTTGCTTCTATAGGAAAGACTTCGAACCAAATCAACAATCTCCACCTTGGTTTGACAGCTTTCCTTTCCTTGATATCAGCTCAAAATCTCCTTTTATACTACCATCTTACTGATGTTATTTCCAGTAGTCAACATTAAGCAAATCTAAGCAATGCATGAATTTGCTTCTAGGGACAGGTTTAGTGAACATGTCTGCAGGGTTTTCTTTGGTGTCAATTTTATGGACTTTGATTCTTTTCTCTGGTCATTGAAGTGGTATCTCACATCTATGTGTTTAGTCATTTCATGATGAACTTGGTCCCTAGCCAAACATATAGCACTCAAACTATCACAGAATATGATGGCTTTGTCTTGTGGAAAACCAAGATCACTGATAAGCCCCTTTAGCCAGATTCCCTCCTTGGCTGCTTCTGTTAAAGCCATATACTCTGCCTCTGTTATGGATAATGCAACAATAGGCTAGAGAGTAGCCTTCCAGCTAACTAGAGACCTTCCAACTGTGAAAGCATAACCTATTATAGATCTTCTAGCATCTTGATCTGCAGTATAATCTGAATCTGAAAAACCATCTAACATATATGATGTGTCATTCCCATAGATGAGACCAATGTCAATTGTGCCTTTAAGATACCTGAATACCCTTTTGACAGCTTGCAATTGCTCCTTTCCTGGTCTCCCCATGTACCCGCTTACCACACTGACAGCTTGTGCCAAGTTTGGTCTTGTGCATACCATTGCATACATAAGACTCCCAACAGCACTAGCATATGAAATCCGAGTCATATATTCCTTTTGATTCTGATTGAGGTGCATGAGCTTCAGAAATTTCGAATGTTGGTTGTCAGAGGAGTACACACTGGTTTAGCAGTTGACATGCCAAATCTGTTTAGAATTTTATGAATGTAGTCCTTTTGACATAAGAACAACTTCTTCTTATTTCGATCCCTGTATATTTCCATGCCTAAAATCTTTGCAGCAGCCCCCATGTCTTTCATTTCAAATTCTGAGCTGAGAAGAGTATTTAGCTTCTGAATTTCTGATTTCTCCCCAGATGCTATGAGCATGTCATCCACATAAAGGAGCAAGTAGATATAAGAACCATCCTCCACCTTGCTATGATAAACACAAGAATCATAAGGACTCCTATTATATCCATGAGTGACCATGAACTGATCAAATCTCTTATACCATTGTCTTGGAGATTGTTTCAGTCCATATAAAGATCTTTTAAGTTTGCAAACTAGTTCTTCCTCTCCTTGTTGCACAAATCCTTCTGGTTGCTTCATAAAAATGTCCTCTTCCAGTTCTCCATGTAAAAAGGCTGTTTTTACATCAAGTTGTTCTAATTCCATATCTAGATTTGCAACAAGAGCAAGGAGAACTCTAATTGAGGTGTGTCTAACTACTGGAGAGAATATTTCATTGTAGTCAACACCTTCTTTATGACTGAAGCCTTTAGCCACAAGCCGTGCCTTGTATCTAATTGCATCATTACATGAAAGTTCAGGCTTCTTCTTGAATATCCATTTACATCCAACCATTTTTCTGCCTTCAGGTAATTTAACTAGTTTCCAAGTCTCATTTTTCTGCAGAGATTCCATTTCTTCATACATGGCAGTGATCCATTGCTGTGATTCAGTACACGTGATGGCTTCCTGATAGTTGGATGGTTCCTCAATCAATATCTTCAGCTATATGCAGGGCATAGAACACCATATCTTCAAAACCATATCTTTCAGGAGGTTGATGTTCCTGAGAGATTTTCTAGTTGCTGCTGGTTCAATTTGTCTAGGAATAACTTGAACTGTTTGATCAGGTTCTATATTGCAAGTTAATTCCTCGTGTTGATTTTGATTTCTGGTTTGAGATCCATCCAGCTCCACCTGCTTAGGAATAGTATTGATCCTGTTTGGATCATCTGATTCAGTTTTGCCATGAACTAGTGAGATTTCATCAAAGATGACATCTCTACTCATGATCACCTTTCTTTCTGATGGTGACCATATTCTGTAACCCTTGATTCCATCCCCATATCCTACAAGAGTTCCTCTTTTGGATCTAGGTTCTAATTTGCCCTCATTTACATGGTAATATGCAGGACATCCAAAGACTTTTAACATTGAATAATCAACTTGTTTATTAGTCCATACCTCAATTGGATTTTTCAGGTCAATGGCTGTGGATGGAGATCTATTCACTAGGTAGCATGCAGTAGAGACAGCTTCTGCCCAAAAATTTCTGCCTAGGCCTGAGTTTGACAGCATGCATCTGGCTCTTTCCAGCAAGGTTCTAGTCATTCTTTCAGCTACACCATTCTGCTGAGGAGTGTTCCTCACAGTGTATTACCTGCCTGTGCCTTCTTCTTTGCAGAACTCTTGCCTTTCCTTCCTACTTGGTTTTCTATCAGAATCTTCCAATGCTTAAAGTTTTTGAAAGCTTCTGACTTCTGCTTCATCATGAAAACCCATGTCATTCTTGAGTAATCATCAATGATGGAGAGGAAATATATTGCTCCTCCTAGAGATGGAACTTTGGAGGGTCCCCAACAATCTGAATGGATGTAGTCCAATGTGGCTTTGGTGGTGTGCATAGCTTTTTGAAACTTGACCCTATGTTGTTTACCAAATACACAATGTTCACAGAACTTGAGGGATTCAATTTTCTGACTTCCAAGAAGTCCTTGCTTACTGAGTACCTGTAGTCCCTTTTCACTCATGTGACCTAGCCTCATATGCCACAAGGAATTATCATCAGAGACTTTATTTTCAACTTGAGAAGCTGCTGAAACTGATCCAGTCACTGTGGAGCCTTGAAGAATGTAAATATTTCCTTGCTTAGTTCCCTGCATGACCACTGTTTTACTATTCTTCTTGATTTGAATCACTCCACCTTCAATACTGCAAGTGTAGCCTTTTGAGTCCATTGCCCCCACAGAAATGAGGTTTCTTTTCAATTCTGGAACATGCCTTACATTGGTTAAGGTTCTCACAAAATCACCATGCATTTTGATTTGAATAGAACCACTACCAATTGTCTTGCAGGAAACATTGTTTCCCATTAGCACATTTCCACCAGACTTCTCATCATATGTCACAAACCAGGCTCTATGAGGACACATATGATAAGAACAGCCTGAGTCTAGAACCCACTGATCAGATTGTTATTGGTGTGCATCAACAATGGAGAGTACTAGCTCAGAATCAGATGATGAATCATTTTGCACATTGGCTGCAACTGATTCCTTCTTTCTTTTCTTGGGGCAATATTTCTTCCAATGACCCGGTTCTTTGTAGTAGTTGCGTATATCTTTCAGATTGACTTTGGCCTTTTGCTTCCCTTTTCCCCTTTTCTTGTTTTGAGTTTTGGCAGGTTTGGACACTACCAAGCCAGTTGCAGAATTGTCCTCACCACTTGCAGATGCCTTTAGTCTAAGTTCTCTAGAGTACAAATTTGCTTTGACTAGCTTCTTCCAGAGTTATGCTATCTCTACCAACACTAAATGAACTAACAAAGTTTTCAAATGATGATGGTAAAGAAGCTAACAAAATCATGGCAAGATCCTCATCATCCATCTTGACATCAATGTCGTGCAATTCTAATAAGATAGAGTTTAGTTCATCAAGATGATCTTTCAGATGTGTACCTTCCTTCATTCGAAGACCAAACAATCTCCTTTTGAGCAATAGTTTGTTGCATAGAGATTTTGTCATATAGAGCTTTTCTAGTTTCAACCATAGGCCTGCAGCAGTGGCTTCTTCAGAGACCTCATACAGGACTTCATCAGATAGGAAGAGAAGGATCTAGGAGTGTGCCTTTTCTTCCTGTTGCAATGTGACATCTCTTGTAGCCTTGCCACTTTGTCCTGACAGAGGAGCCCAAGCTCCCTGATCCTTGAGTAAAGCACGCATCTTAATGCACCAGAGATTAAAGCTATTTCTTCCATTGAATTTCTCAATCTTGATAGTGCTAGCCATCTTCTTGGTTGAATCTTGATCACCCGAACACGAGTAAATCTGATTCCTGATTTCAGATGCGGAAAGATTGATCTAGTCTAGTTCTAGATACCAGTTTGTTGAACATAAACCAAGAACACTAAGGCAAAATGATAATGCTAAGCAATCATAGATCACACACATACACAAAGACACCAAGATATAACGTGGGTGGTTCACCATAATGTGGATACCTCCACCCATGGGCAGAAGGAGAAAAAGCTTCACTATGAATTAATCAAGATACAAGATAGTGATCCTCACTCTAGTGCTATACACTCAGATTTACAGAATAGTATAGTATATTGTTTTCAGCCTATACAATATGCACACACACTCACTTCTCATGTTACAGAAAGATCATCTATATATAGATGTGTAGGGTGCTGGTCCTTTTGAGTGAGGCTTGGAGGGAGGGTTATCACCAAATCAGTTATAACTGATTTAACAACTTTGATATCACAAAGCCAGTTATAACTGATATAACAGCAGCGCGATTATATATATTGTTATGAACCTTTGCTTCTATAGGAAAGACTTCGAACCAAATCAACAATATATATCTAGGTGTGTTGATATGGTTTGACTGAATGACATATATAAATCTATTTGTGCTTATTGGATTTGCGTGAGACATTGCTTTTATGTAATAATGCTTATATTTGTACTATTTGAGTTGATTTATAAGGTCTTTCATATATTGCTTATATATCAAATCGTGTCACATTCTTTAGGAGGTGGCAAATGCCATTGATCGAAATTACATAATAATGCAACAATGATGTGTGGTCTTTGATTCTTAATCTTGGAGTGAGAGTGCGTGATTAATATAATTGAATTATTGAGGTTAATGACTTAGTTCTTCTTGTTTTAGAAGGTTTTTGTGACAGTCAGGTTTTTTGATAATTGTGATGAGTAGGGATGACAATTTTACCCGTACCAGCGGGTACCAACGGGAAAAACCCACAACGGGCATGGGCGGAGAGGTTAAACGGCTGCGGATTAAATCAATGATTTTTTTATACTACCTGTTTATTCACGGGCAGGGGCGGGTACCGAGGTACCCGTGCCCCTGGATACCCGTACCCGCCAGTTTGCATATTTAATTCTATTAATATACTTGTGATTTCATTTTCTTTAGCTGAAATAGAATATGAATGTGTTTCCCGTTGCCTCCAACAATGAAAATTGTTTGTGATGGGATCAGTTCTTAGTATTTTGAAGTTTATCTATGTCGAATTATGGGCTGTGGAGAATAATGTGATAACTCATATGCAACACATAATGTAATGACATAAAATATAGGGTCAAATTACCAAGTAAATCTTTAATAATCTGAATAGGATAAGGCCCGCCGAGATAAGCACAGGCCTACATCTGGGTAGACTTCCTCTTCACTGAATGACCAACAATCGGGTACCTTGACCGAAAGGATCAAGGTCGACTTGTAAAAGGAGGACGAGCTGTCATTAGTTAAGTCGGAAGGCCGAGATGAGTTAATAAGTAGAAATTAAGGGGAATTTAATGACCGAATCGCCATAATCATGGATGACAGCCCATAATATAATTGCTCCTTGATTTATTATCCTGCATTAATGCATAATAATCACCCACCATCAAGAATCAATTATACCATTGATACTATAAATAAGGGGTATACCACACATGTATATTCACTCTGATTGGAGGAGGCAGACTCTCACTTTCACTTAGAAGTCCATTCTGCAAAATATTCATTCTGTCAGGCTAGGCTATACTCACAAATATTCGCCAGTAGAGATTCTATGCAATAGGCTTGTTATTGTGATTTTTTTGTGATGGAACATTTGGCATCGTCCGTGGGGAACGAGGTAAACTTCCTCCGGCCACCACATCTTCAACTTCACCGAAAACTGCTTCACGTCGTGGTCACTGTCGATGTCTGACACGCATGAAGATGGCTGGATATCACTGCCTGTAAAACCATAACTCATCAGGTGATATTGTTCCTTTATTCAAACAAGAGCCTCAAAATATATTTATAGCAAATATGTATAGTCCAATGCAAAACTTCAACAAATAATATTATCTGGGCTCTTATGTGCGGCGCAGGAGGTAAAAAGCAAGTACTGGACTCTTATACCGTCACTTGTTAAGAGAAAAAGAAATGTTATACTTGCAAAATTCCGAAAGTTGCCGGGTCAAAACACAGGCCACGTCCTACATTTATAGCCACTACGTGGAAAAACTGGAAGCCACAATTATCAGATATTTGGTTTCTTTAATTTATTTACAGGGAGACGTAGGAGAAAATGGAAATGGCTTCAGTATGTCCAAAATGTGTCCTGCCTTATTTCACATCAGGTTATTTTTTGAAACTTAATGGCTTTAATAGCCATCAAAGACATATCAAGGACGTTGGGTTGGCATCAAGGTATGTTATCTTAAATTATTTAATCTCATTATTACTCTTTAACGTAAATTGTTAGAATTTATGCAATAATCATGTCTAGCTCATGCCATTCTCTCCACAAATTAAACACCAGGCTAGCTTGGGCACTTTTAATTGCTTTTAGCTATACACTCAAATTTATCATAATTTTATTCACGAGTATTATGACCTATTTATACAATTATTTAATTGCTTTTATATGTCTGACTATTGTCGAAATTTAAGCCAAAGTCATAAAGCATGTTAATAAAAATATAGTCATATATATTTTATGAGGATGACAAGCCTAATAAAACATTATATAATAAAATATACGTGTGAGGAAGCTTTGGCACTTTGTACAGATTATTTGTATTATACATATACAAAAGCAAGAGAAAATGGGCTCACGACCTATAGTGCCGTATATAATGTCAATATACACTACAACATAATAGACTTTTAATAACGCACCTTTAATAGCATTTCCGTGTGGAAATGCTATTAAAAGTGATGGGGACTTTTAATAGCGTTTCCCTAAGGGAAACGCTATCTTAGGTATCACCTAAGATAGCGTTTCCGTGTGGAACCGCTATTAAAAGTGTCACTTAGGAAAAGATAGCGGTTCCACGGAAACGCTATCTTAGGTCTTCCAAAGTAAAATTAGACGCGCGCTCGGCCTTCCCTCTCTGTTTCTTCCTCATTTTCATTCTCTTGTTTCCTTCCTCTCGCATGCCATCTCTTTTTTCTTCCCTCACCTTCGCCATTGCTCGCCGCCATTGCTACTCGAAAGAGAAAGAACCCACTCGAACCCAAACCCCTGTGCTGCTGCTCCTACTCGCCACCGCGAGTTCTCTCCATACCCGCCGCTGCTCCTTTTGCCACCGCGAGTTCTCTCCATACCCCCATCACTTCACACTTTGACACTGCACAAGCTCAGATAGATAGATGACAGACAAAGTGAAAGTGAGTATGAATGGTCGAAATTAGTTATTTTGATATTATATTTGTTATGAGATTATTTTTATATGATTTAACTTCATAAATTCATTTTGGAAAGTTTGAGTATGTATGGTCAGAATGGGTTTTGTGCATTTTGTGTCAAAAGTATCATGATATTATACTTGAGTATGAATGCTTTGGCTGTGTGCGTTTCCGAAAGAGTTTGAAAATTTTGTTTTCCATGTATCTTTGGACAACTTGGATATCCTTTTTTTTCCCTTCATAGCTCAATGTTCTGTATGACCTTTTAACGAGGAAACAAGTAGATAGATGTTACCCACTAAATATCAGTTTCAGCATTGTCTTACTTTTAGAACTGAAATATGTTTAAATGGTCCTTGATTGTGCTAACATTAATTCATCACATTTCTTATTAGTGTTAAATCGTGAAATGCAAGACAAATTTGTTTGCCAATCTGTCCCTTTTTAAATATGATTAAGTCTCATACTAAGAGCTTCACACTCTGGCTCGAGTCGTGACACGATCACGGGCGCATAACTAGGTTGAACCCGGTTCCAAGTTTGCGGCTTTAGTGGAACCCACTTCGAAGTTGTCAGTGTGTGTTCAGTTGTTTTTATATCTTTTACTAATTTTTTTTGCGGAGATTCTTAATATTTGTGGGTGTGTGTTTTTTTCCAAGTGCACATTCTGTGTTCAAGGTTTTATTTTACTTGCTCTTTAATTTTCGGTTTGATTGGTGTTGAATGGAATGTGACTTGTTTGTGTGTCAATCATTATTTGAAAATATGAATATGGATTGACGGATTGATTTGTATGCATTTTGAACCTAATCTTTCTTTGGTATCCTGTTTTGTTTTGTTTCAATGTTTTTCGGAATGTGAAGAATGGGTTCATATGTTTGTTTTTGTTGCTTCAGTTTGTTGATCCTTTCCCTTTATATATCATTTAATTTAATGTTCTGTGCTCAGATTTTGGTGTTTTTAGAGAGTGAGCAAGTTTGCCTTAGTCCTATGCCTAAGTCCTAGTTGTTATGGATCTCATCCAATGTGTATTGTGTATCCCTGATCTGATGCCTTGATCCTTATTTATAGAAATTGGGAAGTTAGAGTCCCAAACCAACTCAAAATCTGATCTATTTCGATTTCTTCAGGTCCAAGTAATGCGCGTCACGGTCGTGATGGCCATCACGGCCAGGCCGTGACGGTCTCTGTTATGGCCGTGAAGATATTTTTGGTCACCATTTCATTGAGATGCTCAATACTGAAAATATCAGAGAAGTTGTAAATCATGAATGGGTATCTGCCTCCGTTATTTCCGCATATATCAGGTAATAAATCAGGTTTAAAGTGTACAATATTTTTTTAGTCTTTCCATTTAAATATTGATGTCATTGGTGTAATCCATTTTTATATTTTAATTGAAGGTATTTGTATGAAGAATTGTTGCTTCCAAAGGAAATAACGAGGAGGTTTCTGTTCTTGTCCCCACACCAAACAAATACATACGGCTACTTCGGGAGGGATTCACAGACAACGTATCTAGCTGACCGGTTTGCAACTAAAGAAAGAGAATATCAGCCCTTGTTTATAGCGCCGTGCAATGTTGGGTGAGTCGCTTATCCTTTAGGACTTAATTCACAATAATGAATTACATAAAAGTTGAGGTGCTTAGGATTTGTTATCTCAACATTTTTGTAGGAATCATTGGGTCTTGTCTGCGATAAATATTGTTGAAGAGATTATTTACTATCTGGATCCCTTGTATGTTGATCCTAGGGATCACCCGCAATTAAAGAATGCATTCGATACGTAAGCATGTTTTTATATTTCTGATTTTCTATGATTATGTTCGATACGTGAGCATGCGTGTGTTTGTGATGATTGAAAATATGTTTCTTAATGAAGTCTGTTTGATTTTGTGATTAGTGGTTTGCAAGTTTATCGCGCAAATATCGGAGCTAAGGTGCCGCGTTTAAAGGCAACCAACATTAAATGGATTCAGATACAGGTATATTTGCAAAAACTTAATGCGCAATTAGATAAAAAAAAACTATATTGATTTACTATTTTATTTTTTATAGTGCCCAAGACAACCCAACAGTACAGATTGTGGGTACTATGTCATGCGTTTCATGAAGGAGACTATCTTGCAGAACCAAGTTAAAATACCAATGGCGGTATGTTGTTTACTTAGCTTTTAACTGTGGACTGTTCAAATGTTTTAGCAATTGTAACTTAATTTATTTAATTTTTATGTCGCAGATACTTCCACGACTTCAAATGCTCCACATACTCCATCGCTCAACTATCTCGAAGTCAAGGAAGAGTGGTGTCGCTATATTGTTGAAAAGTTCGTTTGATTATGTCAAATTGATCACAGTAGTTGCAGCAATACTCATTGGTATGTGAATAATGCTTTATATTTATCAACCCCAAACTATCTATGTATTTGTTTTTCCTTGGTACATGCCTTCGAGTTGATGTGTCATTGCTAGGAGAAAATAAGTTCAAACTTATTATTTTTGTTACACTTTGTTAATGCTTGATTTGAATTCTGTTTCTTGCTACGAGTAGTATTTACCTAATTAGTCTGCTGTATCCCAATGTAACAGGTTAGTCTTTGTGGTGGAAATGCAGTATGTATGCTACGAGTCTTTGGATCACATTTCGACACATTACTTTGGTGTTGTCTTGGTCTCATGAAAAACAAACAGTTGTAAATGTAGATTAATTGTAGATGTATGTTGGTTTTTCGATTTTGGTTTCTTAAGGATTGAGATCTGGTATAGTTGCTGCACTTTGATTTTGTCTTACTCGTGTGAATTTGAATACTTTAGAAACAGAGTGGTGTACTTATATCTGGTTATATATATATATAGTTCTTTGTATAGAGTGTTGCTCTTTGATTGTATAGTTCTTGGTTTCTTGCACAAACACATGCAAATCTTGCATTGAACACTTATATTTTGAACACATTTTGAACAATTGTGTTGACTGCAACAATTGTGGTTTTTTTGTGTAAATATGCAGGAATAATGGATGTAAAAGTTAAGAAATAAAATTAAAAAAAAAGGGCTTTAGATAGCGTTTCCTTGTACAAACGCTATCTAAAGTCAGACTTTAGATAGCGTTTGTATAAGGAAACGCTATCTAAAGTCTGACTTTAGATAGCGTTTCCGTGTACAAACGCTATCTAAAGTCACCTATTAATAGCAGTTCCTAAATGCTATCTTTGCTAACGAGTTTTAATAGCGGTAGAATAGATAGCGGTTACAAACGCTATTAAAAGGCATACGGAAACGCTATCTAAAGTCTAATCTGTTGTAGTGATATAGTGCTAAAGAAAAGAGAAATACCACATGCCTTGAAAATAAAATAAAGAGGGGTGCTTTATCACCCTGAAAAGGCCACACGGCATTTTAGTGCACATATGATGGCATATGTTATGGCACTTTGGTGCCTTAAAACAGGAAGGTGCCAAGTGTCCTTTATTTCAATTATTTATTAGTTAAATATCATCACTACTACTACATATGATATATGACTGAGAAACACTTCCTCTCAATAGAGACATAACTGATATATTATCATTTACCTGATGATAATAACATACTTGTTTAGAGCAGTTGAGAATCTAAAAAGATATTACACCAACCTAACATAAAAAGGTCATTGTTGAGCTTTGTTTCCTTGTAGACTTTGTCTGATAAGTTATAGGTGCTATGTTATGTATCATAATTGTTAGTAAAGGTTGCTTTATGACAAAATGACATCCAGAGTTTTATACATGATTAAGAAAGGACACTCGAAATCGTCCCTGAAGTGAAGGATACTTAGCATATGATTTATCATTAAGGACCTCCATGTCCTTTCAGGAAAATGGAGAGTTCAAAAGTATTATTTTATATGAAATGCTGGAAACTTGGTTCTTGTTCAAAGCAGGTGAACTAAATTTTGTATCCAAATCCAAATTGGCATGTCCTGTAACCTTTTTTGGCATCATTCTCAATATAGGATCATCAGATGAGTAGGGTGGTTAAACATGTGTCCATGAACGCAAATCCATAAACAAATAAAAAATGATTTTGTGCAACTACGAGACGAGAAGTTTCCTTGTTCAGTAAAACAAGCCAAGCGAGCCAAACGAACAAGGAGATATATGATTTCAATGCTGAAGTTCAAAAGTTCAAGGTTGAATTTGAGCCTAAAACATATATGAGCCGAATCCGAGCTCAAGGTCGAATCCGAGCCTAAAACATATATGAGTCGAATCCGAGCTCAAGGTCGAATCCGAGCCTAACTTAGCCAACACTAATTATAGCCAACACTAATTATAAAATATGAGACGAGTCCGAACTCAAAGGCCGAGCTGAGCCTAAGTTAGCTAACGCTGAGTATAAAACCATGAGCCGAATCCTAGATGACTCTAAAGCTCGAAGGCTAAGTCCGAGCCTAACTTATAGCATGTTTGGAAACTTGATTGATTTGGGTTGAAGTGCTTTTGGCTGGAAGCTACTGTGAGTAGCTTCCGCGTCCAAGAAGCACTTTTAAAGCCCCCGACCTTAATTCCAAACACACCATTAGCAAATGCTAAATCGAACTTAAAACCTGAGTTCGAGCTTAAATATGCAAAATCGAGATTGAGTTGGCTTAAAAGCCGAAATCGAGTTAAAGTTGAAAAGGCTGGGTACAAGCTTAAATTTGTAAAAGTCAAGCCCAAGCTTAAGTTGTATCAGCTGGACATGAGCTTAAGCTGTAAAAGTCGAGCCCAGGCTTAAGCTGTAAAAACCGAGACTGACCTCAAATTTGTAAAAATCGTTGCCAAGCATTGCTCCCTCACCAAGGTCAAGTACCGTTTCCTCTCACTAAATGTTGAGGCCGAGCGCTGCTCCCTCGCTGAGTTCGAGCATCACCCTAAAAAACAAGATTCAACATTCCACCCTCACACTAAAAAGCCTCGGCAAGATGGCCAAGGTCCATTAAAAACCCTTGGCAAGATGGTCAAGGTCCTCTAGAAACCCTTGGCATGGTCAAGGTCCATTAAAAACTCTTGGCCGAGATGGGCAAAACCCCCTTTTCTGGAAATAGACTATGAGTATTTTACAAAAAGCCGAGTTAACCTCACTCGCAATGAAAATTTGAGGTCAACCAAAACCACACTCACATTATAAAGCCGAGCTTAAGAGTCCAACCCCAAATTTGGAATAATCAACATTAAACCAAAGTGTCAACCTCAAAGTTTGGATTATTGAACCAGACTCCCAAATTTCTAGAGTATGTTGAATTTGATTGCGCTTCTAAGAGTATTTACAACCTTAGCAAGTTGTATGAATTTTAATATTTTTGAAGTCTTGCAAATTGCCTAACCATCCTTGCCAGAAGGGACGTTAGGATATACATGTTGACATAAGCTCTTTCGCTAATTTCAAGCTCAGAGCTTGGGGGGCTTATGGTACTAAATGAGGGAAATTCCACGGTGCTAAAGGAAGGAAATTCCTTAGGCTTACTTCGAGAGAGACAATTACACATCGAAATGCAGTCAATTCTCATTGTCTATTCCGACCACTCAGATAACTACTTGGCCCCTCGATCCTTAGAATTGACAGGCTGTCATTATGAAGGGCTTGAGTGACTACTTTTTCTTGCACAGTTCTAAAGGCAGCCAATCTAGAAAAAAGAATGTGAGTCCTAGCTCTTAAAAGATGTATTTTAAGTTCGTGAAAAGTTGAGCTTAACTTCATAAGACCGAAATTGAGCCTTCTCAAAAATAAAAGATTGAATACGAGCCTAAAGGTCGAGTATGAGCATGAATTGTTGAGGACAAACTTGAGCTCGAAGGATGAGTATTAGTTTGAGCCAAATTCGAACTAGTGGTTCCTGTCGTGGGTCAGAGCCCGACCTACTTGGATGAATAGGAAGCCCATTAGTCACTGGGATGCTAACCTATCATGGACCAGCCTAAATACCGAGCTTCCTCGAGTACTTGCCTAGTACTCGGCTAGTGCTCGGCCAAGAGCCTTCATTGGGTACCTAGAACCTCGACTGGCCGACTGTAGAACCCGAGTCGATGACTTTGCGACCATGTACACTATAAACCAATCGAGAACCCTACCCACTTGGCTCTGAGCCCTTATCAACTTTGATCACTCCTTGACCGAGCACTTGTCCTACTCGGTTCCGAGCTTTTGTCAACTAAAGCAAGACCAGGACCAGTAAATTCTCCCACGGAAAAAAGAAAGACCACCGGCAAGTACCTCTGTGAAGGAGAGGGCACACTTGACCGAGGGTCAGATAACCCACTCGGATAAATAGTTGGTTCACATACTCAGTACTTGGTCCGACCACTCGTGGAGTATCAAGCAACTCAAATGTCCCCCACCGGGATAAGGAAATCTTCCTGATTGTATATTCTGATCGACCGACCTTGAGGGAAGGAAACACCTCTGTCAAAGGAAAAGGTCTCCCGATCGAGTACTTGATAACTTACTCAGACATGTAGTCAGTCGAGCTACTTGATACTCAAACAGGATCACGTGACGTATGGATATATCCCTCGTACGTGCATATAAAGTGCGGGTCTCCCATTAAGAAACTTAACTATTCTATACTCAATCCTAACAAAACCATACTAAACTCTAATTTTGAAGATACACCCTCAACCTCGTTCCGCCGTCGGAGCACTAGCAGTATTTAACAACACAAAAGGCGATATTAAAATACCAAGTTCTAGTCAGAGTAAGATTCCACTACAACCCATGAGGTTTTAAGGAAAATTCTATGGAACAACAATTGTGATAATGATGTGATCCTAATCCAGACCGCCTTGAAGTTTCAGACAAAAGAAGGATATTGACGCCACACTCAAGATATAGGTGAGAAGGTGAGTGATAAGTCATGGGTTTGATCACAAGTTACCTTGATAAGATCAGATTTAGTTCTTTTACCCAAGAACCAAAGGGAAACTCTCACAATAGAGAAAACTCTTCAAATTTCATTATCTTCAAAACTGATTTGTGTAGTACAAGAGTTCCCTATTTATAGACTAACTTGGAAATACAAGAAATAAAACTCTCACTACCATGCATTTACCACAAATTGATAATTGCATTTACATTACCTAGTAAATCAGCATAAACATGATAATAACTTCCCACTAGCCATTATTATGACTTAGAGCACTAATAGGAAGCATTTAGTGAGGCTAGGAGAATACAAAAGGTCATCTTAAAATTCAGCCCAAAAATAATACGAAAATTATAAATAAAAATTATAAAAATATAATAATCTAAATATGCTTCTTTCCACATGATCAAGCCATCCATGTTCCTATCATTCCCCTCTTCTTGAAAGTGATTTGTCCTCAAATCCAAACCTGCATTAAAAGTAAGTGGATTATCTAATAAAATTTTGCTTTTGTGCTTTCCACCTTTTGCTTCATAATTGGCTCGTCCATCCCTTTTTCTCTCATAATTCTTTTTTTTCACGAGATATCTCTCATTGTTTTCTTTTTCTTCAACTTTTATTTCATGGTTTTCCTTTTCTTCTCTCATGACACTCTCCTTTTCTTCTACATTTTTCTCTATTTTTCTTTCATCACTCTTCCTTTCCTCTTCCTTTCTCTCATGGGTTTCCTTTTTCTTTGCTTCTTCTTTTTCCTCATCCATTGAACCCTCTTCTTTTATTTTCTTCTCACTCATTCTTTTTTTCTTACTCTCTTCTTTCAAGTACATTTGATCTTCATACACTTGTTTTGGTAACAATGGTCCAATAGTAATTTTAGGATTATTAAATACAAATGAGTACTTGTTGTTGTCGACATCATATCTCGCTTGTCGTTCAACCCTCCAAGGACGCCCAAGTAACAAGTGCCTAGTTTCCATGGGAACCACATCACATAACACCTCATCTTCATATCTCCCAATTCGAAATGACACTCGTACTTGTTTGTTCACCATCACGTCACCGATATCACTAAACTCCGGGATGCTCCAAATGTCATATGGTTGTGGATGCTCTAAAACAGTAAGTCCCAACTTTTGCACCATGGTGGTACTAGCTAGGTTAACGTAACCCCTTCTATCAACGACCAAGCTACATATCTTGCCCTTCACATAGCATCTGGAATAGAAAAGATGCTCCCTTTGCTTGGCATCGTTTTTCGCCATTAGTGACTCCAGGAAGAAACCACTAAGAAATATTCAAACTTCACATACAACCACCAAGAAAGATGAATAAAATTTGGAATTCTTCAAATAATTTTTTTTTTCTTCATAGAACAAAAAAGAACAAAGGAAGATAACACCTGAAATTCAAGGATCCAAAGCTCTGGTTACCAAATGGAAGGTTGCCTTCTTGATGATCTATTTGGTTGAATTTTAACAAGTTACAAAACCAAGTCAGAATTATGTTGTAACATAAAAGGAAGAAAGTATGAAAATGGGTGAAGATTAGAGATGGTATGGCACCACAAACATGTAGTTTGATAAGCCAAATGATGTTCGCCACAAGAATCTTGGATTCTTGATAAGAACTTAGTTTGGTTCAACCAAGAACCTAGGAGAACAATATTCTCACAAAATGGATTTGATCCAAAATAACATCAAAGTTGTTTATTCATGTGTTTGTGGCATCTTACATATAGAGAGCATGGCTGAGTTCTTTTTGCTTCACTTTGCCTTCCATAGGATTCCAAAACCTCCACTTAACTCACCTAATCATGGCACTAAAACACCCAATAACTCCCACTTAACTCAGCCACCATAATCATGAGTTAATTGGCCTAAAACCCCTCATAATGTAGCCACCAAATCATTCAACTCAGCCACCACAACTTGTAGGTTACGCCCCCTCCTTTGAATGGCCTTAAACTCACAATAGCCAACTTAACTCACAAATAACTCAGCCACAAAAGAGTGGTTACGCCCCCCTCTTCTTGACTTTTTACCCCCCTAATTATGTGGTGGTTACACTTGCTTCTCACATTAAAAGTGTAACCCCCCACAATCAATACAATTTTATGCACACTAATGAGGAGTTTCTTATGTCATGTAAGCCAAAGATTCCCTCCCCAAGACTCTCTAATAAACTTGTGTACTTCATGATAAGTAGTGGACTTGACCCAAAAATATCACTAATTAATTGGGCCTAAACACACCAACCATTACACTTATTGAAATAAAAGAAAAATGGACATGCACGCCCTCTTCGTGCTTCTTGGGCTTGAATGAGCAAAGTTATTAACATGGGCTCATTGTCTTCATTACTTGCATGTGCATTTGGGCGTGTGTCCATTAAGAGAAGCATCAATTAAGTTAGAGCTTCTTGGGCTTTCTTTGCTCTTGCTCTTGTCATTGGGCCACCAAGACCTTGAATGGTTTCTTGATCCAAATCGATCTCCATTGGGCTTACATCATCCCCTCCTTCTTTAAGTGAATTCGACCTCGAATTGAAATCTTCATCACCTACATCAAAAAGAGATAAATCAGCCACATTAAAAGTTGCACTAATCCCACCATACTCACTAGGACGATCTATCTTGTATGCATTGTCATTGATCTTGGCCATCACTTGAAATGTCCCATCTCCTCTTGGTTGAAGTTTAGATTTTCTTTGGAAAGGAAACCTTTCCTTTCTCATGTGTACCCAAACCCAATTTCCGGGTTCAAAGACCACCTTCCTCTTTCCTTTGTTGGCTTGGCTTGCATAGCTTTCGGTCCTCTTTTCAATTTGGACTTTTACTTGCTCATGTAACTTCTTCACAAAGTCAGCCTTGACCCCACCATCTTTATGCTTCAAAATTGAGGAGTTAGGCAATGGCAATAAATCAAGAGGAGTTAAAGGGTTAAATCCATAAACTACCTCAAAAGGAGAATATTGAGTAGTTCTATGAACAACCCTATTATAAGCAAATTCCACATGAGGCAAACAATCCTCCGAAGATTTAATATTCTTTTTAATCACGGCCCTTAAAAGGGAAGAAAGTGTCCTATTCACAACTTCAGTTTGCCCATCTGTTTGAGGATGGCAAGTAGTGGAGAAGAGAAGCTTTGTACCTAGCTTTTCCCACAATGTCCTCCAAAAGTGACTTAGCAACTTGGTGTCCCTATCACTTACATTCTTTGAGGAAGTGGTGAGACTTCATGGTCTCCCAAGGAGTGATGGGGACACCAAGTTCCTAAGTCACTTTTGGAGGACATTGTGGGGAAAGCTAGGTACAAAGCTTCTCTTCTCCACTACTTGTCATCCTCAAACAGATGGGCAAACTGAAGTTGTGAATAGGACACTTTCTTCCCTTTTAAGGGCCGTGATTAAAAAGAATCTTAAATCTTGGGAGGATTGTTTGCCTCATGTGGAATTTGCTTATAATAGGGCTGTTCATAGAACTACTCAATATTCTCCTTTTGAGGTAGTTTATGGATTTAACCCTTTAACTCCTCTTGATTTATTGCCATTGCCTAACTCCTCAATTTTAAAGCATAAAGATGGTGGGGCCAAGGCTGACTTTGTGAAGAAGTTACATGAGCAGGTAAAAGTCCAAATTGAAAAGAGGACTGAAAGCTATGCAAGACAAGCCAACAAAGGAAGGAGCAAGGTGGTCTTTGAACTCAGAGATTGGGTTTGGGTACACATGAGAAAGGAAAGGTTTCCTTCCCAAAGGAAATCTAAACTTCAACCAAGAGGAGATGGGCCATTCCAAGTGATGGCCAAGATCAATGACAATGCATACAAGATAGATCTTCCTAGTGAGTATGGTGGGATTAGTGCAACTTTTAATGTGGCTGATTTATCTCTTTTTGATGTAGGTGATGAAGATTTCAATTCGAGGTCGAATTCGCTTAAATAAGGAGGGGATGATGTAAGCCCAATGGAGACCGATTTGGATCAAGAAACCATTCAAGGTCTTGGTGGCCCAATGACAAGAGCAAGAGCAAAGAAAGCCCAAGAAGCTCTAACTCAATTGGTGCTTCTCTTAATGGACACAAGCCCAAATGAACATTCAAGTAATGAAGACAATGAGCCCATGTTAATAACTTTGCTCATCCAAGCCCAAGAAGCACGAAGAGGGTGTGCATGTCCATTTTTCTTTTATTTCAATAAGTGTAATGGTTGGTGTGTTTAGGCCCAATTAATTAGTGATATTTTTGGGTCAAGTCCACTACTTACCATGATGTACACAAGTTTATTAGAGAGTCTTGGGGAGGGAATCTTTGGCTTACATGCCATAAGAAACTCCTCATTAGTGTGCATAAAATTGTATTGATTGTGGGGGTTACACTTTTAATGTGAGAAGCAAGTGTAACCACCACATAATTAGGGGGATAAAGAGTCATGAAGAGGGGGGTCGTAACCACTCTTTTGTGGCTGAGTAATTTGTGAGTTAAGTTGGTTATTGTGAGTTTAAGGCCATTTAAAGGAGGGGGCGTAACCTACAAGTTGTGGTGGCTGAGTTGAATGATTTGGGGGCTACATTATGAGGGGTTTTAGGTCAATTAACTCATGATTATGGTGGCTGAGTTAAGTGGGAGTTATTGGGTGTTTTAGTGCCATGATTAGGTGAGTTAAGTGGAGGTTTTGGAATCCTATGGAAGGCAAAGTGAAGCAAAAAGAACTTAGCCATGCTCTCTATATGTAAGATGCCACAAACACATGAATAAACAACTTTGATGTTATTTTGGATCAAATCCATTTTGTGAGAATATTGTTCTCCTAGGTACTTGGTTGAGCCAAACTAAGTTCTTATAAAGAATCCAAGATTCGTGTGGCGAACATCATTTGGCTTATCAAACTACATGTTTGTGCTGCCATACCATATCTAATCTTCACCCATTTTCATACTTTTTTCCTTTTATGTTACAACACAATTCTGACTTGGTTTTGTAACTTTTTAAAATTCAACCAAATAGATCATCAACAAGGCAACCTTCCATTTGGTTGTCATCAGATAAGATACCTCCATTGTGCACTAGTATGTTATAATCGTCCGATACAAGATAAATGTAATTGATGACTGCGAGTGGTTTCTTTTAACCGGTCACCTCCGATTTCCTCTTTGAAAGGAATGGCGTACTCAGTGGCTGTGGCCCATGGTAGGAGAATGTGGGGGTGGCCAGTAGCTCGTTTAGGGGAAGATGGCATGGTGGAGGAAGTATGGTGTCTTTATTTAGTTTTTGTAGGAGGTTTCTGGTTTGGAGTCGCACAAAGATGATACCAAGTTCTGGCATGATACAATGTTTTCATCGGAAACTCATCCATAACTGCACCTTCGACTGATCCTTTCCTCAAGTTGCAATCGAACATCATCCTTTCGTACCATCGTCAAGACCTTAGTGACGTTCTCCGGTGTAAGTTGTTGAACGTCTTGGTTTTATGCTGAGGTTGATTCTAGAAGAAAGGGAAAGGCGCCACATGCGGCTTGGAGGAAGTATGATGATATTAATAAGTAATTTTGGAGTAAGAAGTGTCCGAAGAGACTCAAAAGGCCTCTGAACTCGGAACCTAATTTCTTTGGGATTATTCTGAAGAGTAGCCGAGTAGGAAAGATCGGTTTTAGGGAGCATAAATCATTTTGGAATGATCATAAGAGTTTTTATAGGCTCTGGGTCATGCTCATTTTGTTCTTGCAGGCTGCAAGTATTGTTTCTTGAGAAGCACGACGTACCCCTTGGAAGCTTTGGAGAGAAGGGATGTGCAGTTAAAGATGTTAACTGTCTTCATCACCAGGAGTGGTCCAAAGTCACTTCAATCGGTGCTTGATGTTGGTATCCGATATAGTTTCATTACTAGAGGGAGTCGATGGCTTGGAGTGAGGATGGTGTTGAATAGCATGATTGTCTTAACATGGACCATTTTGTTTGTAGTACGTTACGGATTGATTTGGATTGAAAAAGGTTCTAATCAAACTTGGACTCACGAGGCAAAATAGAATATTATTACATCAGTTAAGATTTTTTTGAAGCCGTATCAAGTCACCCAACTCGAACTGGGAATACAGGGAATAACCGGGCATCAAAACTGGTGCACGGTGGCGGTACCTATTAAACTTGTCCAAGGTTTTGATCAAAATCAGGCTCTATTACATTCTACTGAAGTTCTAGCAACAGAAGTTCTGTTCTTGAAAAGTCCAAACGGATAAATAAACCATTTCAGTATTGAAGGGCTATTAAACTCGGCCATTCAAAAACATTCTATAAGCTCTTTCGCTTTTTCAAGCTTAGAGCATGGGGGGCTTATGTACTGACATAAAAATATAGGGTTAAATTACCAAGTAAATCCCTTAATATTCCGAATAGGATAAGGCCCGTCTGACACAGGCCTGCATCTTGGTAGACTTCCTCTTCACCGAATGACCAACAACCAGGTACCTTGACCAAAAGGGTCAAGGTCGGCTTGTAAGAGGAGGACGAGCTGTCCTTAGTTAAGTCGGAAGGCCGAGATGAGTTAATAAGTGGAAATTAAGGGGAATTAATGACCGAATCGCCATAATCGTAGGATCATGGATGACAACTCATAATATAACCGCTCCTTGATTCACTATCCCGCATTAATGCATAATAATCACCCACCATCAAGAATCAGTTATACCATTGATACTATAAATAAGGGGTATACCATACATGTATACTCACTCTGACTGGAGGAGGCAGACTCTCACCTTCACTTAGGGGCCATTCCCCCACTTAGAACTACGTAGCCTTGATTCCAAACCGGGATACGTAGGAGCAGAATACTTCATTATTTCAGGCTATACTCAAAAATATTCCCCAATAGAGGTTTCGTGCAATAGTCTTCTTACTGAGATTTTTGTGACGGAACACATAATATTTTTAGAACAGGATGCTAATTATGCAAATTCATGAGCATAAACAAAATATCAAACTCTTGATGAGGAAAAAAGATAGATACAGACTTTTGATATACAGAAATCTCACATACTCAATTATATATGCCTGAAGATTAAAATAATGGTTAAAAATTTTATAGCTATACTTTATAAGATTTGTGCAATTTTTGTGTGAGATTGAGAAACGTTTATATATGTATGATGAGGCTAACGTAATTTACACTATTCCGTTTTCTTTTGGATCATCTAAGTAACAATGTATGAGAATCCAAACAAAAAAAACATAAATATTGAAAAATATCACCAAGACAACCAAATAGGTAGCTTATATGCTTGCAAAAGATAAGTCTAAATAAGAAAAATTATAATGAAAGTAGGTCCTATTAAACCCGAAATTCACTTCAGGGTACTAGTTTTGAGCGATCATCAAGTATATGAGATAAAGATTCTAAACTATACAGAAAAAAACACATAAAAACAAGAATAGCTCTTATTAAGATGAAAGTTGGGAGTGGGGAACCCCCTTTTTTTTCTTGAAGTTTCTTACATAAAAATGGGTTTAATTTTTAATAGTATATGATAATAAGTTAGTGATCAATTTGTTGGCAGTGAGTGCAATTTTATTTTACATTTTACATTTTTTTGCAATTTTTTTAAATATTTGTTTAAGGAATTAGTGCATTTTTTTATTAAAAAAACATAATTGTTGTCAAGTATCCATGGGTACCCACTGTACCCGCGGATATCCTCGAAACCTGCTAAATACCCGCCCAGCGGGATAGCACGGATTTATCCGCCGCGAGCAGGGGCGAGGGTGGTGCTACCCGTGCCTATTGCCATTCCTAGTGATGAGGTAAGTTCCACTAGCAGGTATGGTTTTACTCTAGCTGGATGTGCTCTTTACTAGAAATTTGAGAAACAGACTTACACAACACGTTCTACTATATGAAATATGAATTCATTGTTCTTGAGTTAGCAGGTCAAGAAGCTGAATGGTTAAGAAGTTTATTGGCAGACATATCACTATTGGAAAGACCTTAAGCACCATTGATGGTGTAGTTTCCTTAAGTATGTAAGAAGTGAAAGAAATCATGTTGATCCTCTCACTAATGATTTAACCAGGAAAGTGGTCCTAGATTCGTTGAGGGGGATGGGTCTTAAGCCTTGAGTTGAGGAAAATATGGTGGATACCCATTTGTTGGTCAAACGTAGCCACATAATTACTCATATGCATTACATTTCCATTCATATGTCACGTGGTAATGTTTGTTGATAATAGATACATAACCCTTGATTTGGGTGGTGCTATAGAGACGCACTTAATGTATCTATAAATGTTTATTGTGAGGTTGAGTTATAAAACTCTTAATAGATACATAGCCTTTTTTGGGTGATTCTAGAGAGACACATTTGATGTATCTACCTACGTGAGTGAGAAGGTAGAAGCCGCCTTCTATGAAAGACTTAGGCAATCTTTCTAAAAAACTCGTGAGAAACCCAAGGTACATAAGAAGGTTTTTATAATGTGTATATATTTGTGTTGTTATTTATCACTGAGTTTAAACAAGTTCAAAGGTACAATGCGTGTTGTGGGGGTCTCAACTAAGTCCATTTAGGGCAGCCCTACGTTGGTTCACCATGTTGTCGGAGAGATCGATTGACGGATGGGGGGAGTTGAAGAGTAAATTTTTAGTAAGTTTCACCACAAGCATGCAGCAACCATGTGACACCCTAATCTCAGGTCATCACATGGTTACCCATTTGCGGAAATAAAACTTAATTTGCTGGTTGCTTTCGGAAAATCATATTTTCTCAACGTTTATCTTTTCAAAATATGGTGATAAAATTTTTTCTTTTCCTCCTTCTTTTAACCTCATAACCACATCAACGTATTCAAATCACACTTAACTACATAATGTATATAAGTCCTTCAACTATACTGCCTCATATTTTTCTCATATAAATCATAATCAACTTTATTCTTAAAACATAACATTACCTAAGCTGGTCGTAACTAACGGACACTACAACCAATAAAAACAGCACAGCATGCCTCGAACTAGACAACCTTCATCTTCTTGTAAGGATCATACCCCTCGTACAACTCTGATATGGTTGTAAGGGTGAGACGCCAATATATGGATTTATCACCATAACTAAATGCACAACACAAAAGAAGGCATATACACATATACATGTCTATAACAACATACTCATTCATATCATAATATCTCGTTTATCAATGTGTTTCACACCCCAAACATCAACATTGGAAAAACTATGCATGAACACTTCAATACATCATCTAAACATTCATACTTAATCCCATGAGATATCTCCAACCTCTTGATGAGTTGATCAGACTCGATTGCCACAGGCACACCGCCACAGGCACTCCCATCGCACACTGTCCAACATCGTGGCACAGTGATAACACTCTAAGATGGGGCCTCATTGTCCAAACCCCGGGCACAATGAGAACATCTTTGTATGATCTACCCTGACGCCGCAAGGTAATCCCTCTTATGATCATGGCACATCTGCCAAATGCATGCAAGAAAACATTTTGTTCAACACTTTTCTTTGTGCTATATCTTTATTTGTCAAAGCTCTTAAAAGCTTACGACTTAACATCTTTTGAAACATTTTTACATCTTTTATTAACAACACAGGACCTCAAGTCCGAGTGCTCAATCACGAAGCCCCTAGACCTTGCAATCAGTCTTAGGGTCGTGGTAATAGAAAACATCTTACAATGTGTTAACTTCTTTTAGTAGATACCTAGTCTACAACACAACGAACCTTAATACCCCGACGTCTCGGTTATTAAGTTCCATAACATCATTTTACATCATTTTTACATCTTTTTACATCTTCTTACATCTTTTTACATCTTACATCGTTCTACATCTTTTTACATCTTTTACATCTTTTTACATCTTTTTACATCTTTTACAAAATAACGTCAAATCATCAATAACTTCTTTTTATAGAAACTTCAACTCTAATAAATCAATTCAGATTAAATCTCTTTTTAAATTAAGTACTGTTGTTTTCAAACTTTCCTCTTAAATAATTTCAAAACTTGCCGTCGTTTAGCATTTTCCAAGAAAATGTTCTTAAAGTCAAACTTTGACATTTCTTCTAAAATAATTTTCTTATATAATAAATAAGGTCTTTTGGAATATTAATTTCACAAAATCACTTTTTATAATATTTCGGAATTTCTTGTGTAAAAATTAGCAGTACTAAAAAAAATTTCACTGTTACGCTCTCACCGTGACTCATAAATTTCTTTTCCACTAATAAATCATTAAAATAATAATATTTCTCAAAACTCATTATTTTTCCAAAAATCATATTTTCCTCCACTATTATATTCCAACATTTCCCATAAAACGTGGAATACAACTTTCACAACTTATTAAATCTTTTATCTGATTAATCGGTTGTGCACTGACCACTGTCAGGCCTCTCAAACAACACTCACAAACAACATTCAACAACATCATCATAATTATATCCACAGGCAGATCATGCATCATAACAACTTAATATACTACTGCAGATAATTAAAAGCAGATCAATCACCGATACACAGATAAACAACACATCGTAAACAACATAAACAATTAATCACAAACCACATATAAATCATATAAGCCACACTAAAAGCAAATAGTTATAGTGAAAATCCCTCAGGTAAGCTCCCCTTACCTCCTGAAGACTCAAACTAACATTTTCAAACAACCTCCCGATTTAATCTGGTTTCCTCCATCGGCTTTAGGTCAAACCAACCCGATTGATGCCTTCAAACGAATTGCAACCAAAATAAATCAAATCAAACAACATACTTAGCTCATGAGGGTTAGGTTTCGGTCAAGGGCTGACTTTTAGGGTTCAAAATCCTTATAATTTCTAATCATGATTAAGTCATAGATTAATGGTCCTTAATTAACCTAAATCATAGATTAGTGACTAAACAACTAAGTTTCAAACTCAAAACTTCCTAACTCTTCTATACCAAGATTCGGCCTCAACATGTTCATAGGGCTAGGGTTCTTAATTTAATAAACCAACTTGGATTTATAAGGCATACATACTAATAGCTTGATTACTAAGGTCATTAATGAAAACTTTGAACAAAACTCATCTAGTTCCAAGAACTAGGGTTTAGGCCTTTATGAAATAAATAGGTTAGAGTTTGATTTTTGATCTTCTATATACTTGGATACAAGAACTATCAAGGTATTTGAAGATTGAATCATGAATCAAGACATGAAAATGAAACAAAACCTATGAACATGATATCGACCTAGGATCGGGCAAGTCCAGAAATTAGGGAAAGAAATTTCTCATGATCTTATGCTTCTAGATTATAAAAATAGAGATGATTGTAAGATCATAGCAATTGGTTTCATGTCAAAAGGATTTTTCTAGAATTAGTTATGAATTTTCAAAGTTCTAGATCTAGAAACTTAAAAGTGATAAACAACTATGAAATAAACTTTGAATCAAGAAATTGATTGAAGAACATAGACATGATTAGAGAAGAAGAATAGGATTCACCTCTTGGAGATTTAAAACAAGTGAAGATCCAAGAACTTTCTTCACAAACTTGACACTCAAAGACTTAAGAACTTTAGGTTTTTGAACAAAAGGCAATAGAAACTAAGTGAAAGGTGAGTAAGGGTATTTATAGGCATGTGGGCTGCGCCACTTTTGAGGACCAAGTAGAAAGGAGGTGGCTTTTTAAAGGATTTAAGTGCAAATAACTCATAGGGACCATTTGGCAAAGATTCCATAAGTTTAAGGACTAGTTTGCAAATTGTCAATAAAGTGTCATGATGATGATTTGCCACAATAAATGTGGTCTTATCTTGATGACTTTTGGGCTGATTTTTGTCATAGATCTTTTAAGACAAATCAAGAAGGTTTGAGAAGATTAAAGAATGATGTAGAACAAAGTGGAAGAATGTAGAATAATGTGGAAGATGGTTGAACATTCAAGAAAGTCTTGGTTCATCCAACAACAAATGAGGGCAGCCATCAATCCCTCATGGGCTTGCACATGGGCTTAGAAAATTTGGGCTTGATTTCATTTTTGTGGGGCCCACTTTAAGATTTAAGCATTAAGCTTAAGATAGGAAACTTATATGGCTTCAAATGGGCTTTATGAAACTTAAGTCATAGGTAAGGAATTTGGGCCTCAAAGCCACGGTCCTCTATGGATTTGGAACAAGTATTCTAGCCCAATTCACTTGAAAAAACTTAGAAACTAACTCAGGGACAAAAGGGTAATTAATAGAAAGTTCAGGGACTAAAGCGTAAAATCCATAAATTTTCACTTTAACCCTGAAAAACCTTCTAGACTTAAAAATATGATTCATCCCCATGAATCATCTCAAAATCCTAAGATAAACTCTTTATCTGCTCTTAGGAACTCCAAAATCCACTCCGTCGTCTACCCGATTACGTATTCCGCCCGTAAAACGTAAATTATTTTATTTTTTTACCAAAATTTTCAAAACTTCCTGTATCATAGAAAATACGATAAAAACATTTTTCATATCGTTCACGAATTAAAATTAGGTATTCTGAGCAGTAAACTTTTACTGTCAGTGAAAACACAGAAAACGGCAGACCGGCTTCCATCTGAATTTTCAACCAAAAACTTCCCCGTAACCTTATGAAAATAAGTATAACAAGGAAATGACATTGGTTTGTCCAAAATTATTTTCTAAGTCTCGGATAAAAATATATATGTCTATATATTTATTACCGATATTACGAAGCAGCGAAAATCGGGGTGTTACAAACCACACTCATCCCATACCTTGGCAAGGGTGAGGCAGCAGAAAGATGAGACACTCGGAGATTTTATCCACCGATTTAGTCAAGCAACCCTACAGGTACACAATGTCGATCCTAAAGTGGCCTTACACTTGCTTGTTACGGGACTTTGCCCGGGACCCTTCACAACCTCCCTGGCGAAAAGGGAAGAAGAAAGTATGGACGAGCTAAGAGCACGATCCCGGAAATTCATCAACTAAGAGGAATTTGAAATAATAGAAAATCATACCTCACAGAGAAACCAAATGGAAGAATCGGGCAGCCACAGGGAAGGGATCTCCTAGAAAAAAAATTGGCCGATCAGGAAAAAGTACGACAAATACACACCTCTTAACACTCCTAGGGCAAAAATCCTGAAAGAAGTTATGTATTCCAAGTGCACAAGTGTTCTGAAGCCTCGCTTAAAAAGAGGATTAAAAGACCAATCAATGTATTGTGACTTCCACAAGGGTTATGGGCATGACACGGAAGAGTGCTACAGTTTGCAAGACACCATAGAAGAGTTTGTCAGAGCTGGGCGGCTACAATAGTATGTACAGGGGAGAGAAGAAAAGTCCTCGGACTACCGACATCTAGCAACCACCCCTACCCACGAAAAGAGGGGCGCACCTAGAGGAAGAGAGGTTCACGGGAACCCATGAGAAGCGGACTACGCCCTACAAAGGAGAGCCCGTGAGGAACGAGCGAGGACCTGAACACCTCCTAAATAGCGAGAGTCGTCAGCTCATCGGGTCATCTTCACCATAGCGGGAGGATTCATAGGAGGAGGATCGTCAAACACAGCAACAAAAAATCATCTAAGAGACATCCTAAGAGTCTCAAAGAACGTTGACTTCAAAAAAGGAAAGATTTCCAATCCATGTATCACCTTCGGAGAGGATTACTATGGCATTGCAACCCCGGACTGTAACACCCTCGACTCGTGATGATTGTGATTTCACCTCATCTTTGTCTATCATTTTGCATACATTTTCATGTAGTTTAGGCACATTTAATTTGATTTTTGGTTATTTTTACTTTGGAACGGGTAAGGCGGTTTTTGTGGTGTTGTTTTGCAGAAATCAAGGGTAAAATGCTCAGGATCAACCATGATGGAGCTCGGATGAGGATGGAGCTTGAAAAGTGAAGAAAATGAGCCAAACAGATCCCATCACGGCCTAGCCGTGATGACCATCACGGCCTAGCCGTGATGACCATCACGGCCATGATCGAGCAAAACTAGAAAAGAAAGAAGACTGAAGTCAGAACCGGTCACGGCCTGCCCGTGATGACCATCACGGTCGTGACCAGTTAGCTGAGCCAGACCCCCACAAGGCAGAATCTGTCACGGCCTAGCCGTGATGACCATCACGGCCGTGACAGACCAATTACTGAAGAAGCGCCCAAGGCAGAATCTGTCATGGCATGGCCGTGATGGCCATCACGGCCGTGACGCGCGTTACTTGGATCAGAAGCAACTGATTTGGATCTAATTTGAGTTAGATTGGGATTCAAACTTCCCAAATCTATAAATAGGGGATCAAGTCAGAGGCTGAGGAGGACTTTTTGGGCTGTGACTCTTAGGCTATTATTGAGGACCTCTCTTCTTCTTCTCCTTCTTCTCTTAGTTTATTTTCATGTTATTTGTAACCAAGCTTGTCATCACCATGACAAGGCTTGAGTAGTAGTTTAATTTCTAGGGATTGGGGCTTTGCCCAAGGTTGTTTTATGTTGTTAATTTGATGTTATATCTTTGTTAATTGCGATTTCGCTTTAGATCTGATTTCTAGTGTTTGAATTACTCGTAAATTCGGTGGCCACTTGTTTACGTGTCATAGACATTCTAAGGAGGAACCTAGCGGTGAACTTAGGTGTCGGATCTATAGAATCAGACTTAGGACTGAAATCACGAGAGTTAGAAGCCGTCCTTCGAGGATCAACGAATTGTCACGAAATGCAAAGGGTCCAATCTGAATTCGACTACCACGAGAGTAGGGGTTGATTCAATTGGGCACGGTTTTTGTAACCCGAGAGGGAGCATAAACTATTTGAGGATAAATTCGCCTTCAAGGCGATTTCGATAATTAACAAAGGGTTAATCGATTCAGCAACATAAACGATCTTGTTGGTAACCCAAATCCCTAGGAATCCATTTAGATCTGAAAAACCATAAACTGTTTACTTTCTGTTTTATTTGATTCCGATTTTAAGTTATCTCTTAATTCAAATATCAAATCCTTTTCAAAACCTTTTCTAAAATCCAGTTTAGTCAATTTGATAATTAGTTGTGATTCGAGATCACGGTCTCTGTGGGATCGATATCTTTTTATTACTTGGCGACAATCCGGTACACTTACCGGATCGCACGTGTGTTTGCACGACATCAACTCGCTTTATATATATATATATATATATATATATATATATATATATATATATATATATATATATATAAATTTAAATATTACTTAATTACAAAAATAGTTTATTTATTGAAAACCAAAACATGATCATAAAATAAAACCAGTTCAATAAAAACTCAATAAAATCACTTGGGTCTCTAATGTACCTAGTCCTAGTGTTACATCCTAAACAACAATACAAAGAGCCAAAAGGGTGTCACATCGCCATCTCCTAAAGGTTTGTTGGGGAATATCAATGGAATCATCAAGAAAACAGAAGAATGATTTCCTGTACACAAAAATTCCCCCCAACCTCTACAAGACTATACTAAGCTAAGGCTGATCTCTGTTGATAAGGTGACTCCAAACACAAGAGGGGGTGAATTATGTGTGTGATGTATTTTTCGAAAACTTTAGCAAATTAAAATTATATTCCTTTAAAAATACTTTGTAAAACAAAGTGGAAACGGCGTGTACAATTAAGAAAGCGTGTAAGCGAATGACAATTGCAAAAATAAAGAGGATAAGGAAGAGAAAAGAACACGGCGATATATTTTGGTTCGATCACAGACAACCCATGTGACCTACGTTCAATCCCCAAGGCAATACCACCAAGGGTTTCAAATCAACTCTAGTTTTTAAACAGGATAAACTAGAACCTTTATAATTCGGAGAACCCTTACACAAATCTCAGGATATACTATCCTTTATGAAAAAGCCTAAAAAACGTTTTCGTGATATCATACTCACAAAAATTCAGAAAAGGTTTGCCATGAGAAAGCACTCAACAATTACAAACACCTATGTGGTGTGTAAGGCTCTCAAAGTTAACTTTGCAAGTGTATGATCAAGAGAGAATTAGAGAGAATGATTCAAGAGCGAGAAAGGCGGCGTAATATCACAGTGTATTTTCGTGCTTAGCAATTTCTCAAAGAGACCTTTAAATAAAAATTAGAGCCTAGGTCAAAATCTCTTGAAACTGATTTCTCTCACGCAATAATCGATTACCCAAAAATTGTGTGTGTGTGTGTGATTAATTAATTTGAGTGCAACACTAACCACTTACAATAACTTCTAAAACAAGCAATACAATTAAAGTAAAAACCCTTAACCCAATGTATTGACTTGTTGGTCTTTTTCAAGCTTTTTGCAATACAGTCCTTTCTGACTTTAGCCTTTTGTCAATCATCAAAACAATTGTACCTGTCAAGATATATATCCACATACTCCCCCTTTTGGATGATAACAAACATCTCAGGAGGGATTTTCTAAATAACAAAGTTAGAGCAAAATATATCAGAGTATTTGAAAATTATAAGCTCTACTCCCCCTTACTATAAGCATAAATTTAAAATTCGCTCCCCCTTATGCATGCAATCATATAACTCACCCCCTTTTGGCATTATCTAAAAGCGGGGAAGGTAATGTTAATCGTAACATGGCATATATACACACGATTAAAACATTCAAAAGCAAAATATAGCCATGGCATGCAAATAGTCATGAAATCATCCAGAAAATATAATCATCCAAAAAGTAATGTACGTGCGGAATCAGAATAAAATGTGCCAGAAAAAATAAAAGTTTAATACAGTCATCTAAAAATAAAAAAGTCATAGAAAAAGTGAAGAGTACTAAAAATAGTACTCATCCTCCCCATACTTCGCATCACCGTTACCATCACCATCATCATCATCATCATGAGTCTGTGGTTCTGCTCGAATTGGATTGGCCTCAGCTGCAGTAACTCTACGCTCCAAAGATTTTACCTCAAGTAAGGCCATCATCTTGGAGGAACCGGGAGCAGGAGGGTCCTGAGAAGATGATGCTTCATCGGTGCGACACTGAGTATCATACATCTTCAAGCTCTTGGGTTTGTAAACACAAGCACCACCATAATACTCTATATCCATCTGATTAACAGTGCCCTCTTTCATCATTGGCATGAAACTTCTTGTAGTCCAATTTAACCTCTCCGGTGAGGTTAACCTGGCATGCCTAAGCATACGGGTCACCAAATGACCATAGGGCAAAGTAGCACTTCGCTTGTTATCATGCATGTGATGCTTGACCAAGCCAACCCAATCAACCTGCTTCTTATTCTCTAACAGCCACAGCAAAACAACATCCATCCGCAATAACTAAGAAAAATTATGGCATTTAGGAAATAATAAGCTAGCAATGACATAGTGCAACAACCTACTTTGCACTTTCATCTGTCCAGTAGTGATCTCCTTATCAGTAGCATCACTAGGATCCCTCAAGGCATCCTTGGTGACCTGGAGTTTAGTAAGCCCATTTGCTAAGGGTTCCGCAGCTGGACCCTCAGCAGTAACATGAGTGCCACCAAAGGGCAATCCAACTACCCTACCCAAGACTTCAGAAGTAAGGCGAATGGGTTTAAAGCATACCTCAGAGATGAGAACGCCATCCACAAGCCTCATAATACAGTAGAAAACCTTGACCAGCTCTAGGTAGATGTCCTCGGACAGAGATAAGAACTCTGTAAGCCCAGCATGATCCAAGAACTCCAAGAATTTGAAGTTACACTTCCTTAGCCACTCAATGTCCATGAAACGAGGTTTCTGCAACTCCTTGTCCAGATAGCTACTCATAAACTCAGCAGATTGTCCTCCATTAGAGAAGAACCTTGTGATTTTGTAATACCCGCTATTATTTTTTTAAAATAAAAAAAATGTGCCTTTATTAATTATTTATGCAATAAAATTTTTTTTTATATAGTTTGGTTGCATTTTTGTTTCCATGGAATGTGATTATAATAAACATATCATCATATAATAGTTTTAAACTTGAGGGTTTTATATGCTTTAATAGCTAAATTAAAGATTATATGACATAAACAAAATTTTTCATAATTTAACAAATCCTTTGTATTTATAATTAGATCCATTAGTATGTTTGTATTTAAATATGAATTTTTCCATAAAACTTTTAGGGTCAAAGACATTTAAACCCAAGCCCAAATCAATATATCACTATACACTTGTAAACACTGAAGAGGTTTTTTTACTGTAGCACAATAGTAGTGGGACACGTGTCACTTTGCAGAATTTTTTGGCCTTTTTTCCCTTTCTTTAAAATAGAAAATTCGGAGCATGGGCGGAGGCCTAACTCTTGGGAGTTGCAGGCAAGTTCAACACGTTACCTCATGCGCTTACTCCATCTCTCACCATTTTTTTCTTTGCAACACTCATTTCTCCATCTCTCTCATTTCTCCATCCTTGCAATGTCTGCATACTCTGCTCGCCTCCTTCCTATCATATCTACTTTTTCGTGCATCAATGGACGTCACCGGTTGATCCTATGGGTCGTAGGAGCCCAACAGTTCGTGGAGGGGCACATCTTTTGCGTTTGGGCAGTGTCTGTGTTCACCTGTCTTCCTTTAACTCCATAGCTGAGATCCGAAGAGTTTGGGATGTATAACCTACTCGTCTTTCTTACAATCTTCTTTTGCTGCCTGGACTTTCTTCTCTCTCCAGCTCTCTCTCTCTCACAATCAGGTAACCCTCTTATTTATTTTTTATTTCCTAATTTCTCTCTCTTTTGATTCATCGGTATCTGTTGCTTTAGATCAATTAGTTCCCGTTTGTTTGGAATATGGGGTCTGATTAGTTTTATTTTAAAGTTCTTATATTTTAACTAACCTAGACGTATGAATTCTGAACTTTCCCAATTTTGGTGATCTTATGTGTGTTGATCATGATTGGGTCACTATCTACCAAATGATCAAGGAGCATTTCCCTTATTCAAAGAAATTAATACCTGAAGGAACTTTCTTTCTCTTTCCTATCCATTGACTTGATTATCACTATGCTACTGCCTGGATGGAGTATTTCAAGTTATTTCAGCCATGTTTCATAAATTAGGTATTTTGGCTGGTAATTTCATTTTCTTTAAATGATTTTCATTTTCAGATTTTAAATTTTAGAAAATATTTAGTTTGTTTAGAAAATGCCAGATGATGTCGTTGCCAAGTATTCTCTGCTTCAAAGTCATTTCAGTGTTTTACATTTAGGGAGATCAAGTCCAAGAATTAGTGATTCATTGTTTGCTTCAGGTACATGAATTCTATGTTTCTAGAGTGATTCTCATTGTTCATTTCACTTGCAATAGTTTTATTTATGATTTTTTTTTTTTTGGCTTTCTTTTAAAAAAAATTATGTGTAGCTGTTAATTGTTCATTTCTCTTGCAAACTCTCTCATTGCCTTTTATAGCATACCACAATAATTGATAGGTTTTGACAGCAATATGATTTGAAGTAATTGTGGGATGATGACAGGTATGGGGGCTGCTTATTAAACTGCAAAGAGTGGAGTCATTCTGGCTTCTATGGGTGTTATGAGGCCTGAGCTTGTGATGGAGGAGGTACTGTTTCGGAAGGTATCAATGAAACTATCATCAATTTCATTTTTCCTTTCTACATTTTTTACTTAGGGAGGCCCTCTGCCTCGAAGAGAGACACTTATCACTTAATTTAAAACTTGACGAATGAATGAGTCATGCTTGCTTTCTGTAGATACAACCCAAATAACAATTTTCTGAGAGGTGCTTAACATATGGGATGCATGATATAACCTATATTCAAAACTAATTCTTACTCACAGTGCAGTACATGATATTCTAGACATTCTTGATACTGGCAGATTGTCAAGGAGTTTCTTCTAATTAAATTATTGTGGAGTTTCTAATATAGTGGGGGCATGACATAAGATTTCAAAGAGACTTTGATTGGATCGTCTTTTGTTAAATATATCCTATGGTGTTCTATTAAGAGCAAAGTTATCCATAGGCTAATGTCCATGTTGTCTTGTGATAAGTATCAAGCTTTGCAGAAAGAATAAGGATCTGATTGCACACATTAGTTTAATATTTAAAGGGTTGTCAGATAGAGTAAAAACTTTTTGTTATATTACTTATTAGCACTATGGCTACTGACAATACATATGCCCAGTGATAATTTTGACCCTTGGATGTAAAAACATATTGTATCTTTAGCATGTGAACTTGATTTGGTAATGACATATAGTTATACATCTGCTTGGTAGTACAGCTTCCTATTGGACTTGGATATCACTTTGGTTGGTTATGTACTTTATCTATGGTCAGAATTGATTATGTGAACTTCTAACTCAAACTGGAAAAAAAAAAATCCAGATTGGAGAGCATCCATCTTCTTCATTTAAACAGCTTGGTATATGAACAAAACAAGTAGGATCCATATACAATGCAACATCTTTGTTTCGGGTAGTTAGCAATATTTTGCTACCAATTACTGATAGTGATCTCTCATTTGGGAATGCAGGACTCAGTTTGTTCCAAGTATCTGCACTCCAGATATCATCAAGGACTACTAAGCATCTCTTCTCCACTTGAACTTGGTAAAGCATCCTTGCAACCTCATCATCTCTCGTGTTGACAATTTCCTCTCTCGAGTCTTTGGGAGGAGAGATCAGCTTAATCAAAAATCCTTCCCACACATCCCTTGCCTGGTAATGTTGTGATATATAAGCCCAAGCAAAGCTCTCAAAACAATACCTCACATCATAATTATGGTAAACCTTATTTGCCAATGTTGTCTTCCGAGGGCAAGATAAGCTGGAGAGTGGAATTTTAGCACAACAGTAGTGGAACACGTGTTGGTTGCTGGATTGTTCACCTTTGGTTGAATTTTCTTCAATTCTTTCTCTCACACGGTCAACTACTTTCCTCCTGGCCTGGCCTTGTCTTTTTTTCATTTTTTTTTGCAAAGGTTGCGTGTAGGGAAATGCAGTTTCTCTACCCTACTTTTTCTTTAACGTTTTTTATTTGACAAAAAAGGCATGGTCATCTCACATCTGATAATAAAGATGTCGTGTTCCCTTTCTTCCATTTTTTCCTACAAGCAATTGTTATCTGACAATTTGACCTCAATCTCATTTTCTCCTCCCATCCCCTTTCATCACTTTCTCTTCTCCATCGTCGGTGCATGGGTATGGTTGTCGTCTTCACCGCCCTGATCTAGGTACTTTTCAACCTCAATTTGCACATGAATTATTGCTATCATAGGCTATAGATTGGTATTGTTTACTTTAATCTTTATTTTGTAATCTTTATTTGTACAATGGTTGGGGAACAAAGCACGATGGTCAATGCCTCAATGTGTACATCCTAATCCTTAGAGTAGTTATATTGTTCTGTTTAACATTCTCCTCCTTTGTTCCGTTTTTTTGTTCACTCTCATATTCCTATATAACCATCTGATAAAAAGTGTTGAGTTTGATTCTTTTTCTCATTTTGCGTTTCATCCAATTCTTTGGGAGCCAGTTAAAGCATGATAAGATTCTAGCTTTGTTCAAAAGTTCCATTTTTCCCTTATAAATGATTGTCATCAATGATCAGATTCCTCATACTGTGTGTGTATTCAATCTTCAAGTGTTTGATTGAAAAGTAATGTGCTTGCTTTTATTTTATTTTGCTTTCTTCTTCAAGATGAATATATCATACAATGGATTTTCATTTTTGATTTGGTAACATCTTTCTCTTTACCTGAGAAAGTGAATGTTAAGCAATCTGTCGTTGTTTTCTATTCTATAAAGCAAAAATAGAGTGGAAGATGGAGTGTCCTTTCTTTCACCTGTTAAAACTTGAACCAGAAATTAAATCTATAAACTTTTTTAAAAAAAAATCGTTGCTCCATTTTCCCTTCAATGTTTGTGCATATAAGAATTAGTGGATCTCTGGCATTGACATATATGGCAGATGTGTGAAGGGCGTGAATGTCATAAATGGCTTTGAATAAGGCTGATAGAAGAAGAAGAAATGTTCCAGTTGATTCTAAGATGTATGGTACCTACCCTGTAACCTGTATCACCAAATCCTTCTTAATTTATTATATATCGAATTTGGATGACATCTCTCCTTATACCAATTCCATTTTATTAATGAAGATTAGAGTTCTTGAGAATCATACAACTCATCTGCTGGATAAAGCGATACATGAATAATATAAGCCAGTTTTCTGTAGTTTAACATGTGGTTGTATATGTTTTCCATGCATACCATTTATGAGGATGACAAATCCCTGTGTTTCATATATGAAAACATATTTCTTGGGATATCTTGAATCACTTTGTCATAGCATTTGTTTTGTGGGAACGGGTCTTTGAAGAACTAGCACACACCATTGGTCAATGTGGTACATGATATGAGAAGACCACAATATTTTGTTTTATATTTTACATAATAGTATGTTGTTTGTGCAAAGTCTACTCTATGACTACTGATGCTTTATCATCTTACACTTTTGAAGTTTTTATTTGCTATTCAACACCAAGACATGGGGTTGTGTGATTAAGAGAGGAGAAGAATTTGAATGAGTTGATGAGTATAGATATTTACATGAATTTGCTATATAACTGTATGATATGTCGGAGAAACACTTAGTGTTAGCTTCAATTGTCATATGTTGAACCTTTCTATTTGGTTAATTTATTCTTGTAATATTTTTCAACTTTGATTTTCGTTATATTTATATTAAGTCTTTAATATTTTAAGTTACTACTTATGTTTCAATCAGTGTAACAATATATTTGATATCAATATGAATATGTGCATCGATACATTATACAGATGATGTTATAATAGCTCAATCTTTTCAAAGTCCAAATATTAGAAGCCACCATCATTGCAAAGTGCACCGTGCAAATATTTTGAAAAAGAGGGAAAACAAACGTGGAGCAGATACTGAAGGAATGGTCAAACTGAACATACTTCCTTTACAATTTAATAAAAAAGCAAGGTATTTGAGGAACAATTTTATGACTTATGTTCATGATTAATATACTTTTTATTAAGATATAGAAAGGTTCATCTTTTGGTGCTAGTGTGAATCTGAATCGCCTATTCACCCATTATCATGAACTAATCTGTTCACCTTAAGGAATTGAGGAAGAGGTAGGCAAGTTTGAATTTTTTTTCTTCTCTGCTTGGCAAGGTATTATGCATCTATAAAGTTGGGTTATATGGTATTTTTTTAACATAGTGGATAACTAATGGCATTCTTATTTGTCTTCTGTGTTGACAGGACCCAACCATGTAGTTTGAGATTAACAATTTTATGGTACAACAACTTGATGGAGCTGTTTATAAACAGGACTGGTGCAAGCAGAGGGTATCACCATATGATTCCTTTGGAAATAAGCTGGCAATAGCCAATAGGTAATGATAATATGGATTTGGACTTGGTATAACAAACAAAAGGACAACCTGATGCTATACCGCCAGGTTTAGTATACCTCCAGCTTTGTTCCCAGCTTTCTGTTGTCGAGGAGGAATTGTCACTGCAACAACTGACTGAGAAGAATGATAGAAACTATTTGGAAACTCGAGGATGATATAGGGGATGTACATGCTGAAGGTTCAGCTATTCAAGATGTGTATATTTGTGATGTTTTTTTTGAAGATCTTATGATTCAGATACATTACTCGAGTAACATCTAAAGAACAATATTATGGAAGAAATATATGACACTAATTTAAAAGAAACTGCTCACTATGGTCAAGCTTTAAGGAGTTGGAAATTGGGGAAGCAAATATGGAGTCATGTATGCTGCAAGGACTATTGGATTAATCAAATTATATTTAAAGGAGCTTAAGTGGATGTGGTTAAAACAAATTGGAAGCTTTAGGAACTAAAAAGGAAATACTTATTTTGACATGAACAATGTAAGAGAGAGAGAGAAGTTAGCACAAGAAGCAACAGATCGCAGATGCATTGATACAAGAAAAGCAAAAGATGGAGTTACCTCTGAACATGTTAACAGTTTCGGAGCTTAGACAGTTCAGCAAGAAAAATTAATTGCAGAGAACAATTAAGAGTTGAATGTCACGAAGGCCTAAAGGTGATCTGGTTGCATCATTGAAGGAAATTGAACAATACAAGTAGCAGGTGTGGAAATTTCAAAAAATTATTTAAAACATTTACTTAATTTTTCATATCAAATTTGTTATAGAATCTATTATTATTAGACACTTCAGTGTATATATATGTGTGTGTTGTGTGTGTATATAAAATAGTACAACAGTAAAAATGGTAGCAATCTAAAAAAGTTAGACAGACAAATAGGTCAAGTATAACACAAATTAGTTTAAACATATTGGTTTTTTTTTTTTTGACTCAACATATTGGTGGTTTAAAAAATCAATTTACTTATTCCATAAAATAAAAATTATTCAAAGACAGATTTGAACGGAGGAAACAGCAAAATTGGTCATTTTCTTCAATATGATAAAAAATAAAAATGCTTAGCTGTTTCGATTTTTATACTTTGTCCAAATAAGCAGACTTTTTTATAGCGAAATAAGCTGCCTTTTTACCTGTAGCTTAAAAGGTAAGTAGAAATATAACACAATCACGATTTAACCATAATGGGTAGAAAGATTTTTATTCTGGGGTGTTTGGTTCAAGAGTTATATTTACTTCATTGAAAATTTGGGTGAAAATGTTGTTTTTATATTTGGTTACTTGCACTGGAAAAATGGTCTCCTAAATCAAATAGCTTTTTAAGGGAGAAAAAATTTCATATGTTATCATGACCATTTTGAAATATTTGGGATTAGTGTTTTAATAACTTATACTGATAAATGATTAATCAATAGGAAAATTGAAATGCAGTTGTTGTTATTTTGAAAATATATGTATACTATTCAATGTTAAGAGAAGTATAATTCCGATATTGTGGGAATAGAAATAGTTAGTGCTAATTTATCGTTATGCTTTCAAAAGAAAATTCACTGTAAAATTAAATGTTGAGAGAATTAGAATACCAACTTATTAGGAGAAAAGTCAAACGTTAATAATAATATGATAGATAAATAATTAAATATATTTTCTAAAAATAGTTAACCTGCACGTTAGTGCAAATTTATAATTATGATTTGAAAAAAAAAACAAATTCAATATCAAATGGAATATTTAGAGAAGTAGAGTGTCAATGTATTGAGACAAATGCCAAATGTTAAAAATAACTTTTAAATCAGTGTATTTTCTAAAAATGGCTAACTTGATGGGAAATGGTGAGAAATACAACAATTAGATTTTAATAAAAGAAGAAATCAAAATCATTGGGAAGGGTTTGGCATCGGTGTTTAAACAATTTAATGATTGATCAGCTTAAAATGCAATTGCTGCTTTGAGAATGTTATGAGAAGTACAATATCAATATAGTAGGAATACGAATGGTTAAAGCTAATTTATAGTTTTTCTTTAGAAAAAAGGAACAAATTTACTATAAAATTGAATGTTTAGAAAAGTAGAATACCAATGTATTCTTAGAAATGCCAAATATTTAAAATAATATGATACGTAATTATATTTTCTAAAAATGATTAACTTGCACGGGAAAGGAGGAAAAATACAACAAATAGATTTTCACCAAAAAAAAAAGGTAGTGGGAGAAGAAATGGTTAATTCTAATTTATAATTTTGCTTTGGTAAAAAAAGAGGAAATTCACTATAAAATTGAATGTTTGGAGAAGTAGAATATCAAGGTATTGTTAGAAATATCAAATGTTTAAAATGATATGATACATAAGTATATTTTCTATTTGACAAATTTTTAGTTATAACTTGCTAACGTAGCCTTCTAAAAAATGAGTGGATGTGTGTGATTTGCTAACGTACACCACCAAATTTTTCAGAAGGAGTACGTTAGCAAGCTACACCTTCGAGTATATTTGATAAATTTTTAGTTATAACTTGATAACATAGTCCTTATGAGTTTGCTAACGTCCATCCACTAATTTTTTAGAATAAGTACATTCGCAAACTACACATTTGGATGTATTTATTCTATATTTTGCTTTTCCATAAACAAACGAATTATCTACATTTACATTCTTTTTATATTACAAAAAATATTATGATATTGCTCGTACAACCCGTGCGTTGCACGGGTAACATACTAGTTGATTTAAGACATGGATTTCCCTTCCCTTCACACATTTTTTCTTCACAATTAACCACAATGAAACCCTAAGCTCAAGAAAGACAGAGGGCTAAAGCTCCGAGAGGAGAAAAAGAGGAGGAAGTTGTGTTTATCTTCTCTTCTTCTTTCTTTTCCATTTGGGTCTATCAAACATCAAATTGTCATCAAAAGAGGTGAAGGGATTTATTCATTTCATTTTTATATAATTGATTCACACACATATATATCCCCTGTTATTTCCCTTGTTCGTCAAAGGAAAAAAAAAATCGCACACTATATATTCCCTTTATTTTCATGTGTAATGGTGCCACAAGATAAAACAATGAGGCAAATATTTTAGCTCCTTGCTTGCCGTGAATGCCCTTTGGCATAGGAAGGAAGCCGAGGACCTTCCTTTTTTTTTTTCGGTCACGCAATTGAGGGGAGCAGCGTAAGCTGCTATGATCCTCATATATATATTTTTCAAATATATATATATATATATATATATATATATATATATATATATATATATATATATATATAATTCATACACTCTTGACAGCCATAAAAATCTACCACCTTACTTTAATATAATAATACAATATTATATATATATATATATAATATTGTATTATTATATTAAAGTATTATTATATTAAAGTAAGGTGGTAGATTTTTATGGCTGTCAAGAGTGTGTGAATATATATATATATATATATATATATATATATATATATATATATATATATATATATATATATATATATTGTAATATTTGAAAAGAGGAACTAAGGTGTTAAAGTATGATGATACGATGAATAGTTGATAAATTTGGTTGTAGAGATAAAGAGAAGTTATAGAGAACATGCAATATTATTTGGATTGATTTTTTTTTTTTTTTTGTGTGTGATAAAAATGATGTTATGAGTTTTGATATGTATTCTTTTAAATTGTGTATTGGATGATGGAAAAGTGATTTATATATTTTGTTGATTGGTATGAAGACATTTTTTGTCTGGTTGGAAAAAGTATTATTGGTGATGTTTATTTTGAGATTAAATAATTGGTATATGAATGGATGACTTGGTTAAGTATTGGTCATGTTTATGCGTTTGTGTTTATGGTAATTGTATAATGATGTGAATTGATTTACTATATTGTTGCTAATGTATGGTTTATATGATTATTGAAAAGAATACTTTGTGGAATGGATTGTCAAAAATGGTTATGAATCTTTGGGTATGCAAACCGGGGAGCGGGAGGCTCCAGTATATAAATATCACAGCCGGGGATGAGAGGACCCCGTTACATACCGCGAGCGTTGAGGAAGGATGTTGAAGTTTGCCGGAGGGTGCGGTATCTCCGAGGTACAAAATTAAAACCGTCGGGATGGGGGATCTTAAGAGAACAACCATAAGTGGACCCAAAGACTCGATATACATGATATGATATATATGTATCCCCTTATGAGCGGGACATGAGTAATGAGTAAAGAAAATATTGCAAGCCATTTTACAAGTACTTGAGGAACAAGTTGTCCATAAAGTATTTTGTTAGTTTATGAGGACTTTGGCATATGTAATGATTATCTAATTGTTGATATAGTGCTTGCCTGAGTGTGTGACTTTATCTCACCACCGACTTTGTATGATTGCATGTGTTTGGGGATACTCCCTCACTGAGTCAGTTGACTCACCCCACGTTTAACATTTCAGCTGTGGGTATACATGAAGCTGCCAGAAGCCTCGGATGTCATGTGGATAGCTTGAGGGATTGTACCCTTAGTCTTTATTTAATTATTTATGAAGGACTTTGTGATTTATTTGTGGTTAGTCACTCTGATGTATTATATTCTTTATGCAAGTGATGAATGTAATATTTTACTTTGGATGAGACGAATTTATATATGCTGGTGAGGCTTCGAAGGGGAAAGGAAAGGCTTTCCTTTTCGGTCGGTCATGGCTACGAAATTCGGGTCATGACATATTTGCTCTTGGGTGAGAGGACCCAGATTGAAAACAACGGTTCTTTGGCATTTAGGAGGCATAGTGATGAAGAGTGGTGGAGAGATTTGAAGAGAGTGAAGTAGAGGCAGTTTGGAGAGAAAAACCAGAGAAAATAACCAAAGTTAACACAAAAAGGGGGGTTGAATTGTTTTTACCAACTTTTTTTGGGTTACTTAAAAAGATTTTTTCAGGCACAACAAGCAGAACTTAGATTAGAGAAAATCAAACGAGTGATACGTCTAATATTCAGACAGAACACGCAAGCAAACAGAGAAGAGTAAAACAGAGTTTGATATTCACAATATCAACTCCCCAAGTTAAAAGCTTAAACAGAATATTACTTAAGCAAAATAAAGAGATAAGGGAAGAGGAATATCACTCAAGAGTTTTATACTGGTTCACCCCAAAATCCACAGGGCTACGTCTAGTTTCTTGGCAGCATCAAGTTTCCACTATAACTGAGTCAATTACAGTACAAATATTCTTTGCACACCTAGCCTCTTCAGGCTCAACACTCAAACAAGTATTCTTTGCTTACCTAGCCTCTTCAGGCTCAACACTCAAACAAGTATTATTTGCTCACCTAGCCTCTTCAGGCTCAACGTACACAGTAAGGAATGAAAAGGTTTTGTGTAATTAATATAACTTGCAAGTCTTTCAGATCACACTCAAAGAGTGGAATAAATATGAAGTTTGAAAGACTGCGAATTAATATCAAATGATTGAAAATGTATTCAATGAAAGAATTAAGAAGTTAATGAAGAGAGTAAATGCTTATGCGCAGTGTTCTTAACGATATTCAACTTCTTTTCTTCATCTTCATTGTTTGGTCTATGTAAAGACTTCAATCAAGAGATTCGTTTAAACACAGCGTCAGAAAGTGTGTTCTTCTGATTTGAGCTTCTGAGACACCATTAATGCCAAATAGTCGTTCTGTATAAACATTAAATGCTTGGGAACGTTGAGCTTTGACAATGTTGTCCAAGAGTACACTTTATTATGAGTAGCTGTTGTTTCAGAGTATGCAGCAGCAGGCTTCTTGTACTTGTAGCAGAGAGCTTTTCTCTTTCAGTGCAACAGTCAGTTCACTTTCCAGAAAGCACTTTTACTTTATACTAAAATAGCTAAAAAATCACTATTGTGGTACAGAGATTGTGTGTTTATTCCTTAAAACCTTGAAACAACCGTTCTTTATTTTTTGTCCTTTGAGCTATTGTCCAGAGGTCTTCGAGATCCTTAAGGAAGGCATCTAATTTGAATTAGGTGACTTGGACTTCATTTATGACAAACTGACATCATAGCAGTGTTGAAAATTTAGACGGGTGAAAGGCAATCCAAAACTAGACGGGTGATCATGCAGTCCAAAACTAGACGGGTGATCATGCAGTCCAAAACTAGACGGGTGCTAGCGTATTCCAAAAACTAGAATGGGTGATCCACTGAGTCTGTTTCAGACAGATGCTTCTTGCCATGTCATCAAGTGAACTCAGATCTTGACTGAGCGTTGACTTGGTCTTTGACTGAATTTCAGACGAGTGGTTTTCAGACAAGTCTCAAAACTGAGCTCTACTAAAAAGTAGATGAGTCAAAAAATAGACGAGGGACCTTAAGTCAGTTTTCCTGCACACTTATCAAATATGTCAGTAATTTCACATGGTTCAACATTACCATACTTAATCTATTTGGAATCATCAAAACTTAGAGAATCTACACTTGGAATGTGTCTCAGACTTATGAGGTCTCAATAGTTGGGGTGTAAAAACTGAAATATGCATGCAAATGAGGCACAAGGGTTTCGGATTTACCTTTTAAACTCAACCAATAATCGATTATTTTACCTACCTAATTGATTATTTTGCTGACGTGCCGGCTCCTAGTTGGTTGGTTCCATCCCGTGTGGTTTTGGTGCCTAACCCTTCATCTTCAAATAATCGATTATTTTCTGGGTTCATGCATTCCCCAATTCCGTGATGGATTATTATGATGAACATATGAACAGATGATCGATTATTTAATCGATTATTCTTCTTTCTGCAATTTGTTTGGATAGTAATCGATTCTAATGATCGATTACCAGCTCTCTGCACTGCGCTGCTCCAAATTCTCAACTTGGCATAATCGAATATTCTAATCGATTATGTCCTCTCTGTTTCTTTACCAATTTTCTTATATTAGCATAATCGATTATGCTAATCGATTATGACCATTCTGCCTTCACACTTAACAAACACATTAGCAAATAACAAGGTGTATATGACATAAATTAATCAATGCATGCTTGGTTTAAAATCCCTAATTCAGTTTTAATGAAAAATAAAATTTCTTTAGGTAAGGGTTTTGTAAAAATGTTTGCGAGTTGTTTAGATGTCTCAACAAATTCAATCATGCAATCACCCTTTTGTACATGATCCATAATAAAATGGTGCATAATTTCAATATGTTTTGTCCTCAAGTGATAAACAAGATTTTTAGTGAGGTTTATGGCACTTGTGTTGTCACCACTAATAATTCCATAGTCATTCAACTGTTGTTTCATCCAAATTATTTGTGCACAATAACTACCCGCTGCAACATATTCCGCTTTGGCGGTGGACAAAGCCACACTTGCTTGTTTCTTACTATGCCAAGAAACCCATGCGTTTCCTAGCAAGTGGTAAGTCAAACTAATGCTTTTTCTGTCTAATTTACAACCCGCAAAATCAGAACCCGTGTACCCAACTAGGGTGCAGTCAGCCCCTTTAAGGTACCGTAAACCTATATTTTGTGTGACAATGAGATATCTTATAATGCTTTTTACCACAGCGAGATGTGATTCTTTAAGGTTTGATTGAAAACGTGCACACATGCAAACACTAAACATAATATCAGGACGACTAGCGGTGAGATAAAGAAGAGAGCCTATCATACCTCTATACTTACTCACATCGAATGATTTTTCATCCTCATCTTTGTCAAGATAGCAAGAGGTGCTCATGGGAGTGGATAGCTCCTTAGAGTTGGTCATCCCAAACTTCTTGAGTAGCTCCTTACAATACTTAGATTGGTTTATGAATATTCCTTCCTTTGATTGCTTAACTTTCAATCCAAGAAAGTAGTAGAGCTCTCCCATCCTTGACATCTCAAACTCATTTTGTATTATTTTTGAAAATTCCTTGCACAAAGCTTCGTTAGTGGCACCAAATATTATATCATCCACATAAATTTGTACAACTAAAATGTCATGTTTTTTGTTTTTGATGAAGATAGTGGTATCAACTTTGCCTCTTTAAAAAGCATTTTCAAGGAAAAACGTTCATACCAAGCTCTAGGGGACTTGCTTTAAACCATACGAAGCCTTTTTCAATTTGAAAACATGATTTGGAAACTCAAAATTTGTAAAACCAGGGGGTTGATCCACATAAACTTCTTGAATAAAACCGTTTAGAAAAGTGCTTTTAACATCCATTTGAAAAAAATTGAAATCCAAGATGCAAGCAAAAGCAAGAAGCATGCGGATAGCCTCTAATGTAGCTACGACGGCATAGGTTTCATCAAAGCCTATGCCCTCTTATTGGTTGTATTCCTTAGCAACAAGCCTAGCTTTGTTTCTAATGATTATTCCATTTTCATCTAGCTTGTAACAAAAAAAAACCCATTTAGTTCCAATTACCAAATGGTCTTTAGGTTTAGGGACTAATTCCCAAACATCATTCCTTTCAAATTGGTTCAACCCATCTTGCATAGAAAGAGTCTATTGTTCTTCAGCTATGGACTCATCAACATTTTTAGGTTCAATTTGAGAAACAAAAGCCATATAATGACAAACATGATTAAGAGAATTTCGAGTTGTTACCCTTTTGAGATATCACCTATAATATTGTCAGGAAGACGGTGTCTAGATTCTCTCCATTATATTGGAAGATCAAAATGACGTGGCTCTTCATTTTGTGGAGGTGGTTGATCATCATTGTCCTTCTCTTGAGTGCTTTTGTCCTCAAGGTTGGTATTTCCCAAGATTTCTGCAAGATTATCAACACGTTCCTCTACTACAATTTTAGGGTTAGTTTCATTAAAAGAAACATCTATAGATTCTTGAATGGTCATAGTTCTTTTATTATAGATTCGAAAAGATTTACTTGAATTGGAATATCCAAGAAATATAGCTTCATCAGCTTTAGCATCGAATTTATCAAGGTTATCTTTACCATTATTTAAAACAAAGCACTTACATCCGAATACGTGAAAGTGGGAGATGTTCGGCTTTTGTTTCATAATAGGTCTTATGAGGACTCTATTCATAGGGCGTTTGTTTCATAATAGGTCTTATGAGGACTCTATTCATCACATACCATGCAGTGCTTACCATGTCTGCCTAGAAATACTTAGGAAGGATGGTCTCATTAAGCATCATCCTCGCTAGCTCTACTAGAGATCGATTTTTCCTTTCCACCATCCCATTATGTTGGGGAGTCCTAGGTGAGGAAAAATTATGCCGATTCCATTTTCAGTATAAAAGGTCTCAAATGCCTCATTTTGGAACTCACCATCGTGATCACTTCGGATTGATATTATGTTGATCGTCATTTTACGAGGAATAAAAAAGTTCGTGTATAACGAGAATAGTCAACCACAATAACAAGCACATAGTAATTGCCACCAAAGCTCATAGTTCTAGATGGACCAAACAAATCTATATGTAAAAGCTGTAAAGGCTGGTTTGTAGAAACAAAGTTTTTAGTTTTAAAAGAGGCCTTTACTTGTTTTCCCTTTTGACAAGAATCACACATCTTATCTTTTTCAAAATGTAGATTTGGTAACCCAATTACTGTGTCCTTGAGAACCAAATTATTAAGATGGTTCATGTGAATGTCAGCCATTCTCCTGTGCCATAACCAAGTTTCATCATATTTACTTATTAGACAACATGCATCATTTGAAGGTAGGTCATCCAAGCAAACCATATGGATATTTCCAATTCTTTGTCCAATTAACCTAGTTTGTTTGTTAGAATTCATGACCATGCATTTAGAGTTATCAAACACAACATTAAAACCTTTAACACACGGTTGGCTTAGGTGTGAGGGAGGAGAACTTGTTTTTGTCTCCCGTCATGTTCTTGGAGCATCCACTATCAAGATACCAATTCGAGTTCTTTGCTTTCAAGCACACCTACAAAATAGATTCAAGTTTTAACCTTTAGTACCCAAATCATGTTGGGTCCTTGAGAGTTAGAATTGGGAACATTGTCCTTTTGTACCCATACTTTCTTGTCAATTACATTTTTGTTTTTTATAGCATTATAAATAGAGGCAGTGTGTCCTTTTCTACCACAATAGAAGCATTTGACAAAAAGACTACTAGATGTGTTTGTTGGGCTAAAGAACCTTTTAAAATATTTTTCATGCAACTTAGGGTGATTACCCAAATCAGCTTTATCATAAGTTCCTTTTTGATTCCCTAACAACACATTTAGATTATCTCTTCCTCTAGTGAACTTAGCAAGCGTGTTATATAAGTCATCAATCTTGTTTTTCAAAACATTGCATTCACTACATTTTGAAACTTCATTCTTTTCATTTTCGTAAGATAAGCATGATGAAGTTTTATTTGACAAAACTTGTTTTTCTTTGATTACTTCCATTTCTTTATTTAGTAAATCAATTTTCAATTTAAGACTAGAAATGGTTTTCTTAGATGAGGCAATAATTTTTCTAAGACACATACTTTCATCATTCAATTCCTCACATGCAACAAGTAAATCAGTATAAGATAATTCATTTTAAAGTTCATTATCGGTTACCATGATCATCCTCATGATTGGCCATGAGACAAAGGTTTGCCTCTTCGTCATCGGATTCATCGGAGGAGTCCATGTCGTTATCTTCCCATGCAATGTAGACCTTCCTTCCTTTTCTATCCTTTTGTGGCCTCTTTTCCATCTATCCATTTTTATTTTGGATTTGAGGACACTCGGGCCGAGTGTTACCCTTCTTCTAGCAATTGAAGCAAGTAGGTACATAAGATGTTTCTTCTCCTTCGACTTTCTTTTGAGAAGTAAAATTATGGTTAGCTTTCCCTTTGTTCCTTAGGAACTTCTTGAATTTATGGACCATTGGGCTCATGTTTTCATCTCCTTCATCGAGTCCTTCAAACTTGTCACAATCACTATTGAAATGGCACAAAACAACACTAGAAGGAGGGGTTGAATAGTGATTTTGACAAATCAAAGTTTTAAAAGCACAAAACAAAATTTAGTGTAGATAAGACGCTATAAGACAGACGCCTGTTTCAGTAAGCTGAATTTCAAAGAGCAACTATTAACACCCCAAACTATTAGTAACATCAATTAAATAGCTTGTAGATAAAGTAAAGAGTTAGGGAATAGAGTCCTTGGGGATTTATCCTGGTTCGCCCACAAACTTTGGGATACGTCCAGTCCTTAGCTTCACCAAGTATTATCACTATAACTAATCAAGGTTATAGACGAGTACTATTTGCACACTTAGCCTCTCTAGTCTCAACCACAAGTATTGTTTGCACACCTAGCATCTTCAGGCTCAAAACAAGTATTCTTTCAACAAGCCTCTTCAAGCTTAAGGAGTTTGAAAGTTGTTTCAGTGTTACAACAACAATTCAACCAAATAACACTTTAGAAAGTGAATACAAATTTATGATCTGGTGAGTTGCTGATGGGCGTGAATCCGCAAGTGAACGGCTTCGTCGTCAAGTAATAAAAAGATCGAACCCACAAAGACCATGATCTTAAACAACAATTAATTATTAAATTAATTAAACTAGACAATAAAAAATATTTGGAAAAGATTTGGTTTTTGAAATAAGATTAACTAACAAATCAAGTATTTAAAACGCAATCAAATAAAATCTCAATCAAATCAAATCTGGAGATTTTCAAATTAAAAGCGATTTCCAGGAATTGGGTTACTAACAAGACTACTCATGCTACTAAATTGACTACCCCTCTTGTTAATTATAAAAATTGCTTTGAAGGTGAACTTATCCTAAATAAGTTAATGTTCCCTCTCGAGATACAAGAACCGTGCCCAATTAAACCAACCCCTACTCTCGTGGTAATTGTATTTAAATTGAGCCCATTAAGATTCATGACAATTCAATGAAACCTCGAAGGACCGCTTCTAACTCTCGTGATTTAAGTCCTAAGTTCAATTCCTATAGATCCGACACCTAAGTTCACCGCTAAGTTCATCCTTAGAGTATCTAGGACATACAAATAAGTGGCCACTGAATTTACAAGCAATAGGAATCAAATCGAAAGAAAAATTGAAATTAACAAGAAACAAAACGTCAATTCATCACAAAAAAACAAGTCTTGGCCATAGCCCCAATTCCTAGAAATAAAAATACTTCTCGTGCATTGCCATGTTCATAGCAACCTTAAATAACAAAAACATGAAAATCCTAAGGGAAAAGAAGAAATTGAGAAGAAGAGAAATCCTAATTTTTTGCCTATTGGTAGCAGTCAAGTGATCCTATTTTTGAGCCTTATTGTCCTATTTATAATGTAGAGTAACTTGAATTCAAAGCTATTACAAAATCAGATCAAAGCAGTAAATTAAAATTCCAGATATTGCGCGACACGGTCGTGATGCCTGTCACGGCCAGGCCATGACAGATTCTGTCTTGGAAAACTTGGCATTGGTTGGCCTGTCACGGCCGTGACAGGTTCTGACTTTTGCGTTCATTTCTTTTCAGCCTTGCTCGTTCATGGTCGTGATGGCTGTCACAGCTAGGCCGTGATGGACTCTGTTTGACTCATTTTTCTTGCTTTTCAAGCTCCGTCTTCATGAAAGCTCCAACATAACTGATCCTGGGCATTTTAATCTTCAATTCTAGTACACAAACACCACAAAACCACCTTACCCATTCCAAGGTAAAAACTAACAAAAATCAAATTAAATATGCCTAAACTATATGAAAATACATGCAAAATGTCAAGGAAATATGAGATGAAATCACACTCATCAAACTACCCCAAGCTTAAGATTTTGCTTGTCCTCAAGCAATAACTAAGGCCAGAAAAGATAAACAATCAGAGCATGGATAGTGAAGCTAGAACCCGAGTAATAAATCCAAGTAACAGGCATATCCAATAAGAAACCAAGAGACAATCAATTTCAAGTCCAATTAGAAGCTTAGGTTCCCTAAATTCATATTTCTCACTAATTCGGGCACTCTTCTCACCTCACTCAAGTGTTTAAGGGTATATGACAATTCACTCATTTTCCTCAAGGAAGGTATTCTACCATAAGCTTGACTATTAACCAAATTTACTTTATTAATGAAAAAACATAAGAATCAAGAGGTCTTTTATTTTGGTTGTAACGGGCCCATGGGATTAATCGTTAGGTGGGGAAACCAAGAAAAGGAAATTCAAGAAGGTGAACAAAATATCAAACAATGCAAAGCATGACAACCTTCTAAAATACCTTTTTGGGCTTTAAATCACTCTTACACCTTTCTTTCTTTCTTTCTTTCTTTCTTTTTCATTTTATTTCTCACTTTCTTTTTCTCATCCCCTTCTCCATTTTTTTTATATTATTGTTTTTTTTTTGTTTTTGTTTTTTTGGAGAAGAGGAGATTTTCAACTTGAGAGAACTATTTTTATTTTCATCCCACAATTTTTTTTTTTCAAACCACCCTTTTGCCCTTTTTACAATACTTTAAAAGGTGTCATACCAAGCATCATTCATCAAAATCAATCAAGGTACCAAGAAAAGCATTTTATTATTTTAGGCTCAAAATTGGGCAACTAAAGGGAAGCATTTAATTAGTCAAAGTTCAGAAGGCCAGAAAAATACCTAGTGCCTCAATCATTTTCAAATATGTTTTCAAAATTTTCTAAGTTTCAAAACGGTTTCAAGTCAAGTTCTACATAATACAATCCAAGAGGAAGATAACACTCAATCACAAAGAATGGGGTAAATTTAGTGAGTACCCCTTTTTGGCTCAAATATCTCACATTTAGTAGTTCAAAATCAATGAGAAATACAAATTCAAGGAACCACATGCTAATTATCAACTATCAAAAGATCATCTCAAGCATTTTTTATTTTTAGCCTATCACAAGAATACAGAAAAAATTGGGTTCAAAAATTCACTGTCTCAATTTATTTGGCACAAAGTTTTCACAATTGGATGCATACTCTAACCAAGGGGCAATCTAATCATGTGATTATGCAAAACATGATTATGTAAAATTATCCCTAAATGAATGCAACATGCAAGAATGAAAAAAATAAAAATAATACCCCTACCCCAAGCTTAAAAACTTACATTGTCCCCAATGTAAATAATTAAGTCAGAGGGAGGATAAAAATAAAAATGGAACAACTCACTGAGGTGGTGGAGGGTGCTGGCTCAGATGCCAGTCATAGAGCTGCTGGATCACGGCCTTTGATGCTTACTTGCCATTATTTTGCTCTAATGAATCCCAAAGCACTAGAATGCACAATCCTTTCTTGAACTTTTTCTACAAATTTTTGAATTTAGGGCATGGGTGTCATTGAGAGGTGAGTTTTTGAAGCTTTTAGTTGAGTGAATGGGTATGGTGGAGAGAGTGAGAAGATGAAGAAGAAGATGAGAAGTAGAATGTTGGAGATGGTGGTTGGGTAGGAGGGATGTAGTGAGGAAATTTGTGTGAAAGATTGGGTGAGGAGTGATGGTTGAAGTGTTGGCTATAGAGGTTGAGAGAGGAGAGGTTGAAGAAGGAGAGAGTTTTTGCGTTTGGAATTGATCAGAATTGGGGGGGGGGGGGGGGGGTGGTTTGAGTTTTAAAACTAGGTGGGGACGTGTCACGACCATGACCGTGTTCACGGCTAGACCGTGACGCATTCGGGTCTTTAGTTTTCATACCGTCACGTCCATGATCCATATCACGCCTGGGCCATGATCAATTCGGGTCTTTAGGAGCTGGCCATCACTTTGTGGATCGACATTCTTGCTAGGCCGTGATACATTCTGATCTTCTGGGTCCTTCTCATCACACCTGTGAGGGCTATCACTGCTGGACCGTGATCCTTTCTGCCTCCACTTCTTTTTCTTTTCTTTTTTTTTTCATGGCCATGATGTCCATCAGGGCCAGGCCCTGACCACCTCTGGCTTCATTTCCCCATGCCTTTTTGCTCTTCATGTTTTCCTAGCCTGAAAAATACTTGGCAATTCCAATAATTTGTGATCTTTCTTCTCTTAATCTTCTCAAATTATTCAAAAACAAAATTCAAAAATAAATTAAAAGGGAAAGAAAGCTTGGGTTGCCTCCCAAGAAGCGCTTATTTACGGTCCTAAGCTTGACCATAATCCTTTCAATCCTTTGATGTTGGATCGAGGAGGGAAAGTGCAGCCTCCTGCTCAACTAGGTGTTCACCAAGATAGTGCTTCAACCTCTGTCCATTGACCTTGAATGTTCCACGTTCCTGGTTCCAAACCTCGACGGCACCATATGGAAATACTTACATAACTTTGTATGGTCCGAACCATCTAGACTTGAGCTTTCCTGGAAATAACCGCAACCTTGAGTTGTAAAGTAGCACCAGTTCTCCCTCATGGAATTCTCTACGTAGTATATGCTTATCATGCCACCTCTTTGTTCTCTCCTTGTAAGATATTGCGGACTCATAAGCATCCAATATTAGCTCATCAAATCCATGAAGTTGAAGGATTCTGTTTTCCCCCGTGACTTTTATATCAAAGTTTAGCATCTTAATAGCCCACAAGGCCTTATGCTCAAGCTCGACTGGTAAGTGACATGGCTTCCCGTAAATATGTCTAAAGGGTGTCATCCCAATAGGAGTCTTGTAAGCCGTACCGTAAGTCCAAAGAGCATCATCAAGCTTTAATGACCAATCCTTTCTCGAACTTGAAACAGTTTTCTCTATAATTCTCTTTATCTCTCGGTTGGAAACTTCAACTTGGCCACTTGTTCGAGGATGGTAAGGTGTAGCAACCTTATGAGTGACTCCGTATTTGAGTAGGAGTTTTTCAAATTGTTTTTCAATGAAGTACGATCCTCCATTGCTAATAACGGCCCTTGGGATCCCAAACCTTGGAAAAATCACTTTCTTGAATAGATTGATCACGGTTTTTGCATCACTTGTTGGGGATGGAACGGCTTCCACCCATTTTGAGACGTAATCAACGGCTATAATAATGAATTTATTGTTTTAAGAGGAAGGAAAGGGTCCCATGTAGTCAACTCCCCAAACATCAAATATCTCCACTTCTAGCATCATGTTGAGTGGCATTTCATGCCTTTTGGTGATGTTTCCCGTCCTTTGACATGGATCACAAGCAAGAACAAACATCAAGGCATCTCTGAAAATACGAGGCCAATAGAAACCAGCTTGAAGCACCTTGGCCGTTGTCTTTGAGGCACTAGCATGTCCTCCATAAGATGAAGAATGGCAACAACTCAATATACTTGGAACCTCGATCTCTGGAATACACCTTCTGTAGATGCTATCCGCACACTTACGAAAAATGTAAGGCTCATCCCACACGTAGTTCTTAAGATCGGAAAAGAACTTCTTCTTCTGTTGATAATTGAACTCCGGTGGTAGAATCCCACATACAAAATAATTCACAAAATCCACATACCATGGAGCACTCTCTGCCGAGATGGCAAACAGTTGCTCATTGGGGAAAGAATCATCTATAGGCAAGTTGTCCTTCACATGTTCCAATGGTTCAAGTCTAAATGAGTGGTCCGCAACCAACTTCTCTGTCCCTTTCTGATCCCGAATCTCCAAGTCAAATTCTTGCAAGAGAAGGATCCATCGGATGAGCCTTGGCTTTGCTTCCTCCTTAGTCATGAGGTACTTTAGTGAGGAGTGATTGGTATACATAATGACTTTTGACCCCACAAGGTATGATCTGAACTTCTCAAATGCAAAGACAACCGCGAGCAACTCTTTCTCAGTGGTGGCATAGTTGGCTTGAGCTCCATCTAGAGTTTTGCTTGCATAGTATATTGCATGGACCTTCTTGTCAATCCTTTGTCCCATCACCGCTCCCACGACATAGTAACTAGCATCACACATTACTTCAAATGGCTCATTCCAATCCGGTGTTTGAAAAATGGGAGCGGTAGTCAAAGCTTCCTTCAACCTACGAAATGCACTCAAACATTCCTCATTAAAATCAAATGGAACATCTTTCATCAGTAGGTTAGATAAAGGTTTAGAAATTTTTGAAAAATCTTTGATGAAACGCCGGTAAAATCCAGCGTGTCCAAAGAAACTTCTAACTCCTTTCACATTTACCGGTGGGGGCAATTTTTCAACAATATCAATTTTGGCCCTATCCACCTCAATAACTCTTCCAGAAATCAAGTGCCCATGCACTATGCCTTATTTTACCATAAAATGACATTTTTCCCAATTCAATACCAAATTAGTTTCTTCACAACGCTGCAAAATCTTAGACAAATTTGTTAAACAATCATTAAAGGTAGTTCCATAAACAGAAAAATCATCCATAAAAACCTCCATGATGTTTTCAATAAATTCAGAAAAAATTACAGCCATGCATCTTTGAAAAGTAGCCGGTGCATTACATAGACCAAAATGCATTCTCCTATAGGCAAAAGTACCATAGGGACAAGTAAACGTGGTCTTTTCTTGATCACTGGGATGTATAGGAATTTGATGAAAACCGGAATAACCATCCAAGTAACAAAAGTATGAATGCCTAGCTAACCTTTCAAACAGTTGATCAATAAATGGGAGAGGGAAGTGATCTTTTCTTGTTGCCTTATTTAACTTACTATAATCAATGCACATTCTCCAACCGGTTACCGTCCTAGTAGGGATTAGTTCATTATTTTCATTTTGAATAACAGTCATCCCCCCTTTCTTAGGAACGATATGCACCGAACTAACCCATTCACTATCGGAGATTGGATAAATAACCCCCACATCTAACAACTTAAGCACTTCTTTCTTAACCACCTCTTTCATATTAGGGTTCAACCTACGTTGATGCTCAATGGATGGTTTATGCTCATCTTCCATTAAAATGCGATGCATGCAAACGGAACGATTTATGCATTTAATATCATCAATTGTATATCCTATCACCTTTCTATGCATTCTAAGCTCCCTATGAAATTTCTCAGTTTCTAACTCATTCAAGCTAGCATTCACAATTACCGGATAGGAAAAGTTAGGACCAAGAAATTCATACCTCAATGTGGAAGGAAGAGGTTTTAGTTCTACCTTAGGAGCTTCTTCGTCTTTCAAATCTTTATTCTTTGGTTTCAACTCAAGTTTTTCTTTCTTTGTTTTGTGAGGAGAAATTTTTGGACTAGCCTCCAGGAAGTGGGCATAATTCCTTACTTCTCCTCCATGAGCATTTAAGTCTCCACCAATCAAACACATTTCCAATGGATCATCAACACAAGCTTGAGTGGATTCTTCTTTCACCGCTTGGTGCATTAAGTCAACCCTGCAACAAGAATCCTAAAAAAGAAGGGTGTTTAATATATTTAGCTAAATCAAATTCAACTTTATCATCACTCACAGTTAAAGTCAATTTTCCATTTTTAACATCAATAATTAATCATGCGGTAGCCAAGAAAGGCCTACCAAGAATAGTGGGGATTTGGGAATCCTCCTCCATTTCAAATACCACAAAATCCACAGGAATGAAAAATTTACCCACTCTAATAGGAACATCCTCCAAGATGCCCACTGGGAATTTGACGGACCAATCCGCCAATTGAAGGGTGATTGTTGTGGGTTTTAGTTCACCCATCTCCAACTTCTTGCAAACAAAGAGGGGCAAAAGACTAACACTAGCCCCCAAATCACAAAGATCTTTATCAAAACTAGTGTTACCAATCAAGCAAGGAATTGAGAAACTACCTGGATCTTTCAATTTAAGAGGCAATTTATTTTGAATTAAAGCACTGCACTCCTCAGTTAAAGCCACTGTTTCATAATCCTCTAGCTTTCTCTTATTTGACAAGATGTCCTTAAGAAATTTAGCATATGTGGGCATTTGTTGTAACGCCTCAATGAAGGGTACATTAATGTACAATTTATTAAGGACCTCTAGAAATTTCCCAAATTGCTTATCTAACTTGGCCTTAGCCAACATTTGAGGGAAAGGTATCGGGGGTTGGTAAGGTGGTGGAGGGACATACTTAGACACTTTTTCACTAGGTTCTTCCTCTTCTAAGGGTTGTGTCTTAGTAGGTTCCTCCTCCTCATCTACACTCTTGTTATCACTCTCCCCTTTAGCCTTGGCATCCTCTAGTTTCTTACCACTCCTCAAACTCACAGCTTTACATTGTTCATTACTTGGATTCACTTCAGGCTGTCCAGGAAATTTGCCCGGTTGCCTATTTGAATTATCCGCTTGTTGGGCAATTTGAGTTTCTAACATCTTGTTATGTATGGCCAAGTTATCTACCTTAGAAGTTAACTCTTTTATTGCCTTACCTTGTTGCCTAAATTCTTCATTTTTCTTAGTTCGAGTAGCAACAAAATTTTCCATAAGAGTCTCAAGTTTAGACTTTTGTACCTAAGGATACCCCGATGCGGGTTTCCTATTACCTTGACCTTCTTGGAATTCGTGTTTCAACGTGTTGTTTTAGTTCCCGTAAGAGAGATAAGGACTATTCTTCCTTCATTGGTTGCAAGGATTTGGGGAACATAATTTGGCAACTTTGGGTTTGTGTCATAGAAATTGTGACAAGAGTTCACTTGTTCCTCCGAAGCACTGGATCCAGTAGCAATACCATATGGGCACTCCATTATGTCATGTCCCTGCATTCCACAAATCTCACAAACAACATTAGTAGCACCTATTGAACTCATATTAGCCTTTTCAAGCTTATCAAAGCGTTTACTCAATGAGTCAACTTTAGACATAATTAAATCATTACTATTCATTTCAAACTTACCCCCCAAAAGCGTTTTCGGGTTATTACCTCTTTCTGAACCCCATTGACAATAGTTGGTGTCTACGTTTTCAATGATATTTAACGTTTCAGTCAGTGGTCTATTGATAAAGGCTCCACCAGCTGCGGAGTTAAGTGACACCTTCGAAGAGTATTCCAATCCGTTGTAGAAGGTATGCACTAACAACCACCTCTCGAGCCCATGATGTGGGCAAGACTCTAGCAATCCTTTGTAACGATCCCAAGCTTCAGATAAGCCTTCTATGTCCTTTTGGAAGAAGTCGATGATCTGAGTTCTTAGGTAAACAGTCTTGGAAGGTGGAAAGAAATTTTCCAAGAATGCCTACTCCAATTGGTCCCATGTTGACAAAGTATTAGCGGGCACTGACTTCAACCAAGCTCTTGCCTTTCCAATCAGAGAGGAAGGGAATAACCTTAAGCGAATAGTATCAATCAGGACACCTTGAATTCTTATTGCATCACAGAATTCCAAGAATGTCTCCACATGATCAGTCGGGTCTTCCGAGGGTAATCCTCCAAATTGATATTGCCTAATCATGCCAATTAACTGAGGTGGTATAGTGTAGTTCTTCGCCTCAATTTCTGGCCTAGCAATCCCAGTTCACAAACCCCTAGCATTTGGGACTGCGTAGTCCTTCAATGGTTTGGTATCCAGTAGATTCGCCATGAGTGGAATGAGAATCAACCTCTCTGGCTCTCTTTGTTTTTGTAGTCTCCTAGGTCTATGAAAGTTCCTTTGATCTCGGGGTCAACTTCAATAAGATTTCCAAGACTTTGGGATCTTCGCATAAAAGAGAAAAATACCTACAAGAGAGAGAGAGAGATTCTAGAAAAATAAAAAGAAATAAATATAAAAAATTCCAGAAAAATCAATTTAAAAATTAAATTGAAATTCAAGAAAGCACAGTCCCCGGCAACGGCGCCAAAAACTTGATGGGCGTGAATCCGCAAGTGAACGACTTCGTCGTCAAGTAATAAAAAGATCGAACCCACAGAGACCGTGGTCTTAAACAACAATTAATTATTAAATTAATTAAACTAGACAAGAAAAAAAGATTTGGAAAAGATTTGGTTTTTGAAATAAAATTAACTAACAAATCAAGTATTTAAGACGCAATCAAATAAAATCGCAAACAAATCAAATCTGGAGATTTTCAAATTAAAAGATATTTCCAGGAATTGGGTTACCAACAGGACTGCTCATGCTACTAAATTGACTACCCCTCTTGTTAATTATCAAAATTGCTTTGAAGGTGAATTTATCCTAAATATGTTAATGTTCCCTCTCGAGATACAAGAACCGTGACCAATTAAACCAACCCCTACTCTCGTGGTAATTGTATTTAAATTGAACACATTAAGATTCGTGACAATTCAATGAACCCTCGAAGGACCGCTTATAAGTCTCGTGATTTAAGTCCTAAGTTCAATTCCTATAGATCGGACACCTAAGTTCACCGCTAAGTTCATCCTTAGAGTTTCTACGACATGCAAATAAGTGGCCACCGAATTTACAAGTAATTCAAGTAATAGGAATCAAATCGAAAACAAAATTGAAATTAACAAGAAACAAAACGTCAATTCATCACATAAAACGAGTCTTAGCCATAGCTCCAATTCCTAGAAATAAAAAGACTACTCGCGCATTGCCATGTTCATAGTAACCTTGAATAACAAAAACATGAAAATCCTAAGGGAAGAGAAGAAATTGAGAAGAATAGAAATCCTAATTTTTGCCTATTGGTAGCAGCCAAGTGATCCTATTTTCGAGCCTTAGAGTCCTATTTATAATGTAGGGTAACTTGAATTCAAAGCTATCACAAAATCAGATCAAAGCAGCAAATTAAAATTCCAGATATTGCGCGTCATGGCCGTGATGCCTGTCACGACCCGGTTGTGACAGATTCTGTCTTGGAAAACTTGACATTGGTTGGCCTGTCACGGCCGTGATGGCCATCACGGCCTGTCCGTGACAGGTTGACTTTTGCGTTCTTTTCTTTTCAGCCTTGCTCGATCATGACCGTGATGGCTATCATGGCTAGGCCGTAATGGGCTTTGTTTGGCTCATTGTTCTTACTTTTCAAGCTCCGTCTTCATGCAAGCTCCAACATAACTGATCCTAAGCATTTTAATCTTCAATTCCTGCACACAAATACCACAAAACCACCTTACTCGTTCCAAGGTAAAAACTAACAAAAATCAAATTAAATATGCCTAAACTATATGAAAATGCATGAAAAATGTCAAGGAAATATGAGGTGAAATCACACTCATCAGTTGCAGATTGAATTCTTCTCTAAATGATTTGTAGCTTGGAGAGAAGATGATCATAGTGGGAAAGCTTTTAGCTTTTTGTATTCTCAGTAAGAATGTTTTCTCTCTTGAGAGAGTATATGTCACTTGTGAATATTATGTATCTGACATTTCGTGTGTATAATCTTTATTTTTGTCTCATACTTCTTCAGTCTTCGAGTTCTTCATTTTATACTTGTCCATAATAGATCCGTTGAGGCATGGTCAGGGTTCTTCTTCTTTATCTTCATGACAACCAATAGTCGTTCTGACTTGGCAATTAATGTTTAAGAACGTTGGAGGTCCTTTGTTGACCACAAAGCATAGCAAATTTGCTTTTCTTACTCGGGCAGTGTTTCTTTCATTATTTGTGCAATACTTAGAAAAGCTCATAGAAAGGTGCTTTTTAATTTATGGCATAAAAGAATATTTGTAGTAGTGCCTTTGTCTTTTCATCCTTTATGTACTCGATAGAAGACGGGGAATAAAATATTATACTTCATTTGAATATTTTGCTTCCTTTATTCGATGAAACACTTCCATTCAGATTCCAAGTATTTTCCACATAAAATATTTTCTCTTTTTGAACGTTGCTTCAGCACGAGAGAAAATATATCTTCATACTTAAATACTTCAGATCTTTAAAGCCAGAGATATGAACTAAACACATTTAGAATGCTTTGATGATTCTAACATGAGCTAAGTGTCTTCCTTATTCTGTCAAAGCTTCAGACACATCTTTAGATATTAAGATGCTTCCTTGTATGTATGAGTCTCACTGAAGATTTAGTATGTGACTTGATCTATCTTTTTTTCAGCTTTCTTCAGAAGATTGCATTTTCACTCTTAGTAGTTTTGCTTAAAGAGTATATGATCAGTGTATAGCTTTTGGAGATTTTCCTTGTTCCTTAAACTGAGAGAAGAGGTGAAGATATTTTAGTAGGTCATTCTTCGTTCTTCAACATAGTCTTCACAAGAGTAGCTTGATTGATTGGTTGATGCATTATTTCTTCATCTTTCATTCTTCAAGATGTTTGATAATGAATAACAATTTACCTTCTTGCTATTAACTTCTTCCTTTATCTTCAAGGAGTCTAAGATATGATGGTTGCTTTAATGCTTTGGTGCTTGAGTCTTCCATCAAACACAATAATTTTGTGTGATGCTTTAACTTCCCTAAATCAGACATATGAGAGATGATTTGATCCTTTTATTGGATTTTCCTATTAAGATTATTTTCTTTCTATACATATATCAAGTAGATGATTAGCAATGTTCAAACAATTCAATTAAAATCATTTGCTCAATGTTTGGGTTCATCAAAACACAAACGGGCTAACTGGAGTGTGAGTTAGACGCATGATAGAGTCAGACGCTTTGTGACTTAACAACCATCTTCTTCGATTGTGTCATTCCTATTAGCCTTAGAGCAAGGCCTTTCTTCTTCTTATCACTTTCCTCACTTTCAAAGAGGCAGTTCAGCTCGAGCTCATGTCCTGCAATTTTCCAAACAAAGTAGCTGATAGTGTTATTTTACATCATGTTTCCTGTACACTTTTGCATGCATTTTTCATATAGATTAAGCATTCTTTATTTGATTTTAGTTAGTTTTTCCCTTGGAACGGGTGAAGCGGTTTCTTGGTGTTGTTTTGCAGGAATCAATGAAAAAATGATCAAAATCAGCCATGATGGAGCCTGGATGAAATAGAGCTTGAAAAGTGAAGAATTGAGCCAAGCAGAGACCATCACGGCCATGATCAAGCAGAGCAGAAGGCAAAAGTCAGAAGCTGTCACGGCCGTGACAGACCATCTGGTTAACTTAGAGTCAAGGGAATGAAGAAACAGTGGAGAATGCAATTCTGGGAATGCTCGCCCCACGAGAGGCTACTCGCCTCGCGAGACTGAAGACCAGCCAGAAACAGCAGAATGTCATCCTTTCTGTCTCGCCCCGCGAATCACACCTCGCCTTGCGAGCCTGAAGGCTGACTGTGCCAGAGAATGCAACCATTTCTGTCTCGCCACGCGAACCATGTCTCGCCTCACGAGCCTGAGGACCAGAAGCCATCACGCCCAGGCCCTGATACTCATCACGGGTGTATTTGAGAAGACCCTTACTGTCTCGCCTCGCGAGCCACTCTCTCCTAGCGAGAGATCCAATCTCTGAAGACCAGATTTTTAACATTCGAATCGCGAGCTACGTCTCGCCTCGCGAGCGCGCGAAACCTAGAACCCCTGTTATAAGCTGTTTTAGGGCAGAATTAGAGAGGGGATTGATTTGCAGAAAAGGAGGCGGCCAAGAAACCCTAAAAAACGCAATTTCTGTTGCTGTGGCTGGGTGTATCCTTCCATGGAGTTTTTCCCTTCCTTCATCTCAGTATCTTTTCTTTTCCCTTTTTACTTTGATGATGTGTAGCTAAACTCCCATTGTTGGGGTTAGGTGTAGCTATCTCTGAATTACCCATGTATTTGATTTGATCTTGTAATACAGTTTTTACTTCTTATGAGTAATTGATTTCTATACTTAATTCTTGTTATGGCTAGCACCCCCATGACTCGATTAATGTTTTGATATGCAATTGGAAAATTTGTATTAGAACCAGAATTGAAATCAACTACCTGGTAAACCTTGTATCTAGGAATGGATTTAGGTTTATTAGCAATCGTGTAATCCCTAATCATCATGCAAATTCATTAATCTAGGCCTCCTAAGGAATTAGGGTCTATTAGTGGATTTAGGCTCTTGTCATCCGAGGAATCGGGACTTGAGTAATCTAGTGGATTGATTGTCATAATTGAAGTAGGAATTGTTTATTAGTCATTTCATTGCATGGGGATGAAGTTTAATGAACCTAATCCCAACATATTTTATATATTTGAAGAATCCTCTTCTCTGCCTCCCAAGTGTTCGATAGAAATCCTCAAAGAACTTTTCCTTTTATTTTGTTGTTTTGGGCTTGATAATTAGTATAGAACTCTCTTCAATCCAAGTGTCAGCTTGAATAGTAATTGATTCGGTACGTGCTAGTACTTGTCGTAGTCCTCGTGGGAACGACGATAAAACGGTCTCACCACCATATTACTTGCACGACTGGGTATACTTGCCCAGATCCGTCAACAGTAGCCAAAGACATAGAATACAAGTCTCTAGATTCAGATATATAAGTTACGTTAGGTTGCCAACTTCTATTTAGACATCTAAGAACTTTGTTTATTGAATCTTAATTTGTAAAAGACTTCCCAAGAGCTCTTAGATGATTTATAATGTGGGTAAAACATTTTTGCACATCCTGTATGCTTTCACCCTATTTCAACCTAAATAGTTCATACTCATGGGTTAACGTGTTCATCCTAGCCCTTAACCTCGGTAGTACCTTCATCAGTCAATTGAAGGGTGTTGGCTTGAAAAAGTTGTTCTCAAGCTTGTGCACATACACAAATGCCTCAAGTAATATAGAACTTAAGTTCAGATATCGTTCCCACGGGGATTATAATGATGCAACAAATTCCAATTCAGATTATATGTTCTAGAAGTTAGGTTTAGTAACCAAAAACATAGTATGTGTGCAATGAAAAGTAAATAAAGCTTTATAGTAAAAACTGGAATGTTCAAAAAACAAAGAAAAGATTAAGTTTTCAAATATGAATAAAAACAGCTCTAGGTATGCTACAGCTTAAATCCTGTTTAGCCTTCATCATGCTCTGACTATGCTCTAGCATCTAACTCCAGGAAATTAAAATTTGTTTTCCAACGTTACAGTGTTAGGTTTATTAACTGCTTTCTATTCCTAGATTCATATTAATAACACCACCCTCTTAGTCAAGCACGTTCCATCTAGCTTAGGGACTTGAATAGCTATTCCTAGCCTATTCAACATCAATTATTTTTCCAATTAATGACTTAACCCCTATCTTTTATCAAGTTTCCACTTACTTAATTTTTCCAAATCAAGCAAGCTAGATATTCAATCAAGTTGATCACTCTTAATTAAACAACATTAAACACGTGATAAAAGAAGATGCAAAACATAGCAATTACTTAACTCATCTAAACATTCATTATATAGCATACCTAAAGCTTAAAAGAGCTTAGCTCATAATGAGCTTACAAAGAACTAAAAGAAGAAATGAGCAAGAAACCATTACAATGGTTAAAAAATGAAAAACACAGCAGCAACAGCAACTGGAAGAGATGAGCGCAGCCTCCAAGGACAGATTAATTGTGTAATAAAATTCAAGTGTCTCCAACTAGGGTTTCCCTAAATGCCTTTATAGTACTCTAATCTCTTTAACCCTCTTTTGAGCCAATACAAAAGTAATAATAAAATAACCCTAGCCCAATTCCTAAAAAGGTGGGTAACCAGATCCTAGGCGCGTGGGATTCCTTAAAAGGGACAATGTCAGCGCCTGGAGGAGAGAGAAATGTGTCCTTGTCTGATTTGTCTTTTAGTACAGTCCTACTGGAAGGTAGCCCTTACTGCAACAACCAAGTTCTTGTTTCCCCATGCTTCAGCCATGCTCCAGCAAGCTCTCTGCATATGCAGACACAAAATTTTTAGACAAAGATAGAGCATTTGAGAGCATTTAGCTGTTATTCACAAAACTTTGCAAACTACATTTCCTATGAAAATTAAGACTTAAAACCTCCAAGACAACAAAAATTAAGAGTCAAAGGATCTAAATAACTCTTCATTCAAAAAGTTATCAAAGGGTGTCCCACATTTCAATAGCGATCTTGCAATTCGAGACCCTACACAACTCATCATAGCTTAAAGCTGAAGTGATGATGTTCCTAGCTTTCAAATTGCATTGGACCTTTTTCTTTTCCTCGTCAGTACAAAGGTTTCTTGGTTTATCCATCGAAGCACCATTGACTTCGTGCTTGGCGACAATGGACCATTTTCCACAGTGTAACATCCCCAGCTGCTATAAGGATTGACGATTTACCCCACAAACCAACCCGGGTCTTTTTAGCGTGCTTTATCCTCACTCACACGCTTCCTGGTAAATTTTACCAAGAGGTCATCCATCCCAGAATAGATCCAAGTCAAGCACGCTTAACTGTGGAGTTCTTAAGTGATGAGCTCCCGAAATGAAGATGCGTCTTGTTGGTATAGGTAGTACCAACCAATTCATATAAGTCATCTTCAACTGTAGTCTCATATCTACACACTCTCAAGATCACTCCCATTCCGGTGTGTAATCAGTTCATTCATATGTCCCTCCACCTAGAAGCCTTCCAGGAGCCATTCCTTGTCCGTGCCTTCTTGCACCAGCGACAACTCCCAACCCTCATCAGCCTTGGGTGTCACATGCCCACCAGCTTCCGCTTGGTTCACCCACAAACCACACCGTACTGCGAGAGGTGCCGCTCTAATTCCATTTGTAACATCCCCGGTTGCTATACGGATTGAAGACTGACCCCACAAACTAACTCGGGTCTTTTCAGCGTGCTTTATCGTCACCCACACACTTCCTAGGAAAATTTCCCAGGAGGTCACCCATCCCATAATTGCTCCAAGTCAAGCACGCTTAGCTGTGGAGTTCTTAAGTGATGGGCTCCCGAAAAGAAGATGCATATTGTTGGTATAGGTAGTACCAATCAATTCATATAGGCAATCTTCAACTGTATAGTCCCATATCTACACACTCTCAAGATTCCTCTCATTCTGGTGTGTAATCGGTTCATTCATGTGTCCCTCCGCCTAGAATCCTACCAGGAGCCGCTCCTTGTCTGTCCCTTCTTGCACCGGCGACCACTCCCCGTCCTCGTCAGCCCCAGGTGTCACACACAGGATCTTAAATATAGATATCAAAAGCATTTAAAAAGATTTGCATTCTTTCTTTCCAATATCCATACCCTTCACCACTGAAAAATGAGGTCTGTTTACGGAATTTCCTTCGCTACAATAACCGTTTGAAGTCATCTTTTTCTCTTGAGATGGGTTCATCCTTTATATCCAAGAGTTAAACTCTGATGTCATTTGTTGACAAGTGACTCCAAACACAAGAGATGGGTGAATTGTGTGTAATGTATTTTTCGATTAAAATTATAACCCTTTTAAAATACTTTGTAAAGCAAATTGTAAACAGTACGTGGCAATTAAGAAAGCTTGTAAGTGAAAAACTATTGTGAAAATAAAAAGTATAAGGAAAAGAAAGGAACACAGCAATATATCCAGGTTCGTTCACAAACTACCCACGTGGCCTACGTCCAGTCCCCAAGGCAAGACCACAAAGGGTTTCAAATCAACTATAGTTTTTAAACACGATCAACTAGAACCTTTACAATTCAGAGAACCCTTACACAAATCTCAGGATATACTTTCCCTTGTGAAAGAGCCTCAAAAACGTTTTCGTGAGATTACACTCACTAAAAAAAAAAAAAATGTTTACAATGAGAAGGCACTCAATAGTGCAAAATAAGAACAAGTTGAAACTTAACAATTACAAACACCTATGTGGTGTGTAAGGCGTTAACTTAGCAAGTGTATGATCAAGAGAGAATGATTCAAGAGCGAGAAAGGCAGAGTAATATCACAATGTATTTTCATGCTTAGTGAGAAACCTCACTGTGCCCCGTAGTGTTATTAAATTAAATCCTTATTAATTAATTTCTTAATCGCACGCTTATCGTGAAAATACGTAAAAAAAATAATAACTTAACTTATAAAGTATACGACTTCATATAGAATAGCATATCACAATATATTTATATTATGCATATTACAAAACATTGTTGAGGATACCCTATCAGTAGGATCCCTCACAGGCATATACTTACACAAAAAGTTAAACAGTGGAATACATAATAAAAATATGCCTCACGAGACGCACTGACCATAACTAACTAGACCCTAATTACCATGGGTCACAGCTCATTCTCCAGCCTCCGGTTCGTAGGGAGTTCCATCCAACTCCTCCTGGTTATGCTCATCCACAGGGTCTTCTCGTACGATTCCACAAGGAGATAAAATACAACATACAGAAATATACAGGGGATAAGAAACAGTTCTATCATCAAAAAGCGGAAAAGAGTTATAGTAAATTATACAGTAATTGTCACAGACAAACAACACACATAACTAACAAATCATCCTCAAGTTAATATATCATCCTCTACCCCCAATCTCATGCTACTCAAAGATACCATAGCTGCACACCTATTTCCTAAGGTGAAAGTGGACTCGCGAGAACTCTTGATTTCAGGTGTATTATATTACCAATACACAGTGTATTATATTACCAATATACAGATGTGTTTTACGTGTATTATATTACCAATACATGGTGTATTATATAACCAATACACTTTTGTCCTTTTGTATTATATTACCAATACACGGTTGTGGACAACAACACCTATACTTGAATCTCACCAACCCGTTTTAACAACATCCTAGTGCCTTAACCTTCTATTAGAACTTGACACATATTTTATGACATAACACCTCTTTAACATACATCATCTAGGTTAGGCACTACTAAATCATCATTATCCTCACACCCAAAACCATCATCTCTTAGACAACATATATATCTTTGCTTAAAATCCACTAAGCATAATCATAAAAACCTGACAGATCATGCATAACACAATATCAATCAAAATATTCCAATATCACCAACATAGCACAAAATCAATTCAATAAAGATAATAAAATCACATCAACCATCAACAATATAAAATCAACCTAATGTCGATAAATCTACAATCCCCGAATCGCCATTGGTTTTTCTGAAAAGATTTCCAATGTGATTTAGGTCTTGTCGGTTACCCAACTACTAGTAGGGTTTAGGTCTCCCTAAACAATTATCATATAATCTACTACTTATCCATTTCGACGATAGGTTGGTTCTTTCCCCCCACCGGGTTATCACCGAACTCCCGAACTCGAAGCTCCTCGTTGTCACACCACAAAGTACTAACTCCACCTTCAACCAATCAACATAATAACCAATAATTCAAACAAACTCATCTATGTTCTCTTTAGGCTAGGTTTGGCCATTAAATTCAAATTAGAGTTAGGATTCTTTTCTCAACATAAGCCTTTGGATACTTATCACTTAGGTTCTAGGTAACTTAGATAAATTGTGATAACTTGAAAATATGGGATAAAAATCATCCAACCACTTAGGGTAGGTTTCGGCCTTGTATTACAAAATAGGCTAGGGTTTTCAAAACAACCCAATTTCTTAGATCAATGATCTTAGAGTATTAAAGAGTATGAATCAATCATTAGATTTCACAAACCAATGAAAAACCTTTCACCCCTTTTATGTTAGGGTTTCAGCCTTCTGTAAAAAATATAGGTTAGAAAACTTTGTTGGATTCAAGCTCTTGGATTTAGACAATACAAGTAATAGAGAGTTCAAATCAAGCATTAACTTTCCAAAACAACAACAAAACATCAACTCCTCTTTCTTACATAGGTTCGGCCCATACATGGAATTTAGGATAGAAAACCTTGTTGAAGTTAAACTTCTAGATTAAGATCATAAAGGTATTAAAGATTATGAATCAAGTGTTAGGATTTAGAAAAGACACAAAAACATCATACCCATTTTCCTCTCTAGGTTTGGCCAAATAGGGTTCTATAGGAAATAAAATGTTTTTGATCAAAATCTCTTGGATAATGAGAGTAGAGATCATAACTAGATCATAGAAATTGGTTTCACATTTTAAGGATTTTTCTACAATTTTCTATGAATTTTTGATGTTCTAGATCTAGAAATGAAAAACCATGAAAATGAAGAACAAAAGCTTGGAAAAAAAAGGAGATGATTATGTTACCTAAGATGAGAAAGTAGAAGAATAATTGATGATGATCTTGGCAAGTTTTCACTTGAAAGCACTGGAAGCTTTTGAAGCTTCAAAAATGGAGTTTGTGTGTTTATGAAGAAGAAAGTGAGGAAATGAAGAAGATGAAGTATTTTTATTGAGGAGAGAGAGAGAGTAGGCGTGAATGAGAGAGAGAGGGAGAGAACTTGATGACCAAGTTTTAGGTTATGCCATGTTTGGTTGGCAAAAAGGAGAAAAATGGCTTATTTGATTATAAAATAGTAAAATTTGAAAAATTGTAATGATGACACTTTTTATGGATGTGACAAAAGGCTTCTACCACCATACCTACTTTTCCAACAAGTCACTTCAATACTTTCATGTCTCCTATTCTGCTCCATTGCGTATCGGGTTCAAGTTACCGATCGTATTTCGCTCGAAATAAATATTATATTTTAATTCCGAACATAAAATTTCCAAAATTACTATAGTCATTGGAAACACGACAAAAACACTAATCATTTCATTCACAGGTCAAAATTAGGTTTTCTGCTCAGTAAACTTTTACTTTCAGTGAAAACGCAGACCTACTTTCGTCTGAATTTTCATCCCAAAATTTTACCGTAACCGTCTACCATAAAGTAGACTATGAATAAGATTATATTTTGTTTAAAAACACTTTCTAACTCTCAAATTAAAAATATAATTAATTGTATTTTAACCTGTTGAACATCATAATTAAAATCAGGCTGTTACATTTCTACCCCTCTTCAAAGAAAATTCTGTCCTCGGAATTTACGTACCTTAGAAAAGATGTGGATATTGTTGTTGCATATCCTCCTCGCGTTCCCAAGTAGAATCTCCAGTAGTTTCATCCCATATGACCTTAATCAAAGGAATTTGTCTACCGCGAAGCTCCTTAATCCGTCTATCTACTATCCTTACAGGTAAAGCCTCATGCTCAAGATTCTCTCGCAGTTGTATAGACTCAAACTCAATGACATGTGAAGGATTAGGATAATACGTACTTTCTCAACTGAGAAACATGAAAGACATCATGAACGTTGGAAAGATTGGGTGGTAAGGCAATTTGGTAAGCTACTGGACCAATTCGTCGAAGAATCTGAAAAGGTCCAATGAATCGAGGAGTAAGTTTTCTGGATTTGATAGCTTTGCCAATTCCAGTTTTCAGAGTAACTCTAAAAAACACGTGATCGCCTTCCTGGAATTCTAATGGTCTCATCCTCTCGTCACTGTAGCTCATTTGCCTATCATGTGCTTCCTTCATCTTTTCCTGTATCTTCCTGACTTGCTCCGTAGTTTGTTGCACTACATCTGGACCCAAAACTTGGTTCTCAACAGTCTCATACCAACAGAACGGGGTCCTACACTTTCTGCCATAAAAAGCCTCATATGGTGTCATTCCGATACTACTATGGAAACTATTGTTATAAGTAAATTCAATCAATGGTAAGAACTCATCCCAACTGCCAGTGTGCTCCAACACACAAGCTTTCAATAGACCCTCCAATGACTGAATTGTCCTTTCTGATTATCCATCAGTTTGGGGATGATAAGCAGAACTCATCTTCAACTTTGTTCCAAAGGCATTTTGCAATTGTCTCCAAAATCTAGATGTGAATCTAGGATCTCGATCTGAGATAATACTCGATGGCCCACCATTCAATCTAACAATTTCTTTGATGTAAATCTGAGTCAACCTTTCCAAATTATAACTTTCACTAATAGATAAGAAGTGAGCACACTTCGTCAACCTATCAATGATAACCCAAATCACATCATGCTTCTTAGGAGTTCGTGGTAATCCGACCACAAAATCCATAGCTATGCTATCCCATTTCCACTCTGGGATATCTAAAGACTGTAAAATTCCTGCTGGCTTCTGACACTAGTGCAAAATATGCTTTTAGCATCGGAGATTTAACATCGGTTTCCTTAAAACCGATGTGTAAAACGAGGAGGTGGCATTTTTGAAATTAAAAGCAAAATCTTTCACGTCGATTTTGATAATAATCGATGTTAAAAAATTTCCACATCGATTTTTTTTCCAACCGATGTCCAAAAATTAAAACAAAAAATGGAATTTAAATTCTTTTTGGATTTTCTACATCGGTTACTACATAACCGATGTCTAATAGCTATTAATCATATCGGTTTTTGCAACCGATGTTAAAAATTAAAATAAAAATCAAATTTAAAAAAAATTGGACTTTCTACATTGGTTTCTATAGAACCGATATGTAATATACAATAACCACATCGGTTTTTACAACCGATGTGTAATGGAGTCCCTATTTTGCTCTATTTTCATTCCCTCCAGCGTCTAGTCATCGATCGCGCCCATTATTTTGTTCTATTTCATTCTCTTTGCAGCCATTCCTTCCTGAACCTAAACCCTCCGCCACCCCCAAGCTTGTTCGGCTGCCCGTCTCCGCCGTTTGTGTGCGCCATCTCGTCCCCGTCGTTTGCGTGTCGTTTGCATCCTTCTCCTTCGTTTCCATCATTCTCCACGCCCAAGCCTGTTCCTTTCTGCCCTTCTCCGTCGTTTGGTACCACTTTTGGCCCGGCTGGCTTCAAACACCGCCGTCCTCCGCTGCGTTCCCCACGGTTAGCACGGTTAGCCCCTAAACCATTGCTCACTCTCATTTTCTGATACATGCATGATTCAACTGCAGTTACATTTGTTTCCCAGTTACATTTTCTGATATATGTAACATTGTTGATAGGCTTGATAATATTGTTTAATAATGAACATATGAACTACCTGATAACATATTCATTTGACTTTCATAACATAGAGCTACTGTCACACTTCATATCCTTTTTAAGATTCATTTTAATATATCCTACTGGTGACTGGTGAGTGGCAGTTGATTATTATCAGAGGCGTATAGGAATTGTTTTTAATTTGTTCTGTTTTTATGATATGGTTGTAATTCAGTTGTAGCAAAGCTTGTGCTGTAGATTCCTTTCATAATATTTGCTCTTTTGCCTTTCAAAAAAAAAAGTACATTATTGAGCTGATAGATAGGTAGTATGTCTAAGCTTTTTTAGTTCCTGAAACATTAGTATCAAGGTCTTAATACTTTATTTTGATTTCTAGGTGCTGCTTCTTTTGCTTTATTTTGCAAGTTGGCTCTATCCTTCGGGTGAATGTGGGAGTTCAAAAACTGGAACTGGAACCAAAAACCCTTTATCAGAACTCACAAGTTATCATTGCATTTCATTGCACCTAAGAAAGAAATTATGGAGATGGTGCTCGATCGTGAAATGGCTAGTGTTGCACACATCTCGTTATGGTGCACGTAAGTACATTTTATTTGTAAGTTAAGTAATTAAATTTTTAATACTATGATAATTAACATGTTTTATCAATATATTAGGTATCTACATAGCATGTTAGTTGATCAGGGCAACCTCACCCTTTATGGGTTCATTGACCCCATGCTCATTCAGGGTGATGTTCTCCTAACATCAGAAGACTCGATCGCCACCATACGTGATATACTTGCCCGAGATGATCATCAGTTCTACCTTGCGCCATATCTCAATAAGTAAGTATCAGTTATTTAATTATAACTATATATGACTTAGTTACTAATTATTCCACAAATGCAGTAAACATTGGCAATTGTTGATCTTGTGCCCTCGGTTGAATGTCGTGGTCTTCTTCTGCTCGATGGGAAATAAGCCGGCGAAGGAACTAAAGACCATCATGGAAACGTAAGCATTAAAATAATTTTTGATCAGTAATGAAGTTGTTTTAATCATCTGAAATCTATAAGATATACTTTAATTAATGTTTATTTTCTTATGATAGTTCTATTGATGCAATCCACATGCTTCGTGATGAAAGGCGTCGGGCTATTAGATGGATTATTCCTAACGTAAGATATTTATTAGTTCAAATGCTTCAAGTGCAGTGGGTATAATTATAGATTTCTATTTAATTCCTTATATTCTAATTGGGTTTCATTTGTACGTAGTCCCGTAGACAACGTGGATCATGGGAATGTGGATATTATGTGATGAAGTGGAAAGTCGAAATTATCTCCTCCGATATCACTGAAAGATGGCAGGAGGTAAATGCTAATTGGTAACACAATTAGTTGTAGCAGTTATAGACTCGTTATATGTTTTATTTTAGTTTATTACTTAAAAGATATAATCTTATGTCCAATTAAACTTGCAGATATTCAACAATCCGACGCCACTCCCTGATGCCGACATCAATAACATAAGGATGCGTTGGGCAACTTTCTTTCTTGAAGTGTACCAACCATAGTTTGTGTGTAGTTAGTTTACAAACGTATCATGTACTAGCTATAGTGTACTTTTGACTGATATATGTTTTGACATGAAATCTATAAAATATCATGTAGCTTTTTGGTTTCTAATTATCTTTGTTGTCTGAATGTAATTGAATATATTTATTGTTTGTAATCTTTTAATTTAGTGTGTTTTGGTTTGTAATCATCACAAGCTAAGGCTCACACCTCATCTTAATAAATTCCAATGACCTTAAAGGGGTTAGAAACTAGTTCTATTCTCAACATAAAGACTTAAATACTAATCATGGACAAGCCACACTCAAATCAACTTCTCTTATAAACACCATATACTTAAACCTCCTTTTCTTTAAACAAACTATCATTATTAGAAAATAAGTCCATCTTCACATCAAAGTATTAATTTCATAAATTTGAGTCTACTTCCTTTATCATCTTTAAACACTGGATTAGGGACCAAGTGTCAAACCTAAAATTCTACAACTCTGTTAAACACTTAGGTTCCCTTATTTTATCATAAAACTCTCTAAACTCTATCAATCCTGCATTCAAAATCCCTAGTTCATCATAAATCCGAAAATCAACATGTATCTAATACCCCATGCAAGTATTACCTTCAAAATCTCTGATGAGTGTGATTTCACCTCATATTTGCTTATCATATTGCATGCATTTTCATATAGTTTAGGCATTTTTAATTTGATTTTGGTTAGTTTTTACCTTGGAACGGGTAAGGCGGTTTTATGGTGCTGTTGTGCATGAATTAAGGATCAAAGTGCTCAAGATTAGACATGATGGAGCTTGCATGAAGATGGGTCTTGAAAAGAGAAGAAAATGAGCCAAACATAGCCCATCACGGCTTAGCCGTGACAGCCATCACGACCATGATCGAGCAAAACTGAAAAGAAAGAAGGCTAAAGTCAGAACAAGTCACGGCCAGCCCGTGATGTCCATCACGACCGTGACATGTCAGCTGAACCAGACCCTCACAGGCAGAACTGATCACGGCCTAGCCGTGATGGTGGTCACGGCCGTGACAGACCAATCGGTGAAGCAACGCCCAAGGCAGAATCTGTCACGGCCTGGTCGTGATGGCCATCACGGCCGTGACGCGTAATATTTGGATATGAAGAAACTGATTTGATCTGAAATTGTGTTTGATTGGGATTCAAATTACCCTAATCAATAAATAAGGCAATTAGGCAGAGATTAAGAGGACGTTTGCGCTGCTACCACTTAGGTAAATTTTTAGGATCTCTCTTCTTCTTCTTCTTCTTCTTCTTCTTCTTCTTCTTCTTCTTCTCCTTCTCCTCCTCCTCCTCCTCCTCCTCCTCTTCTTTTTTTATTTCATGTTTTTGTTAACCAAGCTTGTCATCACCATAGCAATGCTTGAGTAGTAGCTTTATTTCTAGGGATTGGGGCTATGCCCAAGATCTTATTTATGTTATGAATTGATGTTTTACCTTTGTTAATTTCGATTTTGCTTTAGATCTGATTTCTATTGTTTTAATTACTCGTAAATTCGGTGGCCACTTATTTGCGTGTCGTAGATATTCTAAGGAGGAACCTAGCGGTGAACTTAGGTATCGGATCTATAGAATCAGACTTAGGACTTAAATCACAAGAATTAGAAGCGGTCCTTCAAGGGTTAACGAATTGTCACAAAACTTAAAGGGTTCGATCTAAATTCAACTACCACGAGAGTAGGGTTGGTTTAATTGGGCACGGTTTTTGTAACCCGAGAGGGAGCATTAACTTATTTAGGATAAATTCGCCTTCAAAGCAATTTAGATAATTAACAAGGGTTAGTCAATTTAGTAACATAAACAATCTTGTTGGTAACCCAATTCCTAGGAATTTCTTTTGAATTTGAAAACCCTCAATTTGAATTACTTTCCTGTTTTGTTTAAATGCAATATTAAATTTGATTGTTACTTGATTCTTATTTCAAAAATCAAAACCTTTGCAAAATCATTTTTTTTTACAGTCCAGTTTTATCGATTTAATAATTAGTTGTGGTTTGAGATCACGGCCCCTGTGGGATCGATATTTTTATAACTTGGCAACGAATCCGGTACATTTTCCGGATCTCACATCAAGTTTTTGGCGCCGTTGCCAGATACTATGCTTTCTTGAATCTAAATTAATTTTTAAATTGATTTTTCTGGACTTCTTATTTTTCTTTTTAATTGTTTTTTGTTAAAAAAAATAATATTTAAAAATTTCTTTTTTTCATTTATCTCTTTTTCTTTCTAGAGTGTCTATCTCTCTGTGTTTTTCTCTTTTATGCAAAGATCCCTAAGTCTTGGAAGCCTTATTGAGGTTGACCCCGAAATCGAGAGGACCTTTCATAGACGTAGGATACTACAAAGAGAGAGAGAAAGGTTGATTCCCATTCCACTAATGGCGAATCTACCGGATACCAAACCATTGAAGGACTACGCAGCCCCAAATGCTAGGGGTTTGCGAACTGGGATTGCTAGGCCAGAGATCGAGGCAGAGAACTACACTATACCGTCTATGCTAATTAGCATGATTAGGCAACATCAATTCTGAGGATTGCCCTCGGAGGACCCCGACTGATCATGTGGAGACATTCTTGGAGTTCACCGATGCAATTAGGATTCATGGTGCCCCGATCGATGCTATACGCTTTAGGTTATTCCCCTCCTGTCTTACTAGAAAGGCAAAAGCTTGGCTGGAGCAAGTGCCCGCTAATACCTTGTCGACTTGAGACCAACTAGAGCAGGCATTCTTGGAGAAATTCTTCCCTCCATCCAAGACGGCTTACCTACGAACCCAGATCACCGGCTTTTTCCAAAAGGATGGAGAATGCTTATCAGAAGCTTGGGATCGCTACAAGGGATTGTTGGAGTCTTGCCCACATCATGGACTCGAGAGGTGGTTGTTAGTGCACACCTTCTACAACGGATTGGATTACTCTTCGAAGGTGTCACTTGACTCCGCAGCTAGTGGAGCCTTTATGAAAGGCCTCTGACTGAGGTATTCAACATCATTGAAAACGTGGCCACCAACTACCACCAATGGGGTTCAGAAAGAGGTAATAACCCGAAAAAGATTTCGGGGGGTAAGTTTGAAATGAATAGCACTGATCTTATTATGTCTAAAATTGACTCACTGAATAAACGCTTTGATCAGCTTGAAAAGGCTAATGTGAGTTCAATAGGTGCTACTAATATTGTTTGTGAGATTTGTGGAATGCAGGGACATGACATAATGGAGTGCCCACGTGGTATTGCTCATGGATCCGGCGCTTCGGGGGAACAAGTGAACTCTTGTCACAACTTCTACGAAACGAACCCGAAGTTGCCAAACTATGTTCCCCCAAATTCTTACAACCAAGGAAGGAAGAACAGCCCTTACCTCTCCTACGGGAACTACATCAACACGTTGAACCATGAATTCCAAGAAGGCCAAGGTAATAGGAAATCCGCATCGGGGTATCCTCAGGTACAAAAGTCTAAACTTGAGTCTCTTTTGGAAAGTTTTGTTGAAACTCAAACAAAACAAAATGAAGAGTTTAGGCAACAAGGTAGGGCAGCCAATGAGGCAATAAAAGAATTAGCATCTAAGGTAGATAACTTAGCCATCCATAATAAGATGTTAGAAAATCAGATTGTCCAACAAGCTAGTACATACTCTAGACCTAAGGGTACGTTTCCGGGACAACCCGAAGTTAATCCCAATGAACATTGTAATGCCATATACTTGAGGGATGATAAGCTTGGGGTAGTTGAAAAGGATATGGAATGTGAGGAGGACATGAGCGAAGATGAAGAGATAGAGCCAAAGTATGTCCCTCCACCACCTTACCAACCCCCAATACCTTTCCCACAAAGGTTGGTCAAGAGAAAGCAAGTAGAAATAGAAACTAAGAGCTTAATTGAGGAGCACAATGTCATGATAAAAACTAATATGCCTCCTAAAATAAAAGATCCAGGTAGTTTCTCTATTGCTTGCTCAATTGGAGAAGTGAAAATAGACCAAGCCTTATATGACTTAGGGGCTAGTGCGAGCTTGATGTCGCTTACTATCTTGGAGAGGTTAGGAACCAAGGAATTGAGTCCATCCAAATTCTCTTTACAATTTGCGGATGGCTCAACTAAAACTCCTCAAGGCATACTAGAGAATGTCCCCGTAAAGGTAGGGAAATGTTTCATTCCTACTGATTTCATGGTGTTGGATATGAACGGGAATTCTAAATTACCCAACATTATAGGAAGGCCGTTCTTGGCCACAGCTGGAGCAATAATAGACGTAAAGAATGACAAACTCTCTCTAAATGTAGAGGAAGGTAGGATAGATTTTGATTTGACTAACTCATATAACAACCCTCCTTTTGAGAGTCATGTGTACAGGATCGATATAATGTCTCCAGAGGTGAAGGAAGAGCTTAACATGGAAGCGACTCCGAAGCTTTGCAAGACAAATGATGCACCAAATGGTGATGAAGTTGGAGTTGCTCATCATGTGGAAACAAAACTTCCGCCGGGAGGGAGTAAGGCCATGAAACTCAGAGTGAAAAGAGCAAAGCGAAAGCGCAATTGGCCATATGAGCAAAATCGGCTCTTTGAAGGACTTCCATGGAAGAGAAGTGTTCTTGCACTTCTAGGCCCAGCCGACCCCGGTTGATTGAAAGAAGTATGGTCAAGCTTAAGACTATAAATAAGCGCTTCTTGGGAGGCAACCCAAGTTTTCTTTCCCTTTTCCATTTATTTTTGAATTTTGTTTTTGAATAATTTGAGAAGATAAGAAAAGAAAGATCACTAATTGATGGATTTGCCAAGCATTTTCAGGTTATGAAGGAAGGAAGAGCAAAAAGGCAAGGACAAATAAAGTCAGAAGTCATCACGCCCAGGTCGTGACGGTGGTCACGGCCGGATTAGCTAACCAGAGAATATCAGAAAAGATCACGGCCCAGCCGTGATATCCATCACGGGCGTGATGAGAAGGACACTGAAGATCAGAATGTATCACGGCCTAGTCGTGATGAGCATCACGGCCGTGATGCATTTTCCAGCATCTCCTTGACTGGCATGTGAGCCAGCACCCTCTACCACCTCGGTGAGTTATTCCATTTTTCTCCTCTCTCCGACTTGATTATTTACATTAGGGACAATGTAAGTTTTTAAACTTGGGGTAGGGGTATTTTTGCAATTTTTTGCATTTTTCATGTTGCATTCATATAGGCATAGTTTTGCATGATCACATGATTAGATTGCCCCTTTGCTTAGAGTATGCATCCAATTGTGAGAACTTGGTGCCAAATAAATTGAGACAGTGAATTTTTGAACCCAATTTTTTTATTCTTGTGATAAGGCTAAAAATAAAAATGATTGAGATGATCTTTTGATAGTTGATAATTAGCATGTGGTTCCTTAGACTTGTGTTTTTCACTGATTTTAAACTACTAAATGTGAGATTTTTGAGCCTAAAAAGGGTACTCACTAAATCTACCCCATTATTTGTGATTGAGTGTTTTATTCCTCTTGGATTGTATTATCTTGAACTTGACTTGAAACCGTTTTGAAGCTTAAAATTTTTTTAAAACATATTTGAAAATGATTGTGGCACTAGGTATTTTTTTCGGTCTTCTGAGCTTTGATTGATTAAATGCTACCCCTTAGTTGCCCAATTTTGTGCCTAAAAGAATAAAATACTTTTCTTGGTACCTTAAAATACTTTGATGAATGATGCTTGGTATGACACCTTTTAAAGTATTGCAAAAAGGGTAAAAAGGTAGTTTGAAAAATAAAATTGTGGGATGAGAAAATTAGAAAAATATTTCTCTTGAATTGAAAACCCCCTTTATCCAAATAAATAAAAAAAATAAACAAAAAAATGGAGAAGGGGATGATAAAAAGAAAGTGAGAAATAAAATAAAAAAAAGGGAAGAAAGAAAGAAAGGTGGAAAAAAGGACTAAAACCCAAAAAGGTATTTTAGAAGTTTGTCATGCTTTGTATTGTTTGAGATTTTGTTTAGCCTTCTTGAAATTTCCTTTTCTTGATTTCCCCACCTAACAATTAATCCCATGGCCCCATTACAACCAAAATAAAAGACCTATTAATTCTTTTGTGTTTTCATTAATAAAGTAGAGATTTGGTTAATAGTCAAGCTTATGGTAGAATACCTTCTTTGAGGAAATTGAGCGAATTATCATATATCCTTAAACACTTGAGTGAGGTGAGAAGAGTGCCTGAATCAGTAAGAATACGAATTTAGGAAACCTAAGCTTCTAATTGGACTTGAAATTGATTGTCTCTTGGTTTCTTATTTGAAAATGCATGTCACTTGGATTAGTTACTCGAGTTCTTGGTTCACTATCCATGCTCTGATTGTTTATCTTGTCTGGCCTTAGTGATTGCTTGAGGAAAAGCAAAATCTTAAGCTTGAGGTGGTTTGATGAGTGTGATTTCACCTCATATTTGCTTGTCATATTGCATGCATTTTCATATAGTTTAGGCATTTTTAATTTGATTTTGGTTAGTTTTTACCTTGGAACGAGTAAGGCGGTTTTGTGGTGGTGTTGTGCAGGAATTAAGGATCAAAGTGCTCAAGATTAGCCATGATGGAGCTTGCATGAAGACGGGGCTTGAAAAGTGAAGAAAATGAGCCAAACAGAGCCCATCACGGCCTAGCCGTAACAGCCATCACGGCCATGATCAAGCAAAACTGAAAAGAAAGAAGGCTAAAGTCAGAACTGGTCACGGCCAGCCCGTGATGTCCATCACGACCGTGACATGTCAGCTGAACCAGACCCTCACAGGCAGAACTGATCACGGCCTAGCCGTGATGGTGGTCACGGCCGTGACAGACCAATCGGTGAAGCAACGCCCAAGGCAGAATCTGTCACGGCCTGGCCGTGATGGCCATCACGGTCGTGACGCGTAATATTTGGATCTGAAGAAACTGATTTGATCTGAATTTGTGTTTTATTGGGATTCAAATTACCCTAATCTATAAATAAGGCAATTAGGCAGAGATTAAGAGGACTTTTGCGCTGCTACCACTTAGGCAATTTTTTAGGATCTCTCTTCTTCTTCTTCTTCTTCTTCTCTTCTCTTATTTTTTTATTTCATGTTTTTGTTAACCAAGCTTGTCATCACCATGGCAATGCTTGAGTAGTAGCTTTATTTCTAGGGATTGGGGCTATGTCCAAGATCTGATTTATGTTATGAATTGATGTTTTACCTTTGTTAATTTTGATTTTGCTTTAGATCTAATTTCTATTGTTTTAATTACTCGTAAATTCGGTTGCCACTTATTTGCGTGTCGTAGATATTCTAAGGAGGAACCTAGCGGTGAACTTAGGTATCGGATCTATAGAATCAGATTTAGGACTTAAATCACAAGAATTAGAAGCGGTCCTTCAAGGGTTAACGAATTGTCACAAAACTTAAAGGGTTCGATCTAAATTCAACTACCACGAGAGTAGGGGTTGGTTTAATTGGGCACGGTTTTTATAACCCGAGAGGGAGCATTAACTTATTTAGGATAGATTCGCCTTCAAAGCAATTTAGATAATTAACAAGGGGTAGTCAATTTAGTAACATAAACAATCTTGTTGGTAACCCAATTCCTAGGAATTCCTTTTGAATTTGAAAACCTCCAATTTGAATTGCTTTCCTGTTTTGTTTAATTGTGATATTAAATTTGATTGTTACTTGATTCTTATTTCAAAAATCAAAACCTTTGCAAAATCCTTCTTTTTACAGTCCAGTTTTATCGATTTAATAATTAGTTGTGGTTTGAGATCACGGTCCCTGTGGGATCGATCTTTTTATAACTTGGCAACGAATCCGGTACACTTGCCGGATCTTACATCAATCTCCAAACCCAATCATAATTAATCAAATTGATACAAGATAACTTCTAAAGATGCACTCGGACCTAATCTATATTCATCAAGGCTTCAAACAAAATCTCAACTTACAAACTCCATTGGGACAATATACTAAATCAATCCAATCAACCTGAAATCTGACATTTAAATATATTAACATATTCACATATATCCAACTATTTAACCAGATAATTAAGTCACATTTCATATCCTTAATCTTTCCACAACACCTATTACTCTTCCAAATATAACTAAACCCCGTCTATACCCATTAAAGCTTCAAGTGAAGTCCTAAACTCATTTTTTAAACAAGAACAACATGCCTACTTATAACCATTATCTTCAAATCCGAATTTAACATCTCTAACCACTATTCCACATTATCCAAACATACCAAGTCCTTAAAACAAATTCCATTAATAACAATTTCTTTCAACAACTAATTGCTCACTACAACTTATCATCAAGAACTAATTCTTCCAATAAACTTCTTGTCTAACACTTATTCCAAATCTTAATCTCTAACTTTTAAGGCACAATCAACCATGATACTCTCTTTTATACAAGAACTTACCCAAGTAACTTATCCCAAAAATATCATATTTGTCATGATTAAAGTAATTCCAATTCCCTACTCTACTTAGGAACTTAAAATGACAAACTGCCGAGCATTCTACCCAACTTCTAAACATAGTCAATATCCGATGTGGATTCAACTAGACACGGCCAGTAACAACATCCTACACCTCGCAGTCCTTGATTCTGATATGACATAACACACAGTCCGTTTTAGAATCAAACTGCTCTGCTACCAAAATGAGACACCCCGTTGTACCCCGTTGTGTTATTAGATTAAATCCTTATTAATTAATTTCTTAATCGCACGCCTATGGTGAAAATACGTAAAAAAATTAATAACTTAACTTATAAAGTATACAACTTCATATAGAATAGCATATCACAATATAAGTATATTATGCATATTACAAAACACTATTGAGGATATCCTATTAGTAGGATCCCTCATTGGCATATACTTAGACAGAAAGTTAAACAGCGAAAAACATAATAAAAATACGCCTCACGAGACGCACCGGCCATAAATAACTAGACCCTAATCACCATGGGTCACAGCTCGTCCTCCAGCCTCCGGTTCGTAAGGAGTTCCATCCAACTCCTCCTGGTTACGCTCATCCATAAGGTCTTCTCGTACGATTCCACAAGGATATAAAATACAACATACATAAATATACAGGGGATAAGAAACAATTATATCATCAAAAAGCGGAAAAGAGTCATAGTAAATTATACATTAATTGTCACAAACAAACAACACACATAACTATCAGATCATCCTCAAGTTAATATATCATCCTCTACCCCCAATCTCATGCTACTCAAAGATACCATAGCTCCACACCTATTTCCTAAGGTGGAAGTGATCTCGCAAGAACTCTTGATTTTACGTGTATTATATTACCAATACACAGATGTGTTTTACGTATATTATATTACCAATACACAGATGTCCTTGTGTATTATATTAACAATACACTTTGTCCTTTTGTATTATATTACCAATACACGGTTGTGGACAACAACACCTATACTTGAATCTCACCAACCCGTTTTAACAACATCCTAGTGCCTTAACCTTCCATTAGAACTTGACAAATATTCTTTGCCATAACACCTCTTTAACATACATCATCTAGGTTAGGCACTTCTAAATCATCATTATCCTCACACCCAAAACCATCATCTCTTAGACAACATATATATCTTTGCTTAAAATCCACTAAGCATAATCATAAAAACCCGACAGATAATGCATAACACAATATCAATCAAAATATTCCAATATCACCAACATAGCACAAAATCAATTCAATAAAGATAATAAAATCACATCAACCATCAACAATATAAAATGAACCTAATGTCGATAAATCTACAATCCCCGAATTGCCATTGGTTTTTCTGAAAAGGTTTCCAATGTGATTTTGGTCTTGTCGATTACCCAACTACTAGTAGGGTTTAGGTCGCCCTACACAATTATTATATAATCTACTACTTATCCATTCCGACGATAGGTTGGTTCTTTCCCCCACCTGGGTTATTACCGAACTCCCGAACTCGAAGTTCCTCGTTGTCACACCACAAAGTACTAACTCCACCTTCAACCAATCAACATTAATAACCAATAAATCAAACAAACTCATCTATGTTCTCTTTAGGCTAGGTTTGGCCATTTAATTCAAATTAGAGTAAGGATTCTTTTCTCAACATAAGCCTTTGGATACTTATCACTTAGATTCTAGGTAACTTAGATAAATTGCTATAACTTGAAAATATGGGATAAAAATCATCCAACCACTTAGGGTAGGTTTCGACCTAGTATTACAAAATAGGCTAGGGTTTTCAAAACAACACAATTTCTTAGATCAATGATCTTAGAGTATTAAAGAGTATGAATCAATCATTAGATTTCACAAATCAATCAAAAACCTTTCACCCCTTTTATGTTAGGGTTTCGGCCCTATGTAAAAAATATAGGTTAGTAAACTTTGTTGGATTCAAGCTCTTGGATTTAGACAATACAAGTATTAGAGAGTTCAAATCAAGCATTAACTTTCAAAAATAACAACAAAACATCCACTCCTCTTTCTTACATAGGTTCGGCCCATACATGGAATTTAGGATAGAAAACCTTATTGAAGTTAAGCTTCTAGATTAACATCATAAAGGTATGAAAGAGTATGAATCAAGTGTTAGGATTTAGAAAAGACACAAAAACATCATACCCATTTTCCGCTCTAGGTTCGGCCAACTAGGGTTCTATAGGAAAGAAAATGTTTTTGATCAAAAGCTATTGAATAATGAGAGTAGAGATCATAACTAGATCATAGAAATTGGTTTCACATTTTAAGGATTTTTCTACAATTTTCTATGAATTTTTGAAGTTCTAGATCTAGAAATGAAAAACCATAAAAATGAAGAACAAAAGCTTGGAAAAGAAAGGAGATGATTATGTTACCTAAGATGAGAAAGTAGAAGAAGAATTGATGATGATCTTGACAAGTTTTCACTTGAAAGCACTTGAAGCTTTTGAAGCTTCAAAAATTGAGTTTATGTATTTATGAAGAAGAAAATGAGGAAATGAAGAAGGTGAATTGTTTTATAGAGGAGAGAGAGAGGGAGAGAACTTGATGACCAAGTTTTGGGTTATGCCATGTTTGGTTGGCAAAAAGGAGAAAAATGGCTTATTTGATTATAAAATAGTAAAATTTGAAAACGTGTAATGATGACACTTTTTATGGATGTGACAAAAGGCTTCTACCACCATGCCTACTTTTCCAAAAAGTCGCTTCAATCCTTTCAAGTCTCCTATTCTGCTCCATTGCGTATCCGGTTCAAGTTCCCGATCGTATTTCGCCCGAAATAAATATTATATTTTAATTCCGAACGTAAAATTTCCAAAATTACTAAAGTCATTGGAAACACGACAGAAAAACTAACCATTTCGTTCACGGGTCAAAATTAGGTTTTCTGTTCAGTAAACGTTTACTGTCAGTGAAAACGCAGGTCGACTTTCGTCTGAATTTTCAACCCAAAATTTTACCGTAACCCTCTACCATAAAGTAGACTATGAATATGATTTTATTTTTTTAAAATATAATTTCTAACTCTCAAATTAAAAATATAAGTAATTATATTTTAACCTGTTGAACTGCATAATTAAAATCAGGTTGTTACACTTAGCAATTTCTCAAAGTGACCTTTAAATAAAACATTAGTGTCTAGGTCAAAATCTCTTGAAACTGATTTTTCTCGCACAATAATCTATTACCCAAAAAGTATAATAGATTATTTTAAGTAAAAATACAAAACGCATTTTGAAACAGTCAAGGCATGATCGATTATACTAATCAATTACTGGTTCTCTGTTTAAGTTCATTTGACTGATCAAATAGCGTAATTATTATACTAATCGGTTAGTCACTCTCTGGCTTTTTGATTCAAAAGCAATAATCGATTGTTGGAAACCCATCATCGATTATATCATTTCATAATTCAAACTTAACAGCTTAAAAGTAATTAAAATTAATTAATAGCATTTAAAGCCAATTAAGCTGAGTTATAAAACGAGTTTAAATATGAATAATCGATTACCATAATCGATTATACCAGTTCAAAATTTGAATTTCAAAAACTCAACAACTCTAAAATTAATGACTCGTTTAAGCTCAATATTAGCTGTATAATCAATTATGTTGGAACCAAGGTGGTTATGGTTAAAAATCTCTGGAAATTTTGATGTTAACAAAAAGATTAAATTTGTATAGCAAAGTTAAGTTTATGAACTTACTCGTCTACTTAAGTGTGCAGGATTGTTTTTATATCACTAGACGAGGATGCAAGTCTAGGACTCCTTAAATAGACCCAAAGGCTTATCGCTGATCTACATTGAGTTTGCTAGACGAGCCACCAGTCTAACCCGAGAGAAAATAGCTAGGCTAAATATAGCAAGTCTAAAGACTTGTGGACTACTCGATAAATTATAGACGATCTGCTAAGTAAACTACTCGGTAAACTCTAAACGACCTAACAATGGACTACCCAGTAGAACATTAGACTATCTGTTACTAGACTACCCAGTTGCTACTCTTCATAGTCTAACGATACACCTCCAAAGACGTAATGCTTAAGAACTAGTCTACTCAGTGCTTTTATTTCAAATGATTGTTTTTTTAATTTATACGCTTCAATGGTCTCATCATGTTTGAGTGAATTGCTTATACTTTATTCCTTGGTAATAGAAACATAGTACCATCGATTACACCAATCCTTTTGTACTTTGTAACAAGACCTGCTGCAAAGTTGACTAAGTACAAAGTGAAGTTGACACATGGAAACACAAAAAGGGGGTTGAATTGTATTTCTTAACAGTTTTTTGAAAAAACCTTTTCTCAAACCTTTTACAAGAAAAACAATAGAGATAACACACAAACAGGAAAATGTTTTTGAAGAGTTAACAAACTCATATTCAAAATCCCACAGTTAGTATAAACAAAAACTGTAAAAGATAAGGGTTTAGAAGAATCACCCAAGAGTTTTATCCTGGTTCACTCTCTTCCAACCAAGAATTACGTCCAGTCCCTTCTACCTGAAGGATTTATCCACTATTCTTCAAATAGGTTTCAAGTATTCAACACATCTTCGGGCTACAAGTATTCTTTCTCTACCAAGCCTCTACAGGCTCTAACTCTAACAAGGATATTAATAACTTTTGATCTAAGAACTCACTATGTGTGAGGATTTGAAAGTTTAAGATCAACAAGATTTACAAGTAAACTTGTTTTTACAATTTCAACAGAATTTTTGCACTATGATATCAGAGCTTTCGTGTGTATGTCACTTGTGTATGTATATCTCTGTGTGTGTATATGTCTTTGTCTTCTTGAAGTTCTTCAAGTATATATAGATGAAGTTCTTCTCTGTCTTGATTTTCTTCAATGGTCTTCAAATTATATCCGTTTAGGCATAGCATTAATTGCTTGGATCTGTTGAGACTGATAACTTGATATATTTCTTGGAGAAGTGCTTTTGATTATCTGAGGAATGCTCAAAGTAGAGCTGTCACTTCTCTGTTGTACCAAAGGTTGCTTTCTGACTTTCCATCTTTGTACTTGACTTGATCTTTACAACAATGTAGTTGACAGAGTACAAAGGTTTATGGTTTCGATGGTACGAAGTTATTTTATCCAAGAGATAAAGATTTTAAACAATAGAAGCAGTAAGGGTAAAAAGACATATATTCTTTGAATTAAATAAGCAATCATTTGAAATAAATACATTTAAGCTTAGACGGGTTCACGTTTTAAAACTAGTGGACTCGCAGGTTTTTGGACGTGCAAGATTAACTTATCAATGAGACGGGCTTGTCTGTTGATAATGTGTCTACAGACTTTTCGTCTAGTTCCGAGAGTTGGATGTGCTATACTTAAAAGCTCGTCTACTGACGTGGCGTCTAGTGAGACTACTCGTCTATCAAGTCTTTGGACTTTTTGTATTTCAATGTCTCATCTACTTGATTTTTCTTTAGACTTAGTAACTCATCTACCTTAGTTAAATCTAAGATCTTGTCTATCATAAGTAATTTTACGATCTCATCTACCATAAAGCTAATAGACTCAGAATTTTACCAAGAGTTGTAGACTAGTCTAGAGGATCAACATAGAATATGATAAATTCTATACTTTAATTTTAAGTTCCTTTGACTCGTATAAATCAAATAGTTCCTGCATACTTATAACAAACAAGTTAGATTTTTGACAACACTTTGTCATACAAATTTAACCATTTTTGTTAACATCAAAACATAAGAGATTATTTTAATCCAAAACCACTTTGGTTCTAACACAAAGAAGGACAAACAAAAGGCAACTTTCGAGTACATCAGAGAAGTGACAGAACCACTTTGAGCTTTTTCTGATAACCAAGAGCTCTTTTCGCAACACCATATCAAGTTATCAGAACTAAACGGATTCTAGCATTAAATGCTATCTCTAAACAGACATATATTGAAGACCATTGAATAAACAACAAGCTGAGGCTGCATTTTCTATAAATACTAGACGACCCCTAGCAAAGAAAGATGAACCAAAAGCTCTGAATATTTGAAAGTGCAAAAACTCTGTCAAAATCTCCTCTCGATGATATTCATTGTAATCTCTTCCAAACTAAAAACTTCATATCCTCACATATAGTGAGTTGCTTGTAAGAAGAATCTTTCATCTCTTAAGTTAGAAAGAGACTTAAGAGGCTTGAATGAAAAAGAATTCTTGAGAGCCTGGAGAGGTATTGAATGCTTGTGATAGTGTAAGCCTGAAGAGGCAAGTGTAAAGAATACTTGTGAGCTATCAGTTTATAGTGAAGAAAACCTTCAAGTAGAAGAGACTGGACGTAACTCTTAGTTGGAAAAGAGTGAATCAGTATAAATCCTTGTGTTGTGAATCTCTTATCCCTTGTCACTTTTAAGTTTCTTTTATAATTAACTTCAGAGATTTGATATTGGGTTTATTAACTTTTTTTTGAAAAAGGGTGTACTTATTTCTTTGCTTGCTTGCAAAAGTGTTTTCAAAAGAAGTTTAAAAAATCTGTTAAGAAACACAGTTCAACATCTCTTCTTGTGTCTCCATGTGTCAACTTCAAATTAGACCAGTGTTATTAAAACTGGACCGGTCATCGAACCGGTCATGGCACTCAAGTCAATGGGTCACCGGTCGAACCAGTGAGTCATTGGTTGAACCGGTGTATATGAAATTCATAAATTTTATCACAAAGTTACGTATATATAATATATTTTTAACATATATGACAATAAGTGTTTTGGTCTGGTGGTTGAATTACTTGTTACTTTGTTTAGTTCATGGATTGATCCCTATTTCTTGCATTTTGTAACATTTTCTAAAAATAACATGGGATACTGGAGTGTGAGGACAGCAACAGCGCAGCACGTGATGTGAGTTGGTAAGCGTGTCACCTTGGGAGCAATAGCGCGTGAGTCGAGAAGTGTACAGTGGACCTTGGGCAGCAAGCGGGCGGTTGAACCGCAAAAAGAATCACCGGTTTAGGCCGGTTCGACCATGGTTTGATTACGTCAGCACCGGTTCGCAGGCATATCTGGTTTGATATGCTGACCGGAACGGTCATGGGTCCGGTTTTCGGTCGAACCGGTTCGACCGGCCGATCCAGTCCTGTTTTAATAACACTGGATTAGACTAATAGATTATTCCTCAAAATATTTGATTTTTGAAAAATTTTAAAGGCTGAAATATATTTTCAATAAATTCCAATTTAAAAGCCCATTAAGTTTATTTTCAAAACTGATTTTAAAGTGTGTGTGTGTGTGATTAATTAATTTGAGAGCCACACTAGCCACTTACAATAACTTATAAAACAAGCTATACAATTAAAGTATAAACCCTTATCCCAATGTATTGACTTGTTGGTTTTTTCACGCTTTTTGCAATATAGTCCTTTCTAATTTTAGCCTTTTGTCAATCATCAAAACAATTGTACCTGTCAAGGTATATATCCACAATCTCTTCTCGGTGGCATGCATCTCCTAACCTCCTGAACAGTCAGAGGTCCCGGTAAGACCAATGGGGTAGAGAAAAGCCTCGGATATTTTAATGGAAATTGAATCTCAATCCTCGAGACCTCTAAGTATACACAATAGGGGTCATCTGATAGGCTACCCTGATGGTCATCGTCATTGAAGATCCTGAGCTCGACGGGTGTGGATCCTGTAGAAGGATCTATAATAAATAGGATAGGTCGGGTTGGTAAAGGGTCCTCCTATCGAGTGAAGGCTCTAATTACGAGTCAAGCTGAGGTGAGACCTCTCCATGCTATATGGTTAGCTGTTGGGGCCCGAGCGGGTTACCTTCAACTGGAACAATCTTGGCTCCGTTAGTCAAAGGTAAAATCTTTGGATCCTCGACATGTCAGGGTAAAGGCTCATAGTTGTTTACCGACTCTGCGTCAGACACTGCTCCTAATGATCTTCAAAACATGCAAGGGAAATAAGATAAGATGCAACAAGAAAGGGAGCGAGAATCTTCCCTGATATAGCAAGGGGGAGCCCTCGGCGTGTTTTGTCCTCACTCACACGCCATCAAGCACACATAAGATTCACCAAAATATACAGGCACATCGATACAAATACAATCATACACAATCAACAAGTTATGCTGAGGATGCATGCTCAAACCATACTTCAAACTCATGCTCCTAGGTGCAATGCATGTGGGCTCAAATCCATCGCAGATCACTACGGCATCACAACCTAGTTGCGTCCTAACACACCCTCACAGGTGGCCATTTCACAAATCACTGCGGCATCGCATCCTAGTGCGGCATCGCAACCCAGTTGCGAGATCTGGCACACACCCTTATGGGCGGTCACTTGGTTGATGCATGCGAGTCGACCTCTAGTCTTTACTCGGTCGAAGGGGAAAAACAACCTCTAGTCCTAACTCGGTTGGTCCATGCAAGTCGACCTCGAGTCTTCATTCAGTTGAAGGGGATAAACAAACTCAAGTCCTAACTCGGTTGGACCACGCAAGCCGACCTTGAGTTCACTCGGTCGAAGGTGCAAAATGAACGGTGAATCCAAAACTCAATTAATCCAAAGTCCACTAAAATAATTGAAATAAATGCGGCTACAAAAAAAATGATCAATCTCTTATTATTCAAAGAACTTTACAAAAGCACGAGTATAGGAATAGATACATAAAACACATGGCTCCCTGCAGACGAGGCAAAAGATGAGAAGACCCGGCCCCAAAGATGGGTCAAGGTACAGCCAAAGCCTCATTGTAAGGAAGCCTCCCATCTCTGAATTTCTCTTAGAAAAATCACCCGTACAGCGATGGTATTGGAGCACAGGGACATGAGGGCAACAACAACAAGTAACAAGCCCAAAAGCCTTTCCCCGAAACGTCAGACCAAGCTAGAAGAACGAGTCGGGATGTAACATCCCGTTTTTCAAGTATGTGATTAAGATGTGAATTAAGTATGTTTAAGAATTAGATATTGTTTCTTATGGTATGAGGAAGTTGTGGTTCAAATTTAACAAGATTCAGCCATGGAACGAACTCATAACGCGAAGAAACACACGAAAACGCGATAAAACAGGTCCTGATCAGCAGAGCACGCTCAAGCATGGAAAACCCAACTTTCAAGCATTGGCACGCTCAAGCGTGGGTTTCCCAACGCTCAAGCGTGGAAGAGGTGGAAGTGGTGCGACGCGGTGCGGTCTGGTGGAGACGGCACGCCCAAGCATGGAAACGGTCATGCTGAAGTGCATGCACGCTTAAGCGTGCGGACCAGAACGCTCAAGCGTTCTTACTTACTATAAAAGGACTTGTTTCTTGTTCATTTTTAAGCTTTGGCCAAGTTTATGATTGTTTCTTCCTCATGTTCGAGCGAAGCAAAGTCCAGAGGGTGGTGTGGAGGTTCCGGAACTCCGTTCGAGTAATTCGAGTATCGAAATCAAAAACCAATCATACCGTTGTGTTCCAGAGGGTGGTGTGGAGGTTCCGGAACTCCGTTCGAGTAATTCGATTATCAAAATCAAAAACCAATCACACCGTTGTGTTTGTAGTTTTGAGTCCTACAAGTTTCGATAGTTGGTTTCTTTTTCTGGAATCGACGAAGGAATGTTATAGTTTCATCGATATGCTTAGTCCGTTCTTCTTGGATTCTTAACCTTGGTGTTATTCTAAGCTTATCTATGATATTCGGTTGTACTTCTGGTCGTCGAATAAGTGAGGATTTTACTCGTTGTGGTGGAAACTAGTTCTTGACTTCAAGGGAGACTAGAGGTAGTGAGAATGCTCTTGAGACAGTAGAGGTATCCCTATGTGAATTGTGGTTTTAGATTCATATTCATAATCGTCGTGGTCTCTGATATCGTTTTGATATTTTTGTGTTTATGGCGATACGTGATACCCATATGTGTGCTCGGAATGGAAAATGGAATGGTGGCCATATTCGTGGGGATGATGAAAGATTTGGAATGTGTTCGTAGGTGTGCTCGTGGTTGACGGTGATCGAGGGTCAAGGCTGTTCGTTAGTTCAGGAGTTGCGCATAATCGATATCAGGTAAGGGGGAAGAAACCTTAGTTATCGGGAAAATAGGCATAGAATATGACCATTAACATGTGTGGGGATTCTCAAACCCCGTTGATAGTTGGTATATGCTTGGTGTGTTTGTATCTGAATAATATGTTTATGTGATAACATGTCTAACACTCGGGTGCTGACGAGGCTGGGGAGTAGTCACCGGTGCAAAGAGAGCATAGACAAGGAGCGGCTCCTGACAGACTTCTAGGCGGAGGGACACATGAATGGATCGATTACACACCGGAATGAGAGGGATCCTGAGACTGTGTAGGTATGGGACTGCATAGTTGAGAGATTTCGAGACTGTATAGGTATGAGACAGTACAGTTAAGGAAAGCTTAAAGGAATCTATTGGTACTACCTATACCAACAAGATGCATCTTCTTTTCGGGAGCCCATCACTTATGAACTCCACAGTAAAGCGTGATTGACTTGGAGCAATTATGGGATGGGCAACCTCATGGGAATTTTTCCCAGGATGCGTATGAGTGAGGACAAAGCACGCTAAAAAGACCAGTGTTGGTTTGTAGGGACAGTCGTCAATCCATAAAGCAGTCAGGGATGTTACAAATGGTATCAGAGCGGCACCTCTCATAGTACGGTGTGGTTCGGGGACGAACCAGGAGAAAGCTGGTGGGCATGTAACACTCGGGTACTGACGAGGGCGGGGAGTGGTTGCCGGTGCATGGACAATGAGTGGCTCCTGGAAGGCTTCTAGGCGGAGGGACACATGAATGAACCGATTACACACCGGAATGAGAAGGATCCTGAGACTGTGTAGGTAAGAGACTGCATAGTTGAGAGATTTCGAAACTGTACAAGTATGAGAGTTAAACAAAGCTTAAATGAATCTATTGGTACTACCTATACCAACAAGATGCATCTTCTTTTCGGGATCCCATAACTTAAGAACTCCACAGTTAAGCATGCTTGGCTTGGAGCAATTATGGGATATGTGACCTCCTGGGAAGTTTTCCCAGGATGTATGTGAGTGAGGACAAAGCACACTGAAAAGACCCGTGTTGGTTTGTGGGGACAATCGTCAATCCATAAAGCAGTCAGGGATGTTACAACATGCTTGTATGAGTATACTATGATTCTATGATGTTTAGTATTCATGTGGTAATTCTATAGTATCTTGTTGATAATATGACAATATGTGGACTCTGTGCTGTGATAGGTTGATGTTGTGATGGATCTGATCATGATTGAATTTAGAGATGTTTGTTATAAGACTAAGTTGATAGCTTAATTAGGAATATATGATTTTGTGGTGATATCGAGGTGTTAGATGGAAATGTTGTGTGAAAGCACGTGGTGATGGATGCATGCACATATCATACATATTGCTGATCAACCTTGTGGGTAGCCGCAGCAGTTGTTTGAGTGGTTACTAATATGGGGTTGATGGTTGTGATCGACTACAACGATAGTTGGATAGTTGTCATAGGAGAGCCGTTTGAATAGCTACAAAAGCCGTTTGAGTGGCTGTCATACGAGGTCGGATCATACTTATGCGTATAACTGCAACAGCCGTTTGAGTGGTTATTGCACAAGGGAGGTGACTGTGTTGACTGCAACAGCCGTTTAAGTGGTAGTCATGGTGGAGCCGTGTGAACAGTTTCAACAGCTAAGCAATTGCCACACGAGGTTGAGGTGAACTATCCGGAGCGACCAAGTTAGAGGAACTCATGTTGGAGCGACGCGGGTGCTTTCTCACTGTTGGGAGAACTTCTCAAGTTTATGAATTTTTTTTTTTGACAAATGGGATAGGAAGTTAAACAAAACCAATTTTAACCAAGTATATAGTAACGATTGTGTTATTTTAACACAAAAATAGAGCCACAATTTCCGATAACAACGCGGATGGTTAACACAGTTCAAATGCATGATTAATTTCATTTGGTGAATGAATTAATGAATATAACAAGGTATCACAACTCATTAACCATCCACTGAACGTAAATAACCACGATGATTTTGAACGTCATTAACTACGACATGGAACGCCTGAAAATAATGGTTAATGACATTCAAAATCGTGATTGATTACGTTTAATAGATGATTAATGAGTTACGACACCTTGTTATATCCATTAAACATCCCTAACCGTAATTAACCACATATTTAAACTACATTAACCACCAAGTTGTTATAAAAAAATTGTTATCCCATTTTTGTATTTAAAAATCATTTCTAATATAGTAATGTACCGAAAAGGAAAAAGATTATATAAATGTACCCAAAAAAATCAAGGGGGTGTATTGGATTGAGATTTCAAATGATTTTAATGTACTTTCTTTTGACAAAAGAGTCTTGTGGTATTCAATCAAGACTTTTATATAATAAAAAAAAATCTAATGGTATTCAATCATGATTATTAAGATTTTTTTTAAGGATTCCAAATCTACTGATATTCAATCAAGACTTTTCATGATTTCGGTGGATTTTTTTGTATGATGAATTTTGAGTGACTTTTTAGTAAGAGATATAAATAGCAAGCCTATTTAAAATCCCACCCAAACCCTCTTTATTCCCTCACTCTCTCTCTCCCTGACCTTCTCCTCTCAGCCGTTCCTCTTTGTTTTTTCACTTTCACGGTACGCTCTGATTATATAACACTTTGCTTTTTCAATATTTGTTGAATGGAACGGTTGAATGGACTCTTACAATATTTGTTGAATGCTAGCTGCTATATTATCATATAGGTTGGCGCTGAATGAAGGTGTACAGCACCGTACACATGGATTATATATATATATATATATATATATATATATATATATATATATATATATAAATTTTAAATTCATTATCATTTTCTCCTTTTTATTGTTTGCAGTTTCAAATATATTTGTATACATGCATAATGTCACAATCGAACTTGTATGAAGACGGTGACATAGAGGAAGAAGAAAGACAAACGCTAATTTGACACAGTTTTTAGATATCAATATGGTGATATCGTATGTATCGTACCGTGCGATACTGAAGTTGCATTGTATGACATTGTAGTGGGTCTTTTTTTTTTTTAATTTTAAATTGTTTTTATAAATAATTTTTTTAGTTAAATATGTGTAAATATCTGGTGAATCGGGTACAAATATCTGGTGAATTCAGTTCATTATATGGTGAATGAGTTTTTTTGAGAAATAATTTTTTTGGTTAAGTATGTGCAAATATATGGTGAATCAGGTATAAATATCTGGTGAATTTAGTTCATTATCTGGTGAATATGTTTTTTTTGAGAAATACATTTTTTGGTTAAGTATGTGCAAATATATGGTGAATCAGGTATAAATATCTGGTGAATTCAGTTCATTATATGATGAATGTTTTTTTTTATAAATAATTTTTTTGGTTAAGTATGTGTAAATATCTGGCGAATGAGTTTTTTTTGAGAAATAAATTTTTTGGTTAAATATGTGTAAACATCTGGTGAATGGGTTTTTTTGAGAAATAAATTTTTTGGTTAAGTATGTGCAAATATCTGGTGAATCATGTACAAATATCTGGTGAATTCAGTTCATTATCTGGTGAATGAGTTTTTTGAGAAATAAAATTTTTAGTTTTTTAAAAAAGTCAAAATTTTTTTTAAAAAAAAGTGGCGCTACAGTAGCGCAGCTGTAGCATGATGTCGTATTGATGTTGGAATATTGTGTTCAATTAGCACGACTCAAGAAGAAATAGGTGTAAACAAAATGGATCATGTTATGGATGATGAAAATATAGATGATACAGTAATAGAAGAAGAATTGTATGATTGTATGAAGATATAATAGACACGAAGCTACACCGATTTGACTATTAAAAGATTAAAAAAATTGTATTGGATTTTTTTTTATAAAAATTATCCATTTCTTTGTTATCTTTTTCATTGACTTATGTAACTTTGAATATTTGCTAAAAAATCATGTGTTCCTTATTAATCTTATAAATTCATATAGTCAATTCAAATCTTATAAATTCATATAGTCCATTCAAATATTAAAAAGTTTTATGATATAAATCATTTCAAATCCATACATGAGAATCGTGATTGTAATAATATTTAAAAAAAATCTTAAAAATCATTACATTACTACACAGTCTTTTAAAATACACAAGACTTTCTAAGACCAAAACAATCTTTTAAAATCCCAAACCAATTTAATACAAAAATAGAACAACAATTTTCGAATTAATGGATATAATAAGGTGTCACAACTCAGTAACAACGTAAATAACCACGGTGATTTTGAACGTCATTAAATACGACATGGAATATCTCAAAACCATGGTTAATAACGTTCAAAATCGTGATTAATTATGTTTAGTAGATGAATAATAATTTACGACATCTTATTATATATATTAAAATCTCTAACCGTAATTAACCATATATTTAAACTCTGTTAACCATCAAGTTGTTATAAAAATTTGTTATCCCATTTTAATGTTAAAAAATCATTTCTAATATAGTAATGTACCGAAAAAGAAAAAGATTATATAAATGTACCCAAAAAAAAATCAAATATGTAGTCCCAAAAAAAAATACCAAAAAATGAAAAAATGTTACAGAAGAAAAATGAAAATCCCTACCTGGCCTGAATAGTGAAGTTCCGCCAGTCCTTTCTTCCTTTTCCGAGCTTCGCTTTATATTGTCACATTGGCTCTGCAAGCCTTAGATTGTCGCCAAAACGACGTCGTTAACTGATCTCTCGAAGCTGGAATATGTCGCAGCAGCAAAACAGCAACATCCCTGTGAGCGAGGTGTTCTGGACTCTTGTTGATAAAGCTGACAAGAAATTCTCCAAGATCAGGGACTTGCCTTATTACCAGCGCAGCAGGTGTGTGCCTTGTTGTTTGGTTTCCCAGGAAATTAAGGAGTGAAATTTGTTGTTTCTAATTTTTGTGCACCAAAGGATTGAAGCCTGAATTGGGTTAATTTTATGTGCCAAGGAGGAATTATCTGCAGACCCATTTGAAAGTTAAGCCTTGAGACATTAGTATATTTTGGGATAATCTGTTCTGGTGGTCATTTTTGTTATGCATGATCTTTCTCTTGTTGTTTACTTTCCTAGAATATTAGGTTATCTTATGTGGTGAGGAGGAATTATTTGATGACTCATTTAAGCCTTTTATGATACATCATACTGTATCTTGGGTAGTTAGGGTTCTATTATGTTGATGAGTCCATTGGGTGGTTCATTAATTTTAGTTTTCCAGCACAGAAAGCAATGTTAATTTTTGTTACACCATGGGATGAAAATCAGAATTGGTTTAATTTTATGTAATAAGAAATAATTATTTACATTTTACTGACCCATATGAGAATTAAGCCTTAAATTTCTTAAACTGCTCAAGGAATATTTAATTTTTATGCTTGGGAGTTATTCCTTAAATTTAGTATATTTTAGATTTTTTTTCCTCCTGTTTTTGTTACAGTTACATTATTCAGCGGCTGTACAGATCCAATGGAAGTATGTCTGGTGTGATTTGTTCATTTTATTTTAGTTTCCAGTAGTGAAAGCAATATTGAAAAAGTACCTATTTGTTGACCTCTAAAAGCGAAATTATTCTTGTGGTTTTGTTTTAGGCTATGTTTGGATGAATGGAGTTGAGTGGTTAGTAATGGAGTGAAATGGTAAAAAGACATTAACCCATTATTTGAGAGTGCCTTAAGTAATGGAGTGAAATGGTTAAGGGTGGTAACCCAAACCACTCCATCCCACTCAACCCCTCAAATTTTCATACCCTCCAATTTGTGGGTTTGGGATCTCTCTCCATCCCTCATTAAACTTCCAAATAATTATGTGATATACTTTTCCCTTTCCACTTCACTCCATTACTAACCATTCCATTTTATCTCCTTCAAAACTCTCAAACATAGCCTTAAATATGATATGATACATGCTTTTATAAATTGTTTTAGGTATACACACAACTGCGGAAGATTTGAGTTAAATTTATGGATACTGACCTTTTTTGAGAATTAAGCCTTACATTTAGCATGTTTTGGGACAATTATCCTGGGTGGTCAGGATTTTGTTATTTTGATTAGCCCATTGGAAGTTGACCTTGACGTGGTTTATTAATTTTGTGTAGTTTCCCAGCACAGAAAGCAATATTATTTTTTGTTAAATTGAGGATGAAAATCAGAATTGGGTTAATTTTATATTGTAAGGAAGAATCATTTACTGGCCCATTAGAAAATCAAGCCTTATATTTAGTAAATTTTAGGACACTCTTCTGGGTACACAGGATTTCATTATTTTGATTAATCCATTGGTAGTTGACAATGGCCTGGTTTATTAGTTTTACAGCACAGAAATAAATATACATAGGTTACCTGTTGGTATTATTTGGTCTCTTCAAGCAAAATTACGATGCTTGTGGCTTTGTTGTAGGCATGATACATACTTCTATAAGGTGTTCAAGGTGTACACACAGTTGTGGAAGTTTCAACAGGAGAATCGGCAGAAGTTGATCGAAGCCGGGCTTAAGAGATGGGAGATTGGTGAGATTGCATCTCGCATTGGGCAACTGTATTTTGGGCAGTACATGCGCACAAGTGAGGCGAATTATCTATCCGAGTCATATATATTCTATGAAGCCATATTGACACGGGAGTATTTTAAGGAGGGGTTGTTTCAGGATGTGAATATTGCAAACAAACAATTGAGGTTTCTTGCTCGATTCCTAATGGTGTGTTTGGTTTTGAACCGAAGGGAAATGGTGCAGCAACTGGTTAATCAGCTTCAAGTATTAGTCGATGAATGCAAGAGGACATTCCAGGTTTGTATATACTAAATTTCTCTTGCATTTCCTTGTCATATTTTGATTTTCAACTTTTTATTGATATTTGTTTCTCACTTTTGTTTTGGCATCTCATTTATAAATGATAAACCTGTTATTGTTTGTCCCACATCGAACAGGTATACGGGTAAAATACCCGTTATAAAGACCAATCCTCCCCCTTGAGCTAGCTTTTGGGATGGAGTGATGTCCAATTATTCTTATATGACCATTACAGCCTACTCCAGTCCCAGTCCTGATGTTGGGTGACCAGCATATGTCCAATCCTATGAATGTCATGCTCCATATGCCCATCCCTAGCCCTTGGGGGGAGGGGGGGATGTCTGGTGTCTATTAAGTCCCACATCCAATGGGCATACTGGCAAAGTACCCTCTATAATGACTTGGATAATCCTCCCTCCTTGAGCTGGCTTTTTGGGGTGGAGTTTGGCCTAGTTATTCTAATACGGTTCTTGAATATATATCGTAATTTTAAAACTCAACATTTTTGACAATTGATAGCTCATCAATAATAAATTTAATTACCACAATTGATTATGATATGCAGGTACTGTATTCGAAAATTGTGTTTAGCCATTCTGTTTATTGCATTCTGTTTTGTGCAAACCTCAATGTCAATATGATTTTTCATGAATTGTTGGCTTGCTGCTTTGCCAATGAATGTCTGGTGCCTACCATGCAGCCAATGTTCTTCGAAATATAGTTCTTGCGTTCTGTCTGCATTTATATTATGGAGGTTGACTGTTTAGGTAGGTGAAGGTAATTCTCAATTGTGGTAAAGAAAAGAACAAATAGATCTTGTTACATAAACTAACAGACATGGTTTCTCCAACTTGTGATTGAATAGTAATATAAATATGATGGTCAAAGTAGGATTAATTATGGGTGAGTTTCCAAATCTGCATTGTTTGATAATTTGATTGTTGTTGAGATCCTTGTTATTCCACCCGCATTAGTCTACCCTTCAGATGTCTAATCCTGAGCGTGAGGGGGTGTGTTGAGAGTCCCACATCGACTAGAGATATGACTTAAGTAGTGCTTATAAGGCTTGAGCAGTTGTCACCTTACAAGCCAGTTTTGTGGGGTTGAGTTAGGCCTAAAGCCCAAATTCTAAGATGGTATCATGGCCTATCTTAGATCTTTTATTGGGCCAAGATCTCTATTATTCCACCCGCATTTGTCCACACTCTAGATGTCCAGTTCTGAGCGTGAGAGTGTGTTGAGATCCCTGTTATTCCTCCCACATTAGTCCACCCTTCAGATGTCCAGTCGTGAGCGTGATGGGGTGTGTTGAACTTGAGTGTCCCATATCAACTAGATATATGGCATAAATAGTGCTTATAAGGCTTAGGCAGCCATCACCTTACAAACTGGTTTTGTGGGTGTTAAAGAATATTGTAATTATTGTATAGCTGTCAATTAGGATCAGTTAGTATAATAATTAGGATTCTTGTATTCATTTGTATTAATGACTTCATGTCTATATATTCAAAGCATCCGTTGTGTATTACAACACACAGTTTCAGTATCTCATATCTTTATTTTCTCTCTTTCAATAGTGGGATTGAGCTATAGGCATAAAGCCTAAATTCTAAGAATTGTCAAGGATCAACTATCCCCGAAGCTTAAGCTATTAGGTGAGGTTTATACAAATAGTTTTATATCTAACATACCCCTAACACAAGAGCCTTTTGGACTTTGAAGTGTGACAATTCTCAGGTCCATTTTACCTTGTACTGAAATTTAACTTTATTTAGAAGAATGTGGGCGACAAGGATTGAACTCTTAACCACTTAGTCAAGGAGGCTTTGACGCCATGTCAAGGCCAACAATCCTTTAAGCTTGAGCTATTATATGAACGGTTTAATTTCTAATGCCGATGATTTTTTGTTCAGCTGTCTTTACTTTTGATGAACGAGCAAGTTTTTTTTTTCTTTTGATAATAAATGATTAAGTTTGTTGGTGACCAAACATCTAAACAAACTACAGAACTACAAAAAATAACAAAGTACTGAATCTTTTGAGCAACCAAGCTACATAGACAACTAAGTAGGGTGTTCCATGAAAAACATATTGCTCTTCAGAATTATTTTGATAGATTAGATTTCAGATGTATTGGAATTGACCTTCAAACGATATGGTTACAGGAAAGTGATTTTAAGGAATGGAAGCTGGTGGTTCAGGAAATAGTCAGGTTTTTAAAAGCTGACACAGCTTTTATGAATATCAGGCCCTTGAGATATAGTCTAGTTTTGGACCCTCATCCGGATACTTTACCACATGTTTCTGCAGCTATCACAAAGCGGAATTTGAAATTACGAGATGCTGTGTTAAGTAGCTTCCATCAAAATGAGGCAAGTATCTTGGACTTTTTTGCTTCTTCCCTTGTAACATGGTAGGTATTATACAGCTAGTAAGATGTTCTGTAAAATGTTAAGACATTTCATGCCTGGTTTCAAATGTCGTTCCTGAACAGGTTAAGTTTTCAGAGCTCACTATTAACACTTTTAGGATGCTTCAATGTCTGGAGTGGGAACCTAGTGGCTCATTTTACCAGCCTACTGGTTCAAAACTTAGTCACAATGGGGCAACTGTGGCTAGTCGTATCAATTACTCCCAAGATATCGCCGATCCTACCTTACCAGCAAACCCAAGGAAAGCTGTGCTATACCGTCCTTCACTGACACATTTTATAGCTGTAAGTATGAAAAGATATATGTTATATTTTATTTCTGTTGAATTGGAAGGTTATAGGTAAGGAACGAAGGAGAAAAGAGAGAATGATGTTGATATTAGTATGATGATAATGTGATGGGATGATATTGTGATACAAAAATACAAACTCAACATTCTTATTCATACTACTAGTAAACTCCAAGTCTTAATTAAATAAGGAAAGAAATAAGGAAATATAAATAGGAAATAAATTTTACGAGATCATCTAGGATACTCTAAAATATTGTAAGATACAATAACGATATTATGAGATATTTTTCATATATTCTAATACTCCCCCTTAATCTAAACCTTACTAAGTTTTCAGCTTGTTTCAAATTATAACTTCAAAAAAAATTTAAAAAATAAATTGAGATCCATAAAAACAATGGTTGGGAAGACAACTTAGGGATGCTGGAGACACCGAGGAGATGAGAATTTCTTGAAAGATGACTTAGCAAGATGGTTGGAATGATCATCACCCTGAAGAGCTGGTTGGATTGTTGCACGACCAAGGAAGAAGAGACTCTGCTGGAAAGATGCTCAGCGGAAGTGTAGGATAGCATTTAGAAGTTTCAAACACAAAGAAAGCTTAGTGTAGGATTGGTGTGTGTCTGATAGAAACAGAGAACAAGACATGGGCCAGCTGGTACAAAATGTGGAAAATAGGCAGAAGATTTGGAGGGTCTACTATAGGAAACATTGTAACAGAAATAGAGGGGGACTGAGTTGGCACGTGAGGCAGGGAATACCATGTAATTAGGAGGTTATAAAGAATAAGGTAGAGGTAGGAAAAGGGCATGATAGCATTCTGTTAGAGAGTGAGATCATCAGAATCTTCTTCAGGTGAGGAGAGCCATTTGGCTTAGGCTGGTAGACGTCATTGTATCAGAGTATTTTCTTCTTTTTTTTTCCTTGTTATTTTCCTGGTTTAGCACTATCAATACAGTATTATTCAGTATCTTGCATTTTGAACCTGTGTCATAGCCAACATGAATCACCATCCGAATAATTGTTGACAGGAAGAATTGTCACCACTAGTCTGATTCATCTGTGTGGGAGGAGTCACCACTAGAATGATTGTCGGTGGGAAGAGAAGCCACTGGTATAATCCAATAGTATTACAGTTGATAGAAGACATTGAAAAAGAAAGAGAGAGAGAGAGAGAGACAGAGAGAGAGAGAGAGAGGAGAGAGAGAATCAGAAACTGAATTGTAACTAAATCTTTAACTGAATATTTCTCAACAGAATCAATACAAGGAGTGTTCTATTTATACAAGATAAAGGTAAAGTGCACTGTAGTTATAGTGCACTCTAACATATTCTAGCACATCCCTAATATACTCTAATATCCCTAATATATTTAGTTAATTTGCAGCTACTAATCATTGGTGCGGGCAGTGGTTTAGCCTCTGCCATCTTGGATTTTTGCAAAAGATCCTTGATGTACTTAGTTTGAGAAAGAAGGAGAGACCCATTGAGAACCTTCTTGACCTCAATTCCCAAGAAGTAATCCAAATTTCCCAGTTGTTTCAAAGAGAAGGCTGTGTTTAGCTTGGTGATCAGCTGCTGTATCAGCTGTGGAGAAGTCCCTGTAATTATAATATCGTCCACATAAATCAGCACATACAACCTATGAGATGCTGCTGATTGGATAAAGAGTGAGGGGTCGCATTTACTCTTTTTGAACCCAAAAGTGACAAGAGTGTTTGAGAGCCTGTCAAACCAAGCCCTAGGGGCTTGCTTGAGCCCATAAGTTGCCTTTTGAAGCTTGCAAACTAGACTTTTATTAGGATTTTCAAACCCAGTTGGCTGCTCCTTCCAAGAGAACCTGATGATCAACCTGAGATTTCACATAACAAGAGTTAGGATGAAACTCAAAATAAACAGAATTATCCCTAGCAAATTTGCTTACACTGACCAAGTTTTTAGTGATAGCAGGAACATGTAGTAAGTTCTTTAAGGAAAGAGTAACATTGGGATTAAAGGGAGAGGGAAAGGATGCTGAACCAATGGAGAGGATAGGCAAACCTTGGCCATTACCCATGAAAATTTGGTTATCACCACACACATCAGTCCTCTGTCCCAAATTGTTTAAATCTGTAGTAAGATGATGAGTAGCACCAGAATCCGAGTACTAAGTTCTTGCATCAAAGCCTGAGGATGCAGCTACCATAGCCATGGCTCCTTGGTGTGAAGGTGGTGCTGTGGTGGAATTTTGTGACCCTGGAGAAGGTGGGACAGGACCACTGGGAGCCCAAGGCAGAGAAGGTGTCTGAGAGTAGTTAGGCTGAAAGTTCATTGGAGAAGCATAAGGAACTCTTGGTGTATTATAACCATATGAAGGAGCACCAAAATTACCACCATCATATCCATTATTGAAGCCATTATTGTAACCAAAATTGCCCTGATAATAGCCACCATAGTTGCCGTTGTTATTTCCATTGTAATTACCACCGTAGCCATTGCTAGCAAAGTTGTTTGGATTTGGCTGAAACGAAGGATCAAACCTATGATAGCAATTGAACACATCATGCCCATGCTTGAAGCAAAGATGACAGAAAAGACCATTTCGGCCACCACGACCACGACCGTATCGTCCACCACGTCCTCCACGAAAACCAAAATTAGGGTTATTCGATGAAGGAACTTGATAAGCAACTGGATTAGCAGCGTTCGAAGCAGAAAGATTCACTTGAGACTCTGGTGGCGGTGGCGGCGGCGGTGCTGAAGTTGAAGTCTGTCCTTGCGCAGCATTTACAGAAAGAGAATCGGTCATTGTCTTTTGCCTTGCACGCTCAAGACGACACTCTTGAGTAGTGAGAAGAGACTCGATCTCACTCAGCGAATAGGAGTCGAGGCGACTCTCTATGGCAGTGACAATCGATTGGTACTCGTCAGGTAACCCTTCCAGAATCACATCCAAATGCTCCTGATGCGTGATCGGAGAACCAATCGAGATGAGAGAGTTGACGATCGCCTTGATACGAAGAAGATATTCCGAAATTGTTCTTCCTCCCTTCACCGTGTGCCGGAGTTCAGATCGGAGCTGACGACTGCGAGCAGTGGTTTGCGAATTGAAGTACGTATGCACTTCATCCCACATCTGGAAAGAATGAACGCAACCAACCACTCGAGGAAGAACCGAGTCCGATAGCGTCGTAAGCAACCAAGAAAAGAGGTGTTGATCTTGTTGCTCCCAAGCGAGATACTCTGGGCTCACAGTGTCGAGCGCGCGATCTTCATCGGTGTGATAGCGACTAGGAACTTGAGGACAGAAAACGAAGCGTTCGAGGCGATTGGACTTGGTAACTGCTTCAACATGTTGTTTCCAAACAAGAAAATTCTTATCATTCAACTTCGATGTGACGATGACAGAGAGATTGGGCGGAGGGACCGCCGGAGCCGCCGGCTGCGGAGCTTCGGCTATGATCGAACCTTAGGCTCTGGATACCATATTACAGTTGATAGAAGACATTGAAAAAGAAAGAGAGAGAGAGAGAGGAGAAAGAGAATCAGAAACTGAATTGTAACTAAATCTTTAACTGAATATTTCTCAACAGAATCAATACAAGGAGTGTTCTATTTATACAAGATAAAGGTAAAGTGCACTGTAGTTATAGTGCACTCTAACATATTCTAGCACATCCCTAATATACTCTAATAAATAGTGAGAAAAAATGACATAAACACCAACATTAAAGTTTAAGTTGGGACATTATTATTCTATTCTCCCACCCAATGCTGAACTAGGATTAGAAAAGAGCCAAACTGACAAACCAAAGATAACCACTCCAAAGAATGCTAGAGATGCATGGACAATTGAACATGGGGGTTAAGAGATTTGAATACCCAGAAGAGATCACAAAATCTGATACTGACCCAAAAAATGCAGCCAAAAGCGATAGAATGCAAATGTGAGTGCCCAAACACATACTATTGTTGCAGAATTTGGATGGACGAGGGCAGGAGATTATCAGAAAAGGCTTGCTCGAGAGGACCGATAAGGCAGCCAAAAGAGGAGAAACATGTGCCTTGGATCGTCTTCGAGACTGGAAGAAGCCATGTGTCGTGTCACAAGATATTGAAATGACTTTGAGCGGGTGTGTTTATGACTCAGTCACAAATGGAAATGACAGGCCAAATCTGGACCAAGGAGACCAAGGCGAGTTCAAAGGCGTTGATGGTGGTTGGAGATGTTGCCTTCCTCATGTGTCGGAGAAGAATGATGGATGCTAGGAGCTTGTGGTGGCAATTGTAGGATCTGATGGCGGCGCTGTATTAGAATGCGACCATTCTAGACACGATAGATCTTATGGTGGCGGCAGTGAGGTAGAATACCCACAGATGACGACAAACCACCATTGACAGCCGCAAACAGTCGAAAATAATGGTGGAGAGGTAGAGAGGGTCCTTTAAAGGGAACATGGTAGGAGAGGTAGGTAATTGGACCTAACTCAACCCCACAAAACCGGCTTGTAAGGTGAGGATTGCCCAAGCCTTATAAGCATTGCTTAAGCCATATCTCCAGTCGATGTGAGACTCTCAACACACCCACTCACGCTCAGGACTGGACATTTGAAGCATGGACTAATGCAGGTGGAATAATAGGGATCTCAACACACCCTCTCACGCTCGGGATTGGACATCTGAAGCGTGGACTAATGCGGGTGGAATAACAGGAATCTCAACACACTCCTTACGCCTAGGACTGAACATCTAGAGCATGGATAATTTTGCGAGGTCGAATAACAGAGATCTTGGTTGGTTGGCCCAATAACAGATCTTGGACAGGCTCTGATACCATATAGAATTTGGGCTTTAGGCCTAATTCAACTCTACAAAACCGGCTTGTACGGTGAGGATTGACCAAGCCTTATAAGCATTACTTAAGACATATCTCTAGTCGATGTGGGACTCTCAACAGATATCATACTGAATCGGAGTGTTTTAGGTAAGCAAAGAGAAAAAAGAGAATGTTATTAACAATAGTTTGATGATAACATGATACGAATGACAAACCCAACAATCCTATTTATACTAATAGTAGGCTCTTAGTTTTAATTAAATAAGGAAACAACTCAAGGAATATAAATAGGAAATGAATGATGGGCACTGGTTTAGATCAGCAAGAAAATAGTAGAAAAATGGATATTATTGATAGAAAGAATAAAATTTTTTTCCCTAGGCTCTTCAAGAGGCCTAAATCTCCCAACTTCGCAAAACTCACAAATCAATTCCTACCTTCCTTTTCCTTCTCCCTGTTTATAGAAGGCTAGCCCACTAACTAACTAACTCTAACTTCTTAGCCCTAACATAGGCGCATTAGGGCCCTTACCTTACAATACTCCCCCCCTAAAACCTTGTCCTCAAGGTGAAGGGTTGGTTAAATGTTTTAGAACGTCTAAAACAAGTCTTTTTTTGGGGTTGGGGTTGGGGTTGGGGTGGGGGATTCCTATTGTGACCATTAACAGGTCCTTTCGAGAGTGATTCCACTCAGGTCAAGAAGCAGAAGTCTTGATCTATCACCGAACCTTGCAGATGTAACAACACTAAAATAGCTGTGTACTCCCTATGTTGTGACTCAATAGAATTAATGAGTTGGGCCTTTTCTCCCTTTCTTTAAAATTTAGCAATTCCCTTCCTCTTTGTAGCAAGGAGATGGGTTCGGCCCAGTGGATTAGATACTAGAAATTGAACCCACTGCACTAGTTTCCAATTCTGCCCTTGTATAGAAATCCAATTATACCCTTCTGTCTTCATCATTGTCTTTCCCCATCGTGACCCATGTCAAGGGATGACAATATTATCCATACCCGCGGATGTTCGCGGATAAAATCCACCATGGGCATGGGGTGGATAGCTTAATGGGTACCAACCGATAAAATAATAAACGGGTTTTTTGTCTCTACCCACTAGTTAACGGGGGCAAGGACGGGACGAGTATTGAGGTATCTGTATCCGTGGGTACCCGTAACTGCTAGGAAAAGTTCATTCTTCCTGTTATATACAAAGTTAAATGTATTGTTCTATTTATGCCATCCAACTTCAAGTAACTTACTAATTATCTTATTGACCATGTCAAGCTAAATAATGTGATTATTAGCTTCATTTGATTTCATACGAGCTTGTTGTTTATTAATGTTTACTAGCATCAATGATAACATTTTACATCCACAGGGGTTATTCTTGTTAGTCTTGGGTTGAGACTGCATATTAGGAATTTTGGCCTCTGATATTTGCCACAAGGGGTGGAAGTACAGGGGAGAGGAGTTTAATTGGGTGTTTGCTGTTTCACACCTTTTCTCACGACTTGGTCATTTAGCTTGATTCTTTCTTTTTAGCTGTTTTGTTGTTTTACTTGCTTTTTACTGTTAACTGTTGGGTTGTCTCTGTTCTATATTCCTTTGCACTTCTTGCGCTTCTGCTTTGCCCTTTGGGCTATTAATAAAAGTTTGATTATAAAAAAAACATTTTACATTCATTTTCCTAGATGCAAACTTGCAGAAATATGATGTATATTTCACTTGTATTTTTCAATGAATATGACTACAATATATATACACTTGAGTATGTACTTGATTCCTAGAATATTAAAAACCTATGCTAAGTCCTAAGAGAGAAGATACAATGAAACTAAGAATACAATGATTAGGACTCCACTGTCCACATACATCCACCGTCCAATTATATTTATTATAGTCAACACACCATCCACATACTTCCACCGTCTAGGACTTCACCGTCCAACTTACATTTATTATTGTCAACACTCCCCCTCAATCTGGGTGGTAGATGTCTATCATACCCAAATTGGATCTGATGTTTTCACACGTGTTCCTTGGAAGAGCCTTTGTTAGGATATCTGCTGTTTGGCTACATGATGGAACATGGTCAACACTTATAATATCATGGTCAATTTTCTCTTTAATGAAGTGTCGGTCAATCTCCACATGCTTTATCCTATCATGATGGACTGGATTCTTTGCAATGCTTATAGCAACCTTGTCACATAATATCCTCATTGTGTAACTGATAAGAATTTTGATTTCATCCAGCATCCTCTTAAGCCATATTCCTTCACAAATACCTTAAGCCATAGCTCTGAATTCAGCTTCAACACTACTCCTTGCCACCACTGACTACTTCTTGCTTCTCCAAGTCACCATCTTTCCCCATACAAAGGAGCAGTAGCCGGTAGTTGATTTTCTGTCAGAGGAGCATCCTGCCCAATCCGAGTCTGTATAAACTTCAATGCCTCTATTTGAGTTCTTCTTGAAGTAGAGCCCTCGGCCTGGTGTACCTTTGAGGTATTGGAGGATTCTGTTCACAGTTTTCATGTGGGCCTCGGTTGGATTAGACATATAGCGACTAGCCAAGATCACAGCAAACCCAATGTCGGGCCTAGTATGAGTTAGGTAGATTAGCTTCCCAACTAGGCTTTGATATCTATCTTTATCAGTTGGTGGACTTTCCTCTTCCCTTCTTTTTGCCGGTTCTATGGGAGTATTGACTGCCTTGTTTCCAAGCATGCCGGTTTCTTGAAGTAAGTCCAGTGCGTATTTCCTTTGTGACACATAAATACCATTCTTTGTCCGTGCAACTTTCATCCCTAGAAAATATTTGAGTTGACCCAAGTCCTTGACTTCAAATTCTTTTGCCAAGAGTCTCTTCAATTGCTTGATTTGATCATAATCATTTCCTGTGATAACGATATCATCAACATAAACGATGAACAAGGCTACCTTCCCTTCCACGGAATGTTTGACAAACATAGTGTGATCTGATTGGCATTGGTTGAACCCGTCTTCCTTGACAAATCGAGTCAATCTATCAAACCATGCTCTCGGAGATTGCTTGAGGCCATATAGAGATTTCCAGAGCCTGCACACCATGTTTGAGGTGCTGGATGATTCAAGTCCTGGGGGAATTTGCATATAGACTTCCTCTTCTAGCTCACCGTTTAGGAAGGCATTCTTGATGTCTAGTGGATGGAGTGGCCAATCTAAATTTGTAGCTAAAGAGAGTATGACTTGGACTAAATTGAGTTTGGCCACCGGTGCAAAAGTCTCTTCCTAGTCCACTCCATATGATTGGGTAAACCCCTTTGCCACCAGCTGGGCTTTGTACCGGTTTATACTACCATCAGCATTGTATTTGATGGAGAATATCCACTTGCATCCAACTGGTTTCTTCCCTTCCGGTAGAGTGGTGATCTCCCACGTGCCATTTTTAACCAAGGCTTGAACTTCTTCTGTTACAGCTGCTGCCCATTCAGGTTGTTAGAGTGCCTCTTGAACATTCCTTGGGATATGTGTGCTATCAAGAGCTGCTACAAAAGTCCTGTACCCCTGTGACAATTTTCCATAGGACACTTTCTCAATGGGGTGTTGAGTGCAAGATCTCACCCCTTTCTTGAGGCAATAGGAATGTCAATGTCATCACCAAGTTCAGGGTTAAGATTTAAGAACAATATTACCTGGGGAAACCTCATTTTCTAGAGCCTGGTTGGATTCATGGTTTTGCCTTGGAGCTATGCTTGACTCTACTCCCTTTTCTTTCTGAAGTACGTCATCCAGTTATCTCCATGTGCAGCAGGGCCTTGATACTGTTGAGATGAAGTATTCTTTCTTGCTTCAACTGATGCTGTTTCATTAATTTTCGGTGTAGTTTCTACAACATTTTCCCGATCAGTTTCTATTGCATTTTCTGCTACAGTTTCCTCTGGTTCAGGTGCAGTCTTGGCTGGTACTGCATTTGGGGCAGATTCGGTGAGCTCAAATCTCAAAAGTTGGGATTCTACCACTGTAGTTGGATAAGTCCGCTCCCCTTAAATGCCAACTTTGGGGTAATAAGGCTGATTTTTAAAAAAGGCGACATCCATGGTGTGGTAAAATTTTCTGGTTTGGGGTGAATAGCATCTGTACCCCCTTTGGTTAGGAGAGTAGCCAAGGAAAAGGCATTTGATGTATTTCGGGTCAAGTTTTCAGTGATGAGGGTTTAGGTTGTGGACAAAGGCTGAACATCCGAATATTTTCAAAGGAATGGATATAAGGATACGACTGGTTGGGTAAGAGGTTTGGAGAGTAGAGTGAGGGGTGTTAAAGTTGAGGATTCGGGATGGCATTCTGTATATAAGGTAGGTTGCAGAGAGGACAGCTTCTCCCCAAAATTGGTTGGGTACGTTTGTAGCTAACATGAGAGATCTGGTCACTTCTAGGAGATGTCTATTCTTTCTCTCGGTGACCCCGTTTTACTGAGGGGTATCTACACATGAGCTCTGGTGTATGATTCATGTTTCTGAAGGTAGGAATTTAGTGTAGAGTGATAGTACTCTTGGCCATTGTCACTCCTAAGCACCTTAATTCTGCTTTGAAATTGTGTTTGTACCAGAGTATGAAACAACTCAAATATTCTTCCAACTTCTGATTTTTCCTTCATTAGGAAAACCCAGGTGACTCGTGTGTGATCGTCAATGAAGGTGACAAACCATCTTGACCCATTGACATTGCTGACCCTTGATGGTCCCCATACACCGCTGTGAATGAAGGAGAAAGGTTGAGAGGGTTTATAGGGTTGAGATGGGTAGGAACCGCAGGTATGTTTGGACAATTGACAAATTTCACATTGAAACAAATTCTGATTTTTATTGAATAATGTGGGAAACATTTTTTCCAGGTACAGAAAATTTGGGTGGCCTAGCCGATAGTGCCACAACATTACAGGCTTTTCACTACTTGGAGGAACTGCTGCATAAGAGTTGGCCTTGGGTTCCGTTTCTGACTCTTCTCTTTAGAGGAGGTAGAGTCCATCACACTCTTCAGCATTGCCAATCGTCTTCCTCGACTCCAAAATCTGAAATGCACACAGGTTAGGGAAGAAGTTAGTGACACACTTCAAATCTCTTGTCAGTTTGCTAATGGACAACAAATTACAGTCAAGTTTAGGCACATAAAGGACTGAATTCAGGGTAATATTTTGAGAGATAATAACCGAACTTTTACCCATGACCGTATAAAGAGTACCATTAGCTATCCGAACTGTGTAATTATCTGGGCATAGAGAATAGCTGTTAAATATAGTTAAGTCTCCAGTCATGTGATCCGAGGCTCCTGAGTCAATGACCCATGATTTTGGTTTTCCCTTGCTAGTATATAGAGCATGCAAGAAATTACCTTTTTGTGCCACTGCAGCTGTACCAATTGTTTGCTGGAGAATTTTTTGTTGTGCTTCCATCTGTTCCTTGCTGAATGGAAATGGGTCAGAATTTACCTCAGCTGTGTTGCCTCTGCTGTCCCGGTTTCTGGTCTGTTTCGCCTCTGAAGGTCTGCCATGAATGATCCAGCAGGTGTCCTTAGTGTGACCTGGTTTCTTGCAGTGATTGGACCAGGGCCGATTTTTATTTTGAAATGGGCGAGGCTGGTTCCCCTTTGCTGCCATTGCTGAGCCTTCAATGGATGGGGTTGCGCTGGACTTTTCAAGCATCACTTTCCTCTTGCTCTCCTCCCTTTTCACTTCCGAGAATATTTCCCAGATTTTTGGAAGGGGTTTGGCTCCAAGGATTCTCCCCCATACTTCATCAAGTTCTGTGTTTAGCCCTAATAGGAACTGGTAGATCCTATCCTTCTCCACCAATTCTTTGTACTTCTTCTTATCATCAGTGCAGCTCCATTCAACTTCTTCATATATGTCCAATTGCAACCAATGTCGACCGAGTGTATTAAAATAATCAGTGACCGAGAAATCACCTTGTCGCAGGTCATGGAGTATGCTCTTGATCTCAAATACCATGAGACGTATTGTCCACATTTGAGTAGGTTTGCTTCACCGCATCCCACATCTCCTTGGCGGTGTCATAGTACATGAAATTTTCCCCAATTTCATTGGTCATGGTGTTGAGCAGCCATGACATGACTAAACTGTTTTCCAGTTGCCATTTGTTGAGGTTGGGGTCCCCTTTGTCTGGGCTCTTGGAGTCCCCTGTGATGTAACCTTCCTTCCCTTTTCCTTGAAGGAAGATCTTGACTGACCGCACCTATTGAGTGTAGTTTTGGCCATTCAATTTGTGACCAGTGATAGGAAGAGCAGGCCCTTCAACTAAACTGGTGGTCGAACCTTCTGGCTTGTTCTCTCCCATGGTTGGCGGCACTAGGTTAGGGATGGTTCAGATCGTGCTCTGATACCATGCAGAAATATGATGTATATTTCACTTGTATTTTTCAATGAATTTGACTACAATATATATACACTTGAGTGTGTACTTGATTCCTAGAACATTAAAAACCTATGCTAAGGCCTAGGAGAGAAGATACAATGAAACTGAGAATACAATGAATAGGACTCCACCGTCCAATTATATTTATTATAGTCAACACACCATCCACATATATCCATCGTCCAGGACTTCACCGTCCAACTTACAATTATTATAGTAAAAAAAACCTATTAAAATCAAATTATTTAGACAGTCTGTAGTAAGGAGAATGGACCAAGTGAAAGGCAATCCAATAGCTAGAGGCAGAGGTAGGCCAAGAAAAACTATAGGAGAAACTATTAAGAAAGATTTGGAGGCCAATGATTTAACTATTAACATGATTCATGATAGAACATTATGGCGCCAGTATGATCCATGTAGCCGACCCCACCTAGTGGGATAAGGCTTGGTTGTTGTTGTTGTTGCACTTTAAGTCCCCCCTATTATTGACAATGTGCGATTTTGGTCCCTAAAGTTTTTTCGGTGCACATTTGGTCTCTATTTTTTCAATGTTGCAAATTTGGTCCTTCTATCCAATGTATGCCAATTTTTTAAATAATCAATATAGAGGAATCACTCCTCTAAGCGCACAAAACCTCTGGTTGAGGTTCTTGCTCCTCTGCCTCACCGATTCAACATGATTCAGTGGTTCTTCTATACTATTTACTGATTCCGTCCCTCGTTTTTGAGACCTGTTTTTGTTCCACCACAAGGAACTTTACCAAAGAAGCTCAACCATATGTTTTATGCACTTAGAATTGTGGTTCCTCTCTGTTAGTCATTGAAAAATTGACAGACATTAAACGAACAGACCAAGTTGGCAACACTGAAAAAATAGGAGGACCAAATGTGCATTAAAAAAACTTTAGGGACCAAAATCGCACATGACCAATAGTAGGAGGACCAAAAGTGCAATTAAGCCTTCTTTTTTTAAGAAATGCACTTTTAAAAGATTGTAATAAATATCCACCGATACCCGTGAATACCTGTCAAATTCGCTAAGAACCCGACTCGCAGGTACCCTTGCGGGTATGGGGCAGGTACGTGGGGTATTTTTATCTGACGGGCAGGTAGCGGGGGACTACTACCCATGCCCGTCCCAATCCCAAAAACACTGTAAATAGGGAGAGAACATGACCACCATAAACACATAAGGTAGGGAGTAGAGACTTGTATAGAATTTGTTACTGTTGTGAATTTCCAACCATTCTGATGCACTCTATTTGCTTCTAATAATATCATGGCACAAGAATTGGGTTCCAAATCCAATGAACCCATCTGCAGTCTATGTTGTTAGACACCAAAATTAACCTAGACCAAAACTCCAACTTTATTCTATTTGTTTTATTTGTTTATTTATTTATTTGTGATAGGGGATGAAGAAAAAAAATATTTTGGTCGAGGGGATGGAGAAAAGACTGTGAGCATCGACACTTTTTGGATCTTGATTTGGAGTCAAATTCTTTCGATAAAGTGAAGAACATTCTGCCTTATTGATTACCTACTAACAATGGAAAATACTTACAACTGGAATTTCCCTTCAACACAACTTAGTCATGGTAAAATAATGAACATCAGGAGAGTACTTAAATGCAAGATGAGTCTTGCCCCATGTTAATGGCCAAAAAGTAGAAGAATGCAATGATACCCCAAATTCCCTAGACTCTCGTATTTAATTATTACCTCCTATATAACCACCCTCTGTATACGTATTCCCCTATCCAGGCTCCCTCTATCAGAATTCTCAGGTATCTCGTGTCTCATGATTCCACTAGAGTCACCTCTCAATGATTCCCCTAACTTGCTTTTCTCCCTTGCATAACCTTCCCTTTCTTCCTCGAGTAAACGAGCTGCTGACATGACCTTTCTTCAGTATGCAATGGGCTTCCATCATTTAAAGTTGGGCCCATGTCATTGTCTAACATCTTCCCCAAGAAAGCTAGGTGCCATTTGCTTGCAAAGCCATTGGCGCACTTTGTTATAGGGCTATTTATAATGTCTTTTATGTTATGCTTGTAAAAAATGGAATTCCCAATTCTTTGCACTGTCCACGACAGTTCAAATGGCTCTTCTGATATAAAACTATTTGTGAGCCTCTACCTAACATTTTATGCTTTTACGAGAGTTGTCAATTGTCATTGATAATAACAAAGCTGCGCAATCTCTGCATATCAGAAGAGCAATTCCCTTGAATTTGTTGGGGCTTGCAAACTTAGATACACTCAAATTATGACCCAACTGGACCATGATTCTTAGTTCTGAATGCTGGAAGTTCAAAGATACCTCTACGAGTATAGATATTAGTATTTTGTAGCTTATTACTCAATAAAACTGCTTAGCTACTGGACCAATTACTAATAATTATCACGTAAACTATCTTTCACATCAAAATTCTTCATTGTGTGCGAAATTTGTAGCTTCCAGAGCGTGTGAAATTTGTGATGCCGTCTCATGGCTACTATTTCAACATGTTACTTAATGATGACTTCTCGATCAACTTATTAAGTTTAAGCCAGAATTAATATGTGGGGGTTATGTTTGAATGATTTGGATCACACCATCTATTCTGTGTAAAACATGTTCGGGACTTTTCCTGCTTCTTTGCAACTCAAGAAGTAGTTCTTAATTTGTATCAGAGTAACTATTTCTTTCATTTTGTTTACTGGATTCCCATCTGATTCAAGTATAATTTGGTTTTTTCTTTTAATGGTTAGGTTCTTGCCACAATTTGTGAGGAGCTTCCTTCTGATGGTATTCTCCTTGTATATTTGTCAGCTTCAGGTTAGATATCCTCTGTTAGCTTCGAATGTAAGCATGTAAATACATAGGATTATCATACCTCTAATGTCATTCAAATTCCTTTAGGGAGAGGTGAACTCTCTATTTTCTACATCTAATGCAGGATCCTGTGGTGCGACACAGAATGAATGTGGATGTATACTGTTCGGTCCCCATGGAGATGGAGGTACTTCTTAGTTGATATTTTCATGTAGTTCCATTCTTGTACTGCCTGCTACATAATATGCTCTGCTTGATTTTTTGAAAGTCTTTTAATGTGTTCAGAGCCCTTTTTACTTAAGTTGTTGCATGTTAGAGTATATAAATCTAGGGTGTTAATCTAGCAGCAATCGTACACATCCATTAAATCAGACTATAGTGATGATGTAATTGTTGGATAGCAATCCTGAACATTATGAGAAATTACAGCCTATGTAGTCAATACTAGATAGCGGCCGACTCCAAAAACGCTATAGCGGGATAGCATGTAGTGGGATGGCTGCTACATTTAAGATCATAGGTATAGGAACTCATTAAAAAGGAGGTTACAAACAAGAGGGATGACTACCGGAATACCACTGGGCTGGCCGGAAACTGGTGGTGCTTGGCCGGAATGGTGATGGGGTGCTGGAAGATTCATCCTTTGTGGCCATCTAAGTGCGGAAGAAAGGTGTTGTGCGTTTGGTGTGAGGAAGAAAGGTGGTGTCATGGGGCTAGGAGGAAGAACGTGTGAAATAGAACTGAAGTGACTAAGTGATGTAAGGGTAAGTGAGGGTAAAACTGACTTTTACTGGGGTTAAGTGAAGGCAAAATACAATAACTCTAAGTTAGAGAGGGCAAAATAGAACTTTCATGAGTGAAAGTAAGGATAAATTGTAAGAACAAAGCAAGGGAAACAAAAACTCTAATTTTAGTAATGTTATTTGTACACCTGGTGTATGGACACCTGGGCGACACCTGGTTAATGATGTACAAATTCTTGGTTAATCTAGTTCAGTGGATGGTTAATGATGAATTTGAACCCTTGTACCCATTAACCAAGTCCAACACACCATTTACCACGAATGTGAATAGTGTTAACCACCCGTGCATCCTACATTGGTGCATGTTATTTTTTTGTACACCTTCATACTGTGTTAACAGTGTTCACAATTGTGGTTAATGGTGTCTTAAACTTAGTTAATTGGTACAAGGGTTCACAATTCGTCGTTAACCATCCACTGAACTAAATTAACCAAGAATTTCTATACCATTAACCAAGTGTCGCCAGGTGTACAAATAACATTACTCGTCGGAATAGGTTTTTTTTGAGGCAAAACCCGAGACCTTCATTGATGCAGCCACTAGACCGCTTTTTGGCCGCTATTTGCAACGCCACGACCACTACTCAAAAGTGCACCGCTACAGAGGTTCGCATAGCACCTAGTGCTGCTACGTCACGCTACAGTGTGATAGTGGTCGCTACGGCCGCTATTTACAAATGAGATTACAGCATCCCATAATTATAGGGATTGTTGTCAGCTATTGTTTCTTTTGTTCTGTTACTTATTTTTAGGGATTCCTAATTAATTTTGGGATTTGCCTATTTTTTGTTTCCTTATTTACTTCTCTGTTTTGCCTATTTATGTAATCCCTTGATCATTTGAATAAATCAAGAGATGGAATAATTTATCATACTCTGATCTTATGGTATCAAGAGCCGCTGGTCCTCTTTCATCATAGATGAAAACCCGGTACAACTTCATGGCTGATGCACCCACCACCCTTGAAAATATTGATCAGTCCCCTACAATGCTTATCCGCATCCCACTCGAAACCTAAACACCAACCCAACCTCCATGACTCAATCTCTCCAACCTATTGACCTCAACCCCTCAATCCAAATAACCCAACACAAGTTAATTGGGTTAAATTTTAGTGAATGGTTCCAATGGGTTCTTCTGGTGATTAAATAGAAAGGAAAAATGGGCTACCTTGTAGGGATTAATGCTGCTCCACCACCAAACGACCCTTCCTACAGTAGTTGGGATGCTGAAAACTCCATTAGCATGACTTGGTTAATCAACTCAATGGATCCCAAAACCGGCAGAACCTATTTTTTTGCAAGACTGCGCATGAGATTTGGACAACCGTTCAAGAGATGTAGAGCCTGTTTGGATGGGCTTATTTTTTAAAAAAAAAACACTTATTTTTAAAATATAAGTGCTTTTATGAAAAATATGAGTTTTTAGATGGGCTTTTGAAAAAAAAAAACAAAAGCACTGAAAAAAACACACTTTGGTGCTTTTTTGAGAAGCTACACTTCCTAGCTTCTAAAAAAAGCAGATACACAAGAGAGATAGTGAGGATGAATCACATTTTACTGGACAATAATGTCCCTACAATAAATCTCATAAAAACGCATTTTTTAAAGTTCATCCCAACATAAAATGGTTTTTTGCTTCTAATAATAGCTTCTGCTTCTACTTCTATATCATAGAAGCACCTTTTTTTTAAAGCTCATCCAAACGGTACTTAGACCTGTGAAACTCTGCACAATGCTTTGAAATCAGGTCAGCTTTTCACAATACTAGACAAGGAAACAAATATGTGACTGAGTACTTTAACACGCTAGTCGAGTAATGGCAAGAAATGGACTTCTTCTATACTATTTCATGGAAATGCTCTAAGGATAAACTATTATATGACCAAATGCTGGAAAAAGAGTGAGTATTTGATTTCCTATAGGGCCTTACATTGGAATTAGATGAAGTGCGAGGTCAGATTCTTTGCTTGAAGCCACTGCCATCACTAAGAGAAGCCTTTGCCATGGTTAGAAGGGAAGAAAGTCGAAGAAAAGTGGTGTTGGAGATCAGTTCTACAACTGAAGATGCTTGATAGGGGCTTGGTATTATGGGGTACCTAAGTCCCCCATCGAGTAGTATGGGATGCTTCATAGAGTACTTAAGCGGCTTGCTCCCCCTTTAATGGCTAGCTTTTAAGGGAGGGTTCCCAAGTGCTTGGCTACTTATCATTTGGTATCAAAGCTGGTTGATGGTGTCTCGCAAAGCGCCACCTACGGAAGGGTTGACCGGAAAGGCCAAGTGAAACGACGCAGAGTGCAGCCGTCGGGACGTCGACTCTCAGGGGTGTGCTATGATAGGGGCTGGGTATTATGGGGTGCCTAAGTCCCACATCGAGTAGTATGGGATGCTTGGTGGAGTACTTAAGTGGCTTGGTTCTCCCCCCTTAATGGCTAACTTTTAAGGGAGGGTTCCACGAGTGCTTGGGTGCTTATGAATGATCAACTAAGCTCAGCCATTGTCAATTGCAGAGGTGCCGGAAAGAGGGAACAACAGAGGAGAAGAGGCAAACCGGAGGCTGAACACAGTTTGCCAAGAAAATTTCTCACCGGAGGACAGTGGGTCCACTAGGTAAGTATGGTTTTAGGGTTACCTATGTCTGACTCTAGATACCATGTAAAAAATAGAGAAAACCGAGGCAGAAGATGCTGAAACCGTGTGTCTCAACTGCACAATGAAGTCTGTTTTATATAGGCTTAATGAAATAATTATGAGTTAAATTTAGGCAATTATTTTCCTATATACATGATATTATACACCGATACAATAAATCTATAATAATTACATGGATTCTAAACATATTATCAACAATATCCATGATGAAATCAAACATACAATAGTGATACCATCAAATGGTCTTCATTGATCGTATCAAGTATCACCCTCACCCCCCGTCCAGGATCATTTCCTTTCACATGATCAATCATACATTAATATATCAAGGCACATTGTCACACATGCACGTGGCAAGCTCTTGCACTTCCACACTCGCACACAATCCTACCCATTGTCTTATAACTTAATTACATCTTAGTTTTTATACTAATTATTTTACTGATATTTTGCACTCCTTGCCTGGATACACTTGTACACCTTTGAGTATATAGCCTATGTGTGAACAAATTGCTATATTTATTTTACTGTACCAATCTAATAGTCTCCCGGAGCAACTAAGGTCCTTAAATTATTCAAGTCACCGATGCACATACCCATTTATCTTAATAATTTAGTATATGTTTGGTTATGCGTCGAGATGACCAAAAGCACGTTTAAAATGTCGTTTTTGAAATTTTTTTACAAATGACATGAAAGCTACAACTAAGTAGCTTCTACATAATCATATCCACGCCCAATGAAAAATGCCACCAAACACACCTTTACTAGGCTGAAAGGGAGGATGTTACACCTGTACATACTACATAGCCTTAAGTTTTTCTCCATCTTAATTTTTCTGAAATAGGTCCAAGCAGGTAGAAGATACGACAAAAACCCTAGGGTTTAACGTTTATTATGGTCATAGATTTAGTTTGAAAAAATGTTGTATTATCTTAATAGTTTCCAGCTCATAAATTTGAATAATGATGATATAATGAGTGCTCATATTATACATGGTTCTACTGTAATTGCAGAATACTTTAACTTGATCCCTTTTCAGGATCAAACTGCATATATCCATCTGACTTTCTACCGTTTACAAGAAGGCCACTTCTTTTGGTCATTGATAATGACAACAGCAAAGCATTTAAGGCAAGCATTACCAGTTATTCGTTTATCTCTTGATTTTTTTTATAAAATAATTTCTTGAATATATACGATTGTCGGTTGTAGTTTATAAATGCTTACTTTACCCAATAATTAGGAGGGAAGCAGCAATGCTGCAATATCATACTTGTTACTGAAAATATGAGCGTAATAATCAATTCTTGGATAGGTATAAAACAATTTTAAAGTCGACAGCCAGATGGTATGATTTTACAATCCGATTGTGGTGTCTACTCTGTTGGTTGTGGCTACACACTCAACAGGGGGTGAATTGAGTTCTAAAAACTTCTCAGCACTTTAAGAAAAATAGAACTTTCTTTAAAAATGGTTTTTACACAATTTCAGAAATTTGTTTTCCAAGATTCAGATTACAATTAAACTAATGATGATCACACTAATGCACAAACAATTATACGTATATATAGCATAAGATTTCAGTATAAAGAATCAATTACAAAGACATTAATACATTTCTAACCAAGAAACAAGTATATGACAAATATATCAAGTTTAAGGGTAAGAATAATGTGCAAACCGATTTATCCTGGTTCAACTACCTCCACCTGGTAACCTACATCCACTCCCCACTCCGCTGTGGGTTTTTGCCACTATAATTAGAATTTTACAATATCTTATTATAATTCATCTCAAGGTCTCACTACCTTGAAAAACTTAACCAAAAGCATACTTTCTTTTCAACCCAATGATCCCTTCTATCCCTATAACACAACTAAATGATACCCCCTCTTAAATCAGTAAATCGAAATTTGAATGAAAGATTTTGACTCTAGGGGTGTGTTTCGATGGGGTATTTCAAAATTCCAAGGAATTTGAAATACATGGTAATTGAATTGCATCAATTGAAATCCTTTCATTTCTAAAATAATTTGTTTGGATAAAGCAATTCAAATTCATTGAATTAAATTTTTTTTTTGTTTGGATAAAGGAATTTAATTTCCTTCAATTATAAAATCCCATTTTTGAATGATTATTTCATAATTGGGATTTATCAAAAAAAAGAAGGGATTTCAAAATAAAATTTGACAACGGTAATGGTGATGAACCCTACTTTACAAATCCAGAGATCTCACCTAGTAAAAGACCCAATTATCCACATTGAATATCAATTCTATTGCCCAGATAATTAAAAAAATTAAATCTTCTTTCCATTAGTCCCAAATGCGTGATATGAATGTAGTTTAGAAAAGACCAGAATCAATGACATAGAAATTCGAAGCCATTTTCGAAAAGGATTTCGATAAATTGATGGCTCATGGCATAACTGGCTCATTGAGAAAAATATGAAGTAAAAGAGAGTAGTATTGAAGTGAAAATTAGGCAAAGAGATAGATCATGAAACACATCAAACAAAAAAGTAGGAGAGGGAGGGAGGAGAGAGAGAGAAGAAACGGAAGAGGTAGGAGTAATGGGTGAAGCTGAGAAAAGGGAGTGAAGATCAAAGGAGAGTGGGTCACTCGTGAGAGTAATTTAGAAATTCCCTCTATCTAGATCGTATTTTAAATTCCTTCATTTTTCACTAAAACAAATTGCTCTCTGAAAATCCCTGGAATTTCAAATTCCTTATTATAAAATATCCAAACAAAACATTTTAATATGAAGTATTTTAAATTCCCTAAAAAATTACATTACCCTCCTAAAATGCCTCATCCAAACACAGGGTAGAAGTCAGATTTTACAAATCGAAGAACTTTGTGAATATCACACTTTTCTCTCAAAGATGAAGCTTAATAGGAAACTAGAATTCGTGTTTGAAATGTCTGAATGAATCGTTTTTGAAAAGTGTTTCCACAATGTCCTTATATAGCAATTTGAAGAAATAGATCCGTTGGACTTGTGATAAGATCAGTTAGAATCATTACAGATTCAGTTTTCAAAAACTGACACGAAATAATCTGTGTAGTACACGTGTGTATTAAAAGATTTCTGAACAATTACACATGTATAAGGCAGATTGTATTCTGTAAATCATTAAGGAAATACAATAACAGTCTTTAAGTTTTCTCTTCTCTCTCTCTGCTTTTGATACACTCTATTATGGTATTAGAGCTAAATTCCGGGGCCTGATCTATTTCTTCCATGACTGAATCAAACCCTTTCATCACCACTCTCGGAGCTCCGGTAGCTTCTCTAGTGCCAGCAAGCTTCAATCCTCTATCGATTAAGCTTGATGATCAGAACTTTCTCCTCTAGAAGCAATAGGTAGAATCCATCATCATCGTGCACAAACTTCACCGATACGTCGTCGTAAATCCTGTTATTCCTCCGCAACTTACCTCTGAAGCTAGTCATGCCCTTTGAATCAAATCTGAAGCACTTCAACTCTGGTTAGTCCTAGATCAGATGCTTTTTACATGGCTTCTTGGCTCACTTTCTCCCTTGATCCTTCTGCGATCCATTGGTTGCAAGAAGTCCTGGCAGGTTTGGGACAAAATTCACAAACAATTCCATGCGCATCTTCGTACTGAGGTGCGCCAATTTCGTTCCGAGCTCAAAAACACCAAGAAAGGTACTCGCAAGATCTGAGTACCTTCTGAGAATTCGTGCCCTAATCGAGTCACTTCAAGCAATTGTTGATCCAGTTACTGATCAGGTCAGGACCATATTGACACGATTCTTGAGGGTCTCCCTGAGGAATACAATTCTCTTGTTATGATGATCTACGCTAGAGGAGACTCTCCAACCGTTGATGATATTGAAGCTTTTTTGTTGGTGCAAGATGCTTAGTTTGAGAAATTTCGGCAAGAATTGCCCTCTCCTCCAGTCACGGTGAATGTTGCTCAGGCATTGAACATGCAAGAATCGTCCTCTGCTATAGATTTCAATCAGAATCATGGTGGTCATAAGGGAAGCTATCGTGGACGTGGAGGTAGGAGCCACAGCCGTGGCGGTCGTAGTCGTGGCCTTGGAGGCTCCAAGCCTACTTGCCAATTGTGTGATTGTATGGTCATGATGCCTATCACTGCTGGTATCGTTTTGACCAAAACTTTGTTCCATCTCAAAGGCAACCTTCAGAGTCCCAACCCTCTCAAGCTCAATATCAAGGTTACCAAGGTCTCATGAATGGTTCATCCTTTTAGAACATTCTCCCAAGACAACCATCATTCCAGCACCAACCAAGTGCTTATCATGTTATGCGGCAACCCCAATTTGTGCCAAATGCTCAGTAACTATTGCAAAGGACTTTTGATGGACAAACTTGGTTTCCAGACTCGGGAGCTTCACACCAAATAGAAAAAATCCTTATTAGAGTGTGTTTGGGAAAGTTGGAAAAAAAAAAGATTATGCTGATAATCAATTTTTGTATAATCGATTATTGTGACAATCGATTATAATCAGAATCTGTTTTTGTTTGGGTCTATTTGCTGGAAGAGATTCTAAGATAATATATTTCGTTTGGATGGTAGAAAAAAAACACTTTTATATAGTAAAATTACGAAAAAATGTATGAAGTTATTTGTATAATTTAATTGTTTGGATCAAAAAATAATATTTGTTTAGAAATTAGTTTTGTAGGGGTAAACAAGGAAGAAAGTTTTGAGAATGAAAAATAATCAAATCACAACAATCTTAAACTAAAACAAAATAGATGGAATAAAATAGCTTTCTTTCTCCAAAAAAAGTTTTTTAAAAAAAATATGCTCCTTATCCAAACATAACAAATTATCCCCAAAACAATTTATTACACCAAAAACAACTGAAAGGGAAAAATTTAATCTTTCCCAAAGAAGCTCTAAATCAGCACAACCTTGGAAGGATCTGCCACCAGCAACTCTGATAGAACCCTCACAAAGTGCTTTCAACCTGCATGAAAATGGCCCTCAGAGACAACAGTCGAACTCCTTCCATTGCCATAAAATTCTGTCTCCAGAACAAACCTTCCTCTATTATTCTGACCCCAAACAAGCAAGAAAGGCTACCTTTACCTTTGAAGTTGCGAATGCAAGAAGGAGCAATAAACAGTGAATTGTCCCTAAAGGTAGACAATTACCAAAAAGAAGCATCTCTGCCCAAAAGCAGAAATTTGAAAAAAACATGAAAACGTAAGAATTCTACATCATTGTCTAGCACCAAGTTAAAAGAACTGCACTTCAACAGTGATCAGCTTAACTCTACCCATTAAGTTTTTTAGCGGACAAGGGCAAAAAGATGAAAATCTCCATAAAAACGATGCCTTTGATATTTTGAATATTACCTTCCTTCCAGTCCTGTGACTATCCATGGCTTCATATAAAATGTCAAGGACATGTGTCCCCCCAGTAGCCACTTCTTTGTGGGTGACAAATAGAAGTCTCGGCAGCGTCAAGCATGATGTGATCAAAGCAGCAACTCCAGAAAACAAGTAAATTAATTGGTTTATCAGTTGCTTTTGTGATAGCCACTCACTCGCCTCTGCTCAAAAACTCATGTTACTACCAAATTTTGTTGCTTTGGTGAAGTATATTAGGGTCTGTTTGCTTTGTTTCTAGTTTCATGTTTTCATTTCCTATTTTCAGAAATAATTACAAAACTGTCACTTTATTTTCATTCAGTTTCCTGTTTTCAGAAATTTGTATAGGAAACACTGAAAACAACATTTTTCCGTTTTCACTGTTTCCTGTACAAATCTATGGAAACAGGAAACATAATGAAAATAAGGTGGCAGTTTTGTAATTATTTCTGAAAACAAAAAATGAAAACAGGAAACTGAAAAAAAGCAAACAGACCCTTAGTATTCAAACTCTATAATTACTTAATAAGTCATCTTAGGGAATAGATTTACTTAATTAGTCATCTTGTAAATTGTACTTGGAATTTATTAGCTTCTTTATTCTTGATGTATATAAATATCATACAGCAAGGGTGTCTAATGCAGAACGTATTTTCATCCAGAATATTTCAGTCCCATTTATTCTTCTGTTATTTTCAACTGTATTCATGAATTATATTTTCCTTCTTCCCATCCTACGACCACATAGATTACTTTAGAACATTTAAAAAGCAATTAATTAAAACTTGCAGGTTATAGAAGGATCAGAAAAAGGAGAGTCAGTTGCTATGCTCCTTTCTCCAAGCTGTTCACCTCCTATTGCGTCCAATAGCTCACATCATTCGAATGGGACCCTATTTACCATGTTTCTTACAGCTCCCCTGCAAGCATTCTGTCTGCTGCTAGGACTTTCAGGCACTGATATTGATTTGGTCTGTTATAAATGTCCATTTTTTCCTTTGTGTTACAAAGTTCCTTTTTTAAATAAAATAATACTCCCTCCGGTCCTATATATAAGAAACAAATGTGTACTTTTTTAGGTCCTAAATATAAGAAACATGTATCAATTTTGATAAATATTAAACGCTAATTTTCAATTTTATCCTCATTTATAATAGGGTTTATATTTACGAGATAGTATCAACTTTCCATACAAGGGATATTTTTGTAAATTTATATGAATATTAATTATAATTAGCTTATTTCAATGCATTTTCTTGGTCTGTGTGTTTTAGGGTTTTGTTTCTTATATATAGGATCAGAGGGAGTAATAAATATTATTATTTTGGAGCTGGGAAGCATCGATACTGGGTCCCTTAGAATTTAAATTTGATTTCAGGAGATGTACAACAAAGCTGAAATGTTGCTCTCACAATCGTTAAACAAGTGGGGACTGGCATTCGCAACATCAGAAACACTTAATCCTGTTTGGGGACAAATTTTAGGGGATCCCTTCATAAGGAGACTTCTTTTAAGGTAAAACTTGTATTCATTCTGTTCTAATGTTTAACTTGAGAAAGATTTTCAGGGATCGCTTGAGTGAAAAATCCTCAGCAGCTGAAGCCAAATCACTATCACAATAAATCGGATCCTAAAGATATTGAGAATAAAAAAAGATATATAATCCCTAAAATGGAGATACTTCTAGTCTTCTAACACTCTCCTTAAAGCTGAAGCACGTGCACTAAGCTTGTTACAAATAAAGTAGGAGTGGGCTCAGGTCTGGTCGGGTTGGTTTGAGGGAAATTTGGACCCAAACTCGGTCTATGTAGGGCCTTTGTTAAGACATTTGATCAGTTGTTTATTCTTTGGTTAGGATGTATGTCTTGCAGATACTCCCATCATCAATTTTTCTCTTTTAATAAAATGGCGGTCCACTTTGGGCTATGTAGTCGATCCCAGATAGTAGAGTGCCATCCACTTTGGGCTATGTAGTGGATCCCAGATAGTAGAGGGTAGTGGCCAACCCCAAAAACACTATAGCAGGATAGCGGGTAGCACGATGACCGCTACATTGAGTGTTAAAGAAACAATACAAGTAATTTATACTATACACATAAAAATGCTCAAAATTATAAAAATGCACAAAATTAAAGACATTCATATCTACAACAACAACAAAAAAATCCATAATTAATAATAAAAAATCATTGTTACTAAGATTAAAGCCAATATAAATCAAATAAGTTTAAGCCTCTTTCATTGAATTACTTTTACATAATGCTACCAAATGGCAGGCCAAAGAATAATAATTATCTTATGCTCTTGAATTACTTCTCTCTATTACTTTGTGACTTTGTTAATTATCCTAGAGCATAAGTTTGTTCTCTTTTGCTTCTCTAAACTAGCATAGTGTTTCTTTTCTTTGATATACTAATGAAGCCTACCTTTTTGTTTCCCACTTGGTCCAGATTCATATTTTGCAAGGCTGTGTTGTCCCTGTATGCACCAGTTTACAATAAAAACGAATTCCTCCCAACATGTGTCCCTTCTCTTCAAATGCCTATCCTGCCCCCAAGTGATTCATTTCAGAGTGTAATTCTGCAACTAGGAAGCATTTTTGGTGCAACCAAGTGTTTCATCTTCTCAGAGGACGTTCTTCCCGAAAATATTCTTACAAACGTTAATGAGTTGTGAACTCTGAGGAAAAGCAAAAGCTTCACTTCGGAAGCATGATGTATACAGCTTCTTTGTATAGCAATCAAAAAATGAATTATATCTATATTACTATTTGGTGTATCGGGGTTTCCTAGAATTGAAGTATGCTTTGGTGTGGACTTGATTTTTGAGTATTATACTAATTTATCTGGATTGTACAATAAATAAATAAATAAATAAATATATATATATATATATATATATATATATATATATATATATATATATATATATATATATATATAATTTATTTGGATCTCAATTTGTGTGTTTGACAAGAGAACCTTTGGTGTGTGGATTGAAAGTCAACATGTTCGTTACAGTGATAAGTTGCATGCTCGTGAACAAGAATGGAATAGAGCGATCCGAATAAAGTTTGATTACGCTCAGTATTTTGCATAGAATCCAATTTTTGTTTTCCTTTCAGTACAACCATTGTCATGATTCTCTAATGTTTCTGCAGTTTGTAATTGTTTTTTCCTGAATCGAACTCTTGCATTAAAATCATGTCATTTTCTCTGCATCTTGAACACCGTTATTATATATATATATATATATATATATATATATATATATATATATATATATATATGACATATCAAGTGAAATGAGTTATTTATTGTGAGAGTAACAAATATTGACTATTGGATAATTTATTAATGATCAATTTAACCTAAAATTTTAATTTTGGAAGTAAATTTATATAAAAGCATGCAAAATATAGAAACATGAAATAGAAATATGTTAAAAGGTACTTATAACAATATTGCAAAGTAATGTTAGAAGATAGTTATGAATGTTTACTTATAATGACAGCTTTATAACACGACTATAGTTCCAGTGATGGTTATGATAGTGTTTTAGAATCTGTTTTAGAATCTTTTTTGTCTAGACTTTTATCGATAGGTGTATTTTGTTTCATTTAAAACGAACTGAAGGGATAGCATGATATTTCCTTCTCATCTCACCTATGATTATGTGATTCATTATGGATTTGGAAATCATGATGTTTGTTGTTTATTATTTGTTAGTCTTGAGCATCGACCCAATGGTGAGTGCTATATTACAATGAATGAATTGCAGTATAGAGATTGATGGCCTTAATTTCCATGATGGATGGACATTTGATTACTAATGTTTCATTAAAAGGGTTGGATCCCCATTTGGCTCCTTAAAAAAACCTAAAACAAGTTATGAGAAGGAGTTCAAGTGAATGGTGGAGCACTTTTGTCAATATGACTACAAGATAATTTATCAATTCAATTTGCTCATTATTGTAGTGTTCTAACTCCTAGTATAGATCTTGTGAAATCTTACATGTTAAACACTTCTACTTATAGAAGGTTATCCTGGATTTTAGATAGTGTTATGTCCAAAATTATTTGGATTTGAGTAGCCCTTTTTTTAAGCAAAGGATGGTATGTAGAGGCAACACTATAAAGCAAGAAATCTCAATTGGGTTGGTACCTCTGGCTTTATCAATCATTTGCCGCATACCAAAAATTATTGAATCAAAAAATAAAACAAAGAATACAAAACCATGTGGGACGATTAAAGAAATAGGAGATGGACTATGTACATGACAACTTGTGTCTTTTTTAGAAATGGTTTTGCTTGGGACATTAGAGTTGTATTAGATGATCCTAAAATATTACCAACTCGTACATTTCCTGGTTGAAGAGAGATAAGCATAAATTACAAATGTGTCTGAAATGCATCTTAATGTAACATTAGACAAATAACTTTCCTAAAATGTTGATATAGATAACTTACCATGAGACAATGGTGATAATGGAATTCTTTCTGGTCTTGTTAAACTAGTTTTAGGAACAACAGGTACCATGTGTCTTCTTTTTCTATTTTCATCTAAAGTACATGACATGCACAAAGAATGTCCAAAAAATCAGGGAAATAGCTAAAATAATTGAAACTAGTTATACCGCAAGATGAACATGATGCAGTCCCCTGTGATACATGTGATAGCTATATTTCGGGGATGAGTTTTGTTTCATAATCATCTTCCTTTTCATTGTAGCATGTTGAGAAGTGGAAGAATCCATTTTACAACAAATGGTATCGTTAGTCAAGAAACTTCCATATAGTGCGGAAAGTCTGGAAACAACCTTCTAGAAAAGGTGGACTTTGGCTCTCAATCGTGTCACTACACTGTTGTAATGCCTTGTTTTCTCGATTAATGTATGAGGAATGGATTAGGCATTTTTAGAGGATTCATCTTGTTCCTTGTGTGTTAATGGGCTTGTGTTTCAAATTTGAGATTAATTGGACTTCACACGAGCTTAGAACGCATCTAAACGAGCGAAAGACGGGTACCGCCATCAGGATCCACACTTGAACCCGGGGTGATCCAATATTCAAGCGTTGGCACGGTAGGATGTTGGCTTTAGACCTTTGAGTGTTCTATGGTTCTAGACACGTGTAGGACTCGTGGTAGAATGAGAACGACGCGTGACGAAGACGTGGCGAAGCAGGCTCTACGCTCTAGCTTGGAGAGTCCGCACACCAGAGCGTGGTGGTGGAGCACGCTCAAGCGTGCTCAGTGCTGAAAGGCCACGCCACTTTCTTTTCTCTTCATTTTGCATGCAACACTTCATCTCTCATCATTTTCGTCCAAAACAGAGATTTAGAGAGAATGGAGAGCTTTTTGTGAGAGAGCTTGATTGCAAAATATATGTCCTTCCGATCACTATTCCGACTTGAATATGTGATCAGGGTAATGAGTACGTCTTATACATGCCTTCGATTCGTCGATCGACCGATACGTCGACATTGTCGTTCTTGGTTCTTTCTTAGTTCTTGCATAAATTCTAGCCTCGTTTATTGAATAATTGCAAGATTAGGGTTTGTGACAAAAGGAGTACATTAATCTATTTCTTGTCTTTTATCGAGACCAGAAGAAAGAAGAAAAGACAGAGGGCTATGATGCAAAAATGTCACTTATGCTTGAAAGAAAAGCTACTTTATCTGAGCTTTTCTAAGTGTTGTACAAATAAGGAAAGAAACACTGTCCAAGGCGAAAAAAGCATATCTGCTATGCTCTGTGGTCATCCAAAGGATTTCCAACGTTCTTCTGCATTTATTATCAAGTCAGAACAACTATTATCCAAAGGATAGAAGTGGTTATTATAACACTCCGTTTTCTCGATTAAGGAATCGGACAAGGATTAAGTGTACATGATGGGTTAATATTGTTCGATAAGTGCTAATAAGTATGTATATCAAGTTTGAGGTTGATCGGATGTAAACCGGACTCAGAGTGCATCGAAACGTGCGAAATTGGGCAACCGACATCAGTGAGAACGCTTAAGCGTGGCATGTCTGGCGCTCAAGCGTTCTGGGTGGTCTGGCACGTGGAAAAACCTGTCAAAATGGATGACACATGGCTGAGCAGCATGCAACGCTTAAGCATGGCAAAGCCAGCGTTCAAGCACGCTCAAGCATGGCAGAGCCAGCGCTCAAGCATTGGGGTAGAGGCGCTCAAGCGGCATCGTCACCTAACCCTACTACATCATCTTCTTCCACTCACTTTACATGGCATGTTCTTTCTCTTAAAATTCGACCCAGATGAATTTAGGGAGAAGGCAAAGCTCTTTTAGTGAGAGAAAGTCAAGTTTCTGAGAGTTTTAATGTTCAGGGCGACAAACTAGTCAAGTACATACCTTTGATTCGCGAAACAGTGGAGATAATGATCGAATCCTTAACCCATCGACACGTCGATATTGTCATTTATCTCGGTTTGTAAATCTTGCTTAGATTCTGGATTTGTTTGTGAAACTGTTGCAAGATTAGGGTTTATGACATTGTCGGGACTCTATCCATGTGTTGAGGGTGAAGTTCGGAGCACCGAGGCGTTTGTTGTGAACGAGGCAACGACTATGTTGGTGTGAGATGCACGGATTTCGAGGTGTTGACATCACGTTATGACTATCTAAGGTAGGGAGAAAGTATCTGACACGCCGTGGAGGCAAGTGTAGTATCGTATATTATGATGTATGCGTAGGGTGCCCGAGACCCTACTAGTTGTCGAGTAGTGAAAGTGATTTTAAATTGTATATGGGATTTAGTTACGACATGCTTATCGATGTTAGAACTGTTTATTGTTTTACATACATATGTTGAGGTTGTCTGCTTTACTGTTTATTCCTGTTATTGGATATGATGCTGATTGACGTGTGATGTCTGTTATATGCATGATGATGCCTGAGTTGATATTGATATTGATGATGGTATATTGTATCATGCTGATATTGAGGATGTTGTGATGTGAGCGTTGATACTGTTGAGGATGTTTGTTTGTTGAGTTGAGAGGACTGTGTTGACACCCTGAGGGCACTTGTTTGTGAAAGTGTTGTGAAAATATTGGTGAAAGCGGTATATGGGTATCGAGGAAATGCGTGGATACTGAGGGCATCGTGATTCGAGAAAGTGAGGAAATGCGTAGATGCCTAAGGCATCGTAAATCGAGAAAGTGAGTAGTGGTACCAGGGTTAACTCAAGCCTGTGTTGCATTGCATATTGCCAAAGTGGTGAACTGTGTGATCGGGAATCATGCGAGGTTGGGGTACCCGGGTGCGGGTACGAAATGCTGTGTGGGACTATTCAAGGAACCTTGGGGATGTAACCGGGTCCGGATTGATCAACAGTGGCCAATGGTTTGCACCCATTGTGTCATGGTCTCCGTTGGTACTCGACTATCTCGACGTCTGACCCGGAGTGTTCCAGTCTATGGTGGACATTCCAAGGAGACCAAGATACCTCATCAGAGTTTAGCTCATGAGGGAAGCACCCTTATTGGTCATAGCGAGTGGAACTGTTACCAGGAGAAACCAATTGACAAACTTTGGGCGACAGATAGGCTCGAGAGAGAGAGAAAGAGAAAGAGAATGTCCGCGGGATCAGTATCCCTAGTGTGAGAGATCGGTCGACATACATAGAAGCGTGACTCCTTAGAGGATTGATCCTAGTTGGATAATCGAGGTTGACTGTGATAGTATGATTCGGAAGATGCTTGCTGTATGTGTTGACTGTTGTTTGATAGTATGCTATACTATGTTTTCCCCCATCCCTATTTTTATGGTGATGTCGAGATTCTTCTTCGTCTTCTTCTTCTTCTTCTTCTTCTTTCTGTGTGTGTATCCGTTCGTCAGGTGAGCTGCAGTCGTACGCCAACGGCAATGGGACCCAAGCAGTGTCTGTTACATTACCTGCAGATGGTTTCGCTGAGGGTCTAGACCCTGGGGGACATTGAGATCATATATCATGATGACAGTGGGTGGTAGGTCGACCACTCACAGTTCTTCATGAGTTACATCGGCACGATCAGTATCTACGTCCATCTCAGATGAGGACCTGAATTCACTATGCTCGATTCTTATAGGATCTCTCAGCGACTGCCTTTCACAGAGATGTGGTATCCACCACGTCAGCATGAGTTCCCGGATGAAAGGTGGAAGGGGGAGCAGGTAGTGGTGCATGATAAAGTTGACAGAGTCTAGAGAGGTAGGAGGAGGAGGAGTACGCAGATGTTGCTTCGCTATCAGCACTGCAGGGTTGTTATCAGTAGTGACGAGTCTGTGTGGGTGCCCCAGATTCATACCAGGGATGCCCGAGATTATCGTCATTCTTTTGCCGAGGGTGAGGGTAGTTCCAGATGCCCATATCGTCTGTGATATGGTTCGTCGGTAGCGTCTTCTAGGGAGAGCCTCGGTGAGCATAGTCTTCTTTTGATCTGTTGATGTATTTTGTGAGAGGCGGGCGGGTAGATGCTGCATGTTTAGGTTTTATGAAGCTTTTCTCTATTTATTTGTTTCTTTTCTCAGCTTGTATAGTCGGTAGGCTTTTGAACGCGCTGTCGCGCACGCGTCAAAAAGCGAGCGGTTTGTAAAAATGTAGTTTAGGAAGCGACAACTCGGATATCGTCTCACAAGGACTCTTGAATTGTTATTTACCACAAAAATCAGTTTTTTTTTTGGGGGGGTTGGATTGAAATTGAAATTGAAAACGAAGCATAAACAGAGCAATGAAAACAAAGCAGTTTAAAAGATTATCAAATAACTAAAGACGATTAATCTACTGTTCTCGATTTCCCAACTATCATTGGTACATGTAAATTCCAAGCCTTAAGCAGATTCTAATCCCCTTTCGGTTGTAGCAGCAATTAACAAACGAAATCGCTACTACGAGATATATGTTCCTATTCCCGAATTAAACAAACGAGGTTAAGCTCTCATGAACTAAACGAACATGAACGAACACACGCGAATTAAACAAACGCGATTCAATATAGGAACATAACATCACCGAAATAAATCAACACAACACTATACACTCCTGAATTAAACAAACAGAAATATATAGCATAGTATTGAAAAGGGAAAAGCAAATAAAACAGGAATTACAAAACCTCAAGTGTAAATGGAAATCGATTACAGTAGACTAATCCAAGAAAATTAGTTCTCCATAAAAACGAAATACACCCAGAAAATATGTAAAAACAATGGAGAATCAAAAGTTGTTCTAATCTGCCCAGAACAACCATTTATATCTTTCAGGAACTGCGCCTACTCGCGAGGCGAACCCTCACTCGCGAGGCGAATATTATGAAGAGTCTGCAACGTTTGGTCTTCTCGCGGGGCGAAGTATGGCTCGCGTGGCGAGGAATGGAAGAGTCATGGCTTCTGGTCTTCAGTCTCGCGAGGTGAGACTTGGATTCGCGAGGCGACACAGAAATCTTGCATTTTTCTGGAACAGTCAGCCTTCAGGGTCGCGAGGCGAGGTGTTGTTCGCGGGGCGAACCAGAGAGGATGACATTCTGCTGTTCAGGCTGGTTTCAGGTTCGCGAGGCGAATGGACACTCGCGGGGCGAACACCTCCAGGATTGAAATTTCCCTGTTTCTTTATTCCCTTAACTCATAAGTTAACCTGAAAACAAAGAAATAGTCATAAGTGCATTATTTGACTCCAAACTGGCTAAATTAACCTAAAACTACTTAAAGGAATCAAAACATTGCTTGAGGACAATCGAGTCTAATTTGGGTGAAAATGAGATATAATTAGCACAAAACCCTGGTCATACTAGCCATAAAACTAGATGAGCCAGAGGCTTATCAAAATACCCCAAACTTAAACTTTGCTTGTCCCCAAGCAAACTACAACTCAAAAATCAAAAAGACTCAAGACATGACAAGCTTAAAGGATTCAATCAACTTTGCACAAATTCAAGCAATTTCATCAAAACAGTTTCTTCAATGTTCCCCCCTTTCAAACAAAGCAATCCCCACATGCATTCATTCTAAACAATTGAGAATTTCATCATTCAAGCAATCATTAATCTAAGCAAGGGATCCAAGTTACACACAAGAGGGAGATCACCAAATTCAAACAATCGCCTTCCTCACAAGGGCATTTAGTGTTTCACTCAATCGCTCAGTTTGTCTAGGTTATCAACATTTCACTCAATTTCACTTTTCAAGAACACTTCCCATGAATTTGATTTTCATCTCAAAATGGTTCCCACAGAAACATGCATGCAACATCAAAAGGTCTTTTATGGTTGTAATGGGGCCTGGCTAAGGGTAGGATATACAAGGGTACTAGGCTGAAGACCCTAGGAACTAAGAGAGCATGAAACTTTTTACACTTTGAATTTTCACTCAAATTCCTTTTTCCTTTTTTTTTTTGCCTTGGGTGATTACAACCTTTTTTTTCAATATCCTTTTTGAAATTTTTGTACTTTTTATTTCTTTTTTATTTTTTATTTTTTTCTTTTTGCCTTTGGCTCCAACCTTTTTATTATTTTTTTTTCTTTTTCTCAATCCCAAACAACACATCACCTTGTAGCCACCCCAAACTTAGCTTCTTGCAACCATTCTCTTGCTAAGGATCCATGCTCTCCTAATCCTAAGATCGGGTTAACATGGTTTTTCAGATTTTAGGCTCATAACATCAGGTCATCAAGAATTAACAGGCTAATCAGGCTCAATGGGGCTAACTAGGAAACATGCATTAGGGATGGTTATTTTAGGCCAAATAGTTATTTACAAAGAAAATGCCTAAATCATCTGAAGCAAACACATAAACATGCAAACCAAGAAGAGATTCAAGCAAATTCGGGAAAGTGTAACTTAAAAGTGATTTTACACAGTTAAAAACATGTTGGAGGCTCAAATCCTCACCTGGACATTTTTGAAAATTGTTTGACAGAGATTCTATCCCTAGTGTGCTTCCTATCACCCCAAACTTATCATAAATCATGCCATCACAACAAAATATCTCAAAGTTCAGTTTTCAAAAAAAAATTTTCCATGGGGATCACTTTTCAAAAAAAAAAAAAATTCAACCTAGGGGGAATCATCACATAAATCATGCAAGCAATCTGTGCCAAATCAATCAAAATCAATCAAGATCACCAACCAAAGACTCATACAATTTATTCAAGAGCTAAGAGAAACAAAACGAGACACAAAACAAAACTACAATTGGTTCCCTCCCCCACACTTAAAACATACATTGTCCCCAATGAAACAACATAACTATAAAATCAGAGTGAGGGAAAGGAAAGGGTGCTCCCTGATCAAGTGGCAGTGTAGGTGGGAGCTTCCAAGGAGAGCTCCTCAACAGTAGCATCGTCAGGAACACCAGCAGCCACACCATGGAATGGCTTCAACCTCTGCCCGTTAACCTTGAAGGACTTGTTGCTACCTGCATCTTTAATCTCTACTGCACCATAAGGAAAAACATTAGTAACAACAAATGGGCCAATCCACTTGGACCTAAGTTTCCCAGCCATCATTTTCAGGCGGGAGTTAAACAGTAAGACCTGTTGGCCCACAGAATTTTTTTTTCTAGCAATCATCCTATCATGAAAATATTTTGTTTTCTCTTTATAAATCCGGGAGCTTTCATAGGCTTTGGTCGCGCACGCGCCAAAAGGAACGAGCGGGTTTAAAACTGTAGTTTAGGGCAACAACTCGGATGTCGTCTCTCAAGGACTCTTAAAGTGTTATTTTTCACAAAAATCAGTTTTGGGGGAAGGGGGGGGGAGGGGGGCGGTTTGGTTGGATGCAATCAAAGAAAATAAAACAATGAAAAAAAAAGAGCAATAAAACAAGGTAGTTCAAAAAGATTATCAAATAGCAAACAACGATTAATCTACTGTTCTCGAATTCCCAACTATCCTTGGTTCATGTAATCCCAGGCCCTAAGCAGATTCTAATCCCCTTTCAGTTGTAACAACTATTAACAACGCAATCGCTACTACAGATATATGTTCCTATTCCCGAAATAACAAACGGGGTTAAGCCCTCATGAACTAACGAACATGAATGAACACACGCGAAATAACAAACGCGATTAAGTATAGGAACATAACATCACTGAAACAAATCAATACAACACTACACACTCCTGAAATAACAAACAGAAATGTATAATATGGTATTGAAAAGGGAAAAGCAATTAAAATAGGAATTACAAAACCTCAAGTATATGGAATTCTCATACAGTAGATTAATCTAAGAATTTAGTTCTCCATAACAATAATGAAATACACAGAAAAATATGTAAAACTGTGGAGAAGCAAAAGTTGTTCATAATCTGCCCAAACAGCTATTTATAACATTTAGGAATTTTTGCCCTCTCGCGAGGCGAAGCTTCTCTCGCGACGCGAATCTTGTGAACAGTCTGCAACCTTTGGTATTCTCGCGAGGCGAACACACCTTCGCGAGGCGAGAATTGGAAGGGTCTTCTTATTACGCCCATTATGAACATCAGGGGCCAACCGTGATGCTTTCTGACTTCCAGGATCGCGAGGCGAATGGATGCTCGCGAGGCGAGACTCTTCAACTTCGAAACTGCCACAGCCGTGACCTTTAGCATGCATAAACCGTGCTGACTTTTGGTCTTTAGGGTTGGATTACTCGCGACGCGAGATCTTCTTCGCGGGGCGAACCAGAGAGGATGTCATTTTCACTGTTCTGCTGGCTTTCAGGTTTGCGAGGCGAGAAAAACTCTCGCGAGGCGAATCCCCTGTTTCTTTATTCTCTCAACTTCTACTTAACCTGAAAACAAAGAAATAACTATAAGTGCACTATTTGACTCAAAACTGGATAATTTGACCTAAAACTACTTTAGAGACTCAAAACCTTGCTTGAGGACAATCTAATCTAATTTGGGTGAAAATAGGATATAATTTGCACAAAACCCAGGTCATACTAGCCATAAAACTAGATGAGCCAGAGGCTTATCAAAATACCCCAAACTTAAACTTTGCTTGTCCCCAAGCAATCTAGGACTCAAAAATCAAAAAGACTCAAGACCTGGCAAGCTTAAAAGATTCAATCAACCTTACACAAATTCAAGCAGTTTCATCAAAACAGTTTTCTTCAGTGTCCCCCCTTTCAAACAAAGCAATCCCCACATTCATTTATTCTAAACAATTGAGAATTTCATCATTCAAACAGTCATCAATCTAAGCAGGGGATCTGAGTTACACACAAGAGGGAGATCACCAATTCCAAACAACTGCCTTCCTCACAAGGGCAATTATTGTTCACTCAATCACTCAGTTTGTGTCAGGCTATCAACATTTCTCTCAATTTCACTTTTCAAGAACACTTCCCATAAATTTGATTTTCATCTCCCAGTGATTCCCACAGAAAACATGCAAGCAACATCAAAAGGTCTTTTATGGGTTGTAATGGGGCCTGGCTAAGGGTAGGATGTACAAAGGAACTAGGCTGAGGACCCTAGGAACTAAGAGAGCATGAAACTTTTTACACTTTGAAATTAAACTCAAGTTCCTTTCTTCATTCTTCTTTTTGCCTTGGGTGACTACAGCCTCTTTTTTTTTTTTTTAATACTTTTATTTTTAACATTTTTACACTTTGTTTTTTTTTTTTACAAGCCATTGGCTCCAACCTTTTTATTGTTTTTTTTTTTTCTTTTTCTCAATCCCAACAACACATCACCTTGTAGCCACCCCAAACTTAGTTTCTTGCAACCCTTTCTCTTTCTAAGATTCCATGCTCTCCTAATCCTAAGATTGGGTTAACATGGTTTTTCAGATTTTAGGCTCATGACATAAGGTTAACAAGAATTAACAATAGGCTAATCAGGCTCAATGGGGCTAACTAAGGAACATGCATTAGGGATGGTTATTTTTAGGCTAAGTAGCTATTTACAAATAAAATGCCTAAATCATCTGAAGCAAACACATAATCATGCAAATCATAAAGAGATTCAAGCAAATTCAGGAAAGTGCAACTTGAAAGTGAGTTCACACAGTCTAAAACCTTTTTATTGTTTTTTTTTCTTTTTCTCAATCCCAACAACACATCACCTTGTAGCCACCCCAAACTTAGTTTCTTGCAACCCTTTCTCTTTCTAAGATTCCATGCTCTCCTAATCCTAAGATCGGGTTAACATGGTTTTTCAGATTTTAGGCTCATGACATAAGGTTAACAAGAATTAACAATAGGCTAATCAGGCTCAATGGGGCTAACTAAGGAACATGCATTAGGGATGGTTATTTTTAGGCTAAGTAGCTATTTACAAAGAAAATGCCTAAATCATCTGAAGCAAACACATAATCATGCAAATCATAAAGAGATTCAAGCAAATTCAGGAAAGTGCAACTTGAAAGTGAGTTCACACAGTCTAAAACATGTTGGAGGCTCAAAACCTCACCTGGACATTCATGCAAATTGTTTGACAGAGATTATATTCCTAGTGTGTGCTTCCTATCACCCCAAACTTATCATAAATCATGCCATCATAACAAAATCTCAAAGTTCAGTTTTCAATCATATGGGGATCATTTTTCAAAAAAAATTTCAAATCCTAGGGGGGAAACAGTCAACAATTAACATGCAATCAATCTGTACAAATATTAATCAAAATCCATCAAACTTGCCAACAAAAGACTCAATACAACTCCTGAGCTTCTCAAATTATTCAGGAGCTTTATTAAAAGAAAAAAAAAACAAGATAAAAGAAAACAAGATAAACTAACTACAACTAGTTCCCTCCCCCACACTTAGAATATACATTGTCCCCAATGAAACAACATAACAATAAAATCAGAGTGAGGGAAAGGAAAGGAAACTCCCTGATCAAGTATCAGTGTAAGTGCTTCCGCCTGGATCCCATTTCTTGTAGCCTAAGGCCAAAGAGGTAGAGTTCATTCCATGGTCCCATAACTTGCATCCTTGATATATGAGTAAACACTTGATAATGATGGTGACCTTGCTCAATGCGGCGGACTCATCCCCTCCTCTTGGGTCAAAGACGACCGCTTCATCAACAAAGTCCTCCCAATAAAATTTTGCTTCAATCCCTTGAACTATCCATGGTGCAAAATCCATTTCCTCTGGTGGCTTCGCAGGGGGAGGTGGCAGTAGGTAGGGGGAGCCTCCGGTGCTGCTTCATCTTCTGCACGTTCCTCATGCACTTCATTGCCTAATCCATCACCTGCTAAACATGCAGCAATCTCAGCACACACCACACAATGGTTAGTGTTAGTACAATCAGGGCAAGAAAAAAAATCATCAAAGCCAGAATTAAATGGAAATTCGAAACCAAGTCATCACAGGTATCATCAATAAGCTCGAGAGCAACTCCAATTGGAAAACAGAGTGCTCGTCCAGTGGGCTGCTTCATAGTATCAAAGATTTTAAACCTCGCCACTATATCACCAAACTCCATAGACATGGTCCCATCATCAACATCAATTTTAGTCTTGGCTGTCTTCATGAATGGTCCGCCCGAGGATTATTGGTGATCTACTGGAATTTTTTCTCTCTGCCATGTCCAGGATGTAGAAATCAGCCGGGAATATCAAATCATGAACTTGCACCAAGACATCTTCTACCATTCCCATAGGGCGGGCATCGCCTGTTAGCCAACTGGATGGTAATACATGTATACTGCAAGGGCCCAAGATCAAGGTTATTAAAGATGGAGGTAGGCATGACATTTATGGAGGCTCCCAAATCCAACATGCAATTTTCAAATCTTCTATCCCCAATAGTGCATGGAATAGTAAATGTGCCCGGATCCTTGCACTTCTGTGGTAGTGCCTGAGTAGGGGTTAAAGCAGCAACTCTTTCTGGTGCAGTCCTAGACTGGATAAGAGCTTAACCATTTCTTCCCAAGTCAACTTTCTCATTATTCTTCAACTTCCTCTTGTTGGTGCATAGGTCCTTCAGAAATTTTGCATACTTGGGCACCTGCTTGATCACATCAAGAAGGGGAATATTCACAGCTACCTTTCTGAACACATCTAAAATCTCCCTTTCCTTGTCTTCACCACCAATTTTCTTATTTTTCTGCAATCTGTGTGGGAATGGGATTGGTGGTCTGTACATTTTCTCAACTTCAACTTCAACAGTAGGCTCAGGAGTTACCTCAATATGTTCTTCATCCTTTCTGGAGGTGGCCTCAACAACTTTCCCAGATCTCAGATAAATGGCACTCACATTAGGGTTGGAGGCATTGGGATTTATCACTGGTTGTGCCGGCAGCTGGGTTGTCCCTTGAGCTTGCTGTAAGTTATTAATGGATGTGGCCAGCTGTCCAACTTGTGTCCTCAAATCTTGAATGCTTGCATTTGTTTGCTGCTGAAACGCGTGCTCGTGAGGCTCGGAGTCGTCCAACTTGCTGCTGGAAAAGTGTAGTCATTTGTGCATTCATTTGTGAAGTCAACTGTGAAGTCATTTACTTGAACATGTCCTCCAGTGAAGGTCCAGTAGGTGCAGAAGCTGTCACTTGAGGAGGATTCTGAGGTGCCATCGGTTGTTGTTGGGATGAGTTCCCATACTCCAGATTAGGATGATTCCTCCAGTTGGGATGGTACCTATTGGTGGAGAGGTCTGGAGTGTTGTGTTGGTTCTGACTGTTGCCTGGATTATAGGGATGGACTGCATAGGCTTGAGACAAATCAGAAAATGACCCTTCCTTCAGAATGGGGCATGCATCATAAGGGTGCTCAGGAGAGTTGCACATGCTACACAACCTTGCAGGCTGAACCCTGTCTATTGCCAATTGCCTTACAAAAGAAGTGAGCTTATCCAATCTATTTTCAAAGGCCTGGTAAGAAGAAGAACTATGGACCTCATGCACACCTCTTGTCTCAACTGAATTTTTTCTGGTAGTAAAATGTTGGGAATTCAGTGACATATTCTCAATGAGTTACTTGGCAGCAGCTGGGGTCTTATCAACTAGTGCTCCCCCACTAGCAGCATCCAAAAGATTCCTATCCATCGGCAGTAATCCTTCATAAAAGTACTGGATCAGGAGCTGTTCAGAAATCTGATGCTGAGGGCAGCTGGATACCAAATGCTTGAACCTCTCCCAATATTCAGCTAACGACTCATTCCCTTGCCTGATGCCACATATTTCTTTCCTTATTGACGCAGCTCTTGAAGCAGGAAAATATCTTTCTAGGAAAACCCTCTTCAAATCATTCCAAGTGGTGATAGAGTTGGGCTCAAGATACAACAGCCAATCCTTTGCAGCTCCCTGGAGTGAGAACGGAAAAGCTTTCAACTTGATGCTATCTTCAGTGACTCCCTCTGATCTCGAGGTTGTGGAGCATACAACTTGGAATTCCTTCAAGTGCTTGTGTGGATCCTCACCTGCAAGACCATTAAACTTTGGCAACAAGTGAATGAAACTAGATGTTAGTTCAAAAGGAGTATCAGCACCAGGATATGAAATACACAATCCATTGTAATTTACATCAGGGGCAGCAAGCTGTCTTAATGTCCTCTAGTCACCCATGTTTTCAAAAACAGTTTTGGAATTAGAATCACTACTAGTGCTAGCCCGAAATTCTCTACGGAGTGTGTGCAGTGTTCTTTCAATTTCCGGATCAAAATCACACAATTCAGGGCAATTAGACCTAGTAGCCAGACCAATTCAAAAAAAAAAACAGAAAATAAAAGAAAGAAAAGAAAGGAAAAAAAAAGGAAAAATAACAAATAAGAGTCCCCGGCAACGGCGCCAATTTTTGGTCGTGCTGTCGCGCACGCGCCAAAAGGAACGAGCGTGTTTAAAACTGTAGTTTAGGGCGACAACTCGGATGTCATCTCTCAAGGACTCTTAAAGTGTTATTTTTCACAAAAATCAGTTTTGGGGGGGGGGGGGGGGGGGGGGGGTTTGGTTGGATGCAATCAAAGAAAATAAAACAATGAAAAAAAAAGAGCAATAAAACAAGGTAGTTCAAAAAGATTATCAAATAGCAAACAACGATTAATCTACTGTTCTCGAATTCCCAACTATCCTTGGTTCATGTAATCCCAGGCCCTAAGCAGATTCTAATCCCCTTTCAGTTGTAGCAACTATTAACAACGCAATCGCTACTACAGATATATGTTCCTATTCCCGAAATAACAAACGGGGTTAAGCCCTCATGAACTAACGAACATGAATGAACACACGCGAAATAACAAACGCGATTAAGTATAGGAACATAACATCACTGAAACAAATCAATACAACACTACACACTCCTGAAATAACAAACAGAAATGTATAATATGGTATTGAAAAGGGAAAAGCAATTAAAATAGGAATTACAAAACCGAAAGTATATGGAATTCTCATACAGTAGATTAATCTAAGAATTTAGTTCTCCATAACAATAACGAAATACACAAAAATATGTAAAACTGTGGAGAAGCAAAAGTTGTTCATAATCTGCCCAGACAGCTATTTATAACATTCAGGAATTTTTGCCCTCTCGCGAGGCGAAGCCTCTCTCGCGACGCGAATCTTGTGAATAGTCTGCAACCTTTGGTATTCTCGCAAGGCGAACACACCTTCGCGAGGCGAGAATTGGAAGGGTCTTCTTATTACGCCCGTTATGAACATCAGGGGCCAACCGTGATGCTTTCTGACTTCCAGGATCGCGAGGCGAATGGATGCTCGCGAGGCGAGACTCTTCAACTTCGAAACTGCCACAGCCGTGACCTTTAGCATGCATAAACCGTGCTGACTTTTGGTCTTCAGGGTTGGATTACTCGCGACGCGAGATCTTCTTCGCGGGGTGAACTAGAGAGGATGTCATTTTCACTGTTCTGCTGGCTTTCAGGTTCGCGAGGCGAGAAAAACTCGCGCGAGGCGAATCCCCTGTTTCTTTATTCTCTTAACTTCTACTTAACCTGAAAACAAAGAAATAACTATAAGTGCATTATTTGACTCAAAACTGGATAATTTAACCTAAAACTACTTTAGAGACTCAAAACCTTGCTTGAGGACAATCTAATCTAATTTGGGTGAAAATAGGATATAATTTGCACAAAACCCTGGTCATACTAGCCATAAAACTAGATGAGCCAGAGGCTTATCAGGCTTCTAGCCTAAGCTCCTCAAGCTGCTGCAACTGGAGTTTCCTTTCAATACCAGCTTTCTTCATTTCCAAGTTACAACACTTGACTGCCCAATATGCACGGTGCTCAACTTCCACAGGGAGATGACATGCCTTCCCAAATGCTAGCCTAAAGGGGGACATCCCTATTGGCGTCTTGAAAGCGGTCCTCTGAGCCCACAGTGCGTCTTCCAGACGGCGGCTCCAGTCCTTCCTATTCGGCTGCACCATTTTCTCTAAGATCTGCTTGATCTCCCTATTTGATATCTCAGCCTGGCCATTGGTCTGGGGATGGTAAGCAGTGGAGACTCTATGCACAACTCCATACTTCCGGAGTAGAGCTTCCATGGTGTGGTTGCAGAAGTGAGTGCCCTGGTCACTAATAATAGCCCGAGGTATGCCAAACCTGCAAAAAATATTGGACCTAACGAATTTTGAAACAACTTTAGTATCGTTAGTCCTAGTGGGGATAGCTTCCACCCACTTTGAAACATAGTCAACAGCCAAAAGAATATATAGAAAACCAAAAGATGCAGGGAAAGGACCCATAAAGTCGATTCCCCACACATCAAAAACCTCACAAAAAAGCATGGGCTGCTGAGGCATTTCACTCCTACGAGTGATGGCAGGGCCTGCTGTTTGACACTCCTTACAATTCCGGTAGACCTCATAGGCATCTCCAAAAATTGTGGGCCAGTAGAACCCAGAATCTAGGACTTTTCTCGCCGTCCTCTGTGGTCCAAAGTGTCCCCCTACTTGAGAGGCATGAGAAAAGTACAAGATGGACTCTGTCTCATAATTGGGGACACACCTCCGAATAACCTGATCACTGCAAAACTTCCAAAGGTACGGATCATCCCACACATAGTACTTGCAATCACTCTTGAGTTTGTGGATCTTGGATCTACTTGTACCTGCAGGAAAAACACCAGCAACAAGATAGTTAACTATGTCAGCAAACCAAGGAGTCACCCCATGCAGATGTAGAAGTCGCTCATCAGGAAAATCATCCTGGATGGGAGAAGGATCCTCATCCCTTGCTATTCGGCTCAAGTGATCAGCTACTAAATTTTCAGCTCCACTCTTGTCTTTTATCTCCACATTGAACTCTTGGAGCAAAAGCATCCACCGAATCAATCTTGGCTTCGCTTCTGGTTTCTTTAACAGGTACTTCAGAGCTGCATGGTCAGTGAAAACAATAACCTTGGAACCTAGCAAATATGACCTAAATTTATCAAGTGCAAAAACAACAGTTAGCAGTTCCTTTTCAGTGGTGGTGTAATTTGATTGTGCAGCATCTAAAGTCCTGGAAGCATAATGAATGACATGGGAAGCCTTGCCCACCCTTTGTGCCAGAACCGCTCCCAAAGCATAATTAGAAGCATCACACATGAGTTCAAAAGGGAGGGTCCAGTCAGGGGGCTGGATGACGGGGGTAGAGGTCAATGCCCTTTTCAGGTAGTCAAATGCCTTCTTGCAGTTGTCATCAAAATGGAACATGGCATCATTCTTCAGCAAGTTTGACAAAGGCAGAGCTATCTTGCTGAAGTCCTTAATGAACCGCCTGTAGAAACCTGCATGGCCAAGAAAAGAACGGATCTCGCGAACGCAAGATGGATAAGGCAATGTAGAAATCACATCAATTTTTGCAGGATCTACTGAAATACCCTCTTTAGAAATAACATGACCCAAAACAATCCCCTGTTCTACCATAAAGTGACATTTTTCATAGTTCAAAACTAGATCAGTCTCAATGCATCTTTCTAGAATCAGACTCAGACTATGCAAACATGCATCAAATGAGGAACCATATACAGTGAAGTCATCCATGAACACTTCCATGCAATTTTCAATAAATTCAGTAAAAATGCTAAGCATGCATCTTTGGAAAGTGCCAGGAGCATTACAAAGGCCAAATGGCATCCTCCTATAGGCAAACGTGCCGAAGGGGCACGTGAAAATGGTCTTTTCCTGATCCTCTGGGGCAATATGGATCTGGAAGTAACCGGAAAAGCCATCAAGAAAACAGTAATGATATTTACCAGCCAGCCGTTCCAGCATCTGATCGATGAACGGCAAAGGAAAGTGATCCTTTCTGGTGGCCTAGTTCAACTTCCTATAATCTATACAGACTCGTCAGCTATTCTATACTCTAGTGGGTACAAGCTCATTATTATCATTTCTTACCGCTGTGAGGCCGGACTTCTTGGGTACAACTTGCACTGGACTTACCCAAGTACTATCAGAGATGGGGTATATAATACCTGCCTGCAGAAGTTTAGTCACCTCTTTCTTCACCACATCCAGAATCAATGGATTGAGCCGCCTTTAGGCCTGCCTAACTGGTTTAGCCCCATCCTCCAACAGAATTCTATGCATACATCTGGAGGGGCTAATTCCTGGGATGTTAGCCAAGGTCCACCCAATCGCCTTCTTGTGCTTCTTCAGAACCTCTAAAAGCTTAGCTTCCTGGTCAGAGTCAAGGCTGGAGGAAATAATGACTGGAAGTTTTTCATTCATCTCCAAGTAAGCATACTTCAGGTTCCCAGGAAGTGGTTTGAGCTCTAAGGAGGGTGGCTGCTCAATGGATGGTACATTTGGAGTAGCCATGATGTCAAGAACTTCGGCTGAACAGACAGCTTCACTTACACTATCACCCTGCAAAGTTGAATCAAGAAACTCAAAGACAAACAAAGACACGGGTTAGTGTCAGTACAGTCAGTACATGAATATATATCATCAAAGCCAGAAATAAATGGAAAATCAGAAACAAGGTCCTCATGTGTGTCATCAATAATGTCAGAGAGCAACTCTAATCGGAAAACAGAGTGCTCTTTAAATGGATGTTTCATAGCATCAAAGATGTTAAACTTTGCCACAATGTCACCAAACTCCATAGACATGGTCCCATCATCAACATCAATCTTAGTCTTTGCCGTCTTCATGAACGGTCTGCCCAGGATTATTGGTGATCTACTGGAATTTGTTTCCCCTGCCATATCCAGGATGTAGAAGTCAGCAGGGAAGATCAACTCATCAACTTGTACCAGTACATCTTCTACCATTCCCATGGGGCAGGCACTGGTCCTGTTGGCCAATTGGATGTGGCCCGGATCCTTGCACTTCTGTGGTAGTGCCTGAGTGGGGGCTGAAACAGTAACTCTTTCTGGTGCAGGCTTAGACTGGATAAGAGCTGAAACATTTCTTCCCAAATTAACTCTCTCATTACTCTTCAACCTTCTCTTGTTGGTGCATAAATCCTTCAGAAATTTAGCATACTTAGGAACCTGCTTGATCACATCCAGAAAGGGAATATTCACCGCCACCCTTCTGAACACATCTAAAATTTCCCTCTCCTTGTCTTTCCCACCAATCTTCTTATTTTTCTGCACTCTCTGTGGGAAGGGGATTGGTGGCACATATACTCTCTCAGCTTCAACATCAACAGTAGGCTCAGGAGCTACCTCAACAGTTTCTTCATTTTTTTCAGAGGCTGTCTCCACCACTTTTCCAGATCTCAAAGAAATGGCACTCACATTAGGATTGGAGACATTGGGATTCATCACTGTTTGTGCAGGTAGTTGACTTGATCCTTGAGCTTGCTGTATGTTATTTATAGATGTGGCAAGCTGTCCAATCTGTGTCCGTAAATCTTGAATGCTAGCATCTGTTCGCTGCTGAGACTGGCCAACTTGCTGCTGAAACTGTGTCTGTGAGGCCTGAAACTGTCCAATTTGCTGCTGGAACTGGAGATTTTGTGCAGCCATTTGTGCAGTCATTTGTGCAGTCATTTGCTTGAATAGGTCCTCTAGTGAAGATTCAGAAGGTGCAGAAGTGGTCACTTGAGGAGGATTCTGTGGTGCCATCGGTTGCTGTTGGGATGAGTTTCCATACCGAAGGTTAGGGTGATTCCTCCAGTTGGGATGATACTTATTTGTGGAGAGGTCTGGAGTGTTGTACCGGTTCTGACTGTTGCCTTGATTGTAAGGATGGACTGCATAAGCTTGAGGCAAATCAGTAACTGACCCTTCCTTCAGAATGGGGCATGCATCAAACGGGTGCTCAGGAGAGTTGCACATGCCACACAACATTGCCGGCTGAACCCTATCCATTGCCAATTGCTTTACCAAAGAAGTGAGCTCATCCATTCTACTCTCAAGGGCCTGGTTGGAAGAAGAGCTATGGACCTCATTCACACCCCTTGCCTCAACAGAATTTCTCCTGGTTGTAAACTGCTGGGAGTTCAGTGACATATTTTCAATCAATTGCTTGGCAGCAGCTGGCGTCTTATCAACAAGTGCTCCCCCACTAGCAGCATCCAAAATATTTATATCCATCGGTAGTAACCCTTCATAAAAATATTGAATAAGAAGTTGCTCAGAAATCTGATGCTGAGGGCAACTGGATACCAACTGCTTGAATCTCTCCCAATATTCAGCCAATGACTCATTTCCTTGTCTGATGCCACATATTTCCTTCCTGATTGATGCAGCTCTGGTGGCAGGAAATTATTTCTCTAAGAAAACCTTCTTCAAATCGTTCCAGGTAGTAATAGAGTTTGGCTCAAGATATAACAGCCAATCCTTTGCAGTGCCCTGTAGTGAAAACGGGAAGGCTCTCAGCTTGATGTGATCCTCAGTTATTCCCTCTGGTCTCAACGGTGTGGAGCAGACAACCTGGAATTCCTTCAAATGCTTGTGTGGATCCTCACCTGCAAGACCACTAAACCTTGGCAACAAATGGATTAGACCAGATTTTAATTCAAAGGTAGTAACAGCACCATAATATTCAATACACAAGCCATTATAATTAATATCAGGGGCAGCAAGCTGTCTTAATGTCCTTTGGTCACCCATGTTATCAAAAACAGTTTTAGAATTAGAATTACTACTAGTACTAGCCCGAATTGCTCTACGGCGTGTGTGCAGTGTTCTTTCAATTTCAGGATCAAAATCACACAAGTCAGGGCAAGTAGACCTAGTAGCCAGACCGATTCAAAACAAAAACGAAAGTAAAAGAAAAATGAAAATAAAAATGCGAAAATAACAAACAAGAGTCCCCGGCAACGATGCCAATTTTTGGTCGCGCTGTCGCGCACGTGCCAAAAAGCGAGCGGTTTGTAAAAATGTAGTTTAGGAAGTGACAACTCGGATATCGTCTCACAAGGACTCTTGAATTGTTATTTACCACAAAAATCATTTTTTTTGGGGGGGTTGGATTGAAATTCAAATTGAAAACGAAGCATAAACAGAGCAATGAAAACAAAGCAGTTTAAAAGATTATCAAATAACTAAAGACGATTAATCTACTGTTCTCGATTTCCCAACTATCATTGGTTCATGTAAATTCCAAGCCCTAAGCAGATTCTAATCCCCTTTCGGTTGTAGCAGCAATTATCAAACGAAATCGCTACTACGAGATATATGTTCCTATTCCCGAATTAAACAAACGGGGTTAAGCCCTCATGAACTAAACGAACATGAACGAACACGCGCGAATTAAACAAACGCGATTCAATATAGGAACATAACACCGAAATAAATCAACACAACACTATACACTCCTGAATTAAACAAACAGAAATATATAGCATAGTATTGAAAAGGGAAAAGCAAATAAAACAGGAATTACAAAACCTCAAGTGTAAATGGAAATCGATTACAGTAGACTAATCCAAGAAAATTAGTTCTCCATAAAAACGAAATACACCCAGAAAATATGTAAAAACAATGGAGAATCAAAAGTTGTTCTAATCTGCCCAGAACAACCATTTATATCTTTCAGGAACTGCGCCTACTCGCGAGGCGAACCCTCACTCGCGAGGCGAATATTATGAAGAGTCTGCAACGTTTGGTCTTCTCGCGGGGTGAAGTATGGCTCGCGTGGCGAGGAATGGAAGAGTCATGGCTTCTGGTCTTCAGTCTCGCGAGGCGAGACTTGGATTCGCGAGGCGACACAGAAATCTTGCATTTTTCTGGAACAGTCAGCCTTCAGGGGCGCGAGGCGAGGTGTTGTTCGCGGGGCAAACCAGAGAGGATGACATTCTGCTGTTCAGGCTGGTTTCAGGTTCGCGAGGCGAATGGACACTCGCGGGGCGAACACCTCCAGGATTGAAATTTCCCTGTTTCTTTATTCCCTTAACTCATAAGTTAACCTGAAAACAAAGAAATAGCCATAAGTGGATTATTTGACTCCAAACTGGCTAAATTAACCTAAAACTACTTAAAGGACTCAAAACATTGCTTGAGGACAATCGAGTCTAATTTGGGTGAAAATGAGATATAATTAGCACAAAACCCTGGTCATACTAGCCATAAAACTAGATGAGCCAGAGGCTCATCAGCTTTCGATCCCTCCATTGGGATCGATGATACTTGGTGGTTATCGTGTACATATTATGTATATATCTACTATTTTATCTTTCTTCCGCTATGTATGTTTTAAGTTTTGTTTTTCATGTTCTGCAAACTTATAATATTTTCAAATGTTTATCCACTCTAAAGCTAAATAAACATATTAAGGAATAGTTAATAAGATGTGGTATCAGGGAAGTATGCTTAATTCCATGTGACACTTGCAAGGGCGTTACATTTTAGTGGTATTAGAGCAGTTCGGTTCTAAACCGGACTATGGGGGAACTGAATCCAATTAGGATTGAGGACCTTGGGATAGGATGAGTACCGACGCTATTAGTTGGATCCACATTTGGATATCAGCCATGCCTAGAATGGGTAGAGTGTCCGATACGCGAGCTATTCTTAAAGTATGAGAATAACTGTTTTCTGCATTCGTAAGACCTATAGTGGATGTATTTGTTTATATATTGAAATATATGTCTTATAGATGAGTACTAATGTGTTCTTTTTCAGGAATTTAAAATGGTACGCCGTGGAAGGGCCAGAATTGGCGTAGTTGCCGATAATCCAGCTATAGATAACCCAGGAAGTTCTTCGGGAACAAATAATGGTGGTGAACCTGGAGAGACTATGAAGGTGATGAGGGAGTTGGCAACTGCGATACTGCAACAAACTCAATAAAATACTCAGTTTATGAGAAGGCAAGAAGAGAGAGATGAAAGGCAACAACAAACCGTTGCCGCAGAGTAAACGATGGAGAGTGGACTGACTGCTTTGATGAAGGGAAATCCACCTCAGTTCAGTGGAGAGTATGACCCAGAAGCAGCAGAGAAGTGGATGCAGGAAGTAGAGAAATTCTTTGTTGCGATACGTGATGAGCTCCGACAAGTGTACCAGATCGAACCAAGTAATAATTAAAACGGTAAGTAATTTACCAAGTATCGAACACAAGGATTGAGTGGCCAATTTATCTAGATTTGAAGATAATAACTAACTTTTGACAAAGTCAACAAAAGCAATTGGTTGAGAAGAGAGAGAAAGATGTTGGGATAAAAAGTGTTATCAAAACCAAATATCAATTATCTAAATTAAATCAAAATAAAGATGTTATCTAATCAATTATCTGGATTTATGATAGTGAGATCTAAGTTCACGAATCTACCTACCCAATTAAGCAATAGATCCAAGTTATTATTTTCTTATTCCTAAGTTTAATTACATGCCAACCAGGAACCTGAAATTATCCTAATGTCTCGGTTGAGCACAAGAGAAAATATTTAAACATGCAAATCAACTATATCTCTGATGATAAACATGAAAGATTCATTAAGTTCTTGGTTCCCCATAACGATTGCACCAACCTCCTACTCTATCTCTAGAAATACTCAATCGGTGTTCCTAATTCAAGTAGTCTGGGTTGGGTCTAGGTCTGCGCGCGCTCGCGAGACGAACAGGGGCTCGCGAGGCGAATCTTAAGTTTGGCGCCAGTTCAAATTTGGATTATTCGTGAGGCGAGAACAAAGCTCGCGGGGCGAGCCTGAAGAGTCTTCAATTTCCTACGTCTGGCTCGCGAGGCGAGGCTGAATGGATGCCTGCTCCTAATTGATTTTCTCCTCTGGCTTGCGAGGTGAGCCTTTGTTCGCGAGGCGAATCTGCCTTTAAGCTTGTTTTCTTCAAGTATCCTAGCTTCATCGAGCTTCACTTTTAACTTGAAAATAAAATAATAACATTAAATGCTTTATTTGACACAAAATTAACCAATATATCCTAAAAACTATTTAAGAGACTCAAAATGTTACTCGAGGATAATTAAAGCCAAATTTGAGCGAAACCGAGATTAAACTCGAACATTTAGCACAAAAACCGAGGTCTTACTAGTTATAAAACTAGATAAGCCAGAGGCTTATCAATGCGCTGCTGTGAGGAACTAAAGGTTATATATGCTGCTTTTATATTAGTTGGATCAGCCGAAGCTTGGTGGCAGAATAAGCAGAGACTGCTTGAAGCTGAAGAACAAGTTATTACATGGGAGTTGTTTCGGGAGTGCTTTCTGGAGAAGTATTTCCCAAAAAGTGTCAGAAATGGAAAAGAGAAGTAGTTCATGAGCCTGAAACAAGGCAACAGTCTGTTGGAGAGTACACTATCAAATTTGAAGAATTGTTGAAGCTTTTACAATACTACCAGATTTACCAAGATGAAGAATGGGTATGTAGAAGGTTCGAGGATGGGTTAAGGCCTGAACTAAAAAGGGCTATGCTACCACTAAACTTGAATCAATTTCCAGCTTTGGTGAAGAAATGCACTGCTCTAGAAAGTCATGACAGGGCTAAGTCAGTTCAACCCTAACAATGAAGCTGTGGACCTATTAGAGGAAGTTTTAACCAGAGAGGTAGAGGTGGAAGGTTCCAACAAAGGGCGAAGCCCTATACTCGCCTAAATCAGCAACTAGTTGGTAATAATGTGTCAGGTTTCCTGACATGCTTCAAGTGTGGAGGACCACATCTGATAAGGAATTGTCCTTAGTTCTAGAACGCGATCTGTTTCCAATGTGGACGTACCGATCATATTACTCGTTTCTTTATTCAAGGCAATATGGAGAGGACTCAAGCTCCACAGCAAGGGGGAAGAGCTCAGGGAGTTGGAGCAAGAGCTCAGACTGGCAATCAGCAAGGAGGCAGACCTCAAGCTAGTGGAAGAGTGTTTGTCGTGAGGGGATTAGAATCCGTTCAAGAGCCTGATCTGATACAGGGTAAGTGTCTCATTTTCGGTAAGCTCTTATCTATGTTGTTTGATTGTGGGGCTACGCATTCGTTTATTTCCTTAGAGTGCATGGATCATTTGCAATTACCTGTTTTATCTTTACCATATGATCTGAATGTGTCTACCCCTATGGGAGATACATTGACAACTCTTTTCATTTGTTGTAGTTGCCCTATTGTTCTAGAGAATAGAACTTTTGTTGTAGACCTTGTATGTCTGCCTATGCAGCAGATTGATGTGATTTTGGACATGGATTGGCTTTCGGCTAACCATGTAGTTCTTGACTATTCAAATAAAACCCTTTATTTTTTCGAGCAATCTGGATTATTGCCAGTCAATGACAGTAGATTGGATGAAGGAGGACTGAAGGATTACGTGGTGTTGTTTTCCTTGGAAGCCAAGGAGTCTCCGAAAGCAGAAGCGCTGCCTATCGTATACGAGTTTCCTGAAGTTTTTACGGAAGATGTGCCAGGATTACCACCTAAGAGGGAGATAGAGTTCACGATAGACCTCATACCAGGGACAAGACCAATATCAATCGCACCTTATCGAATGTCCCCAATGGAGTTAGCAGAGCTTAAGAAGCAACTTGATGATATGTTTAAGAAGGAGTTCATCCGACCAAGTGTTTCACCATGGGGAGCACCAGTGTTGTTCCTAAGGAAGAAGGATGGAAGTTCAAGGTTGTGTGTGGACTACCAGCAACTGAATAAGGTAATGATCAAGAACAAGTACCCGTTGCCGAGGATTGATGATCTTATGGATCAGTTGAGAGGAGCAACTGTGTTCTCTAAGATAGATCCGAGGTCTGGGTACCATCAGATTAGAGTGAAGGAAGATGATATACTGAAGACTGCTTTCAGGAGTCGGTATGGTCACTACGAGTATCTGGTTATGCCGTTTGGTGTGACTAATGCTCCAGGCGTGTTCATGGACTACATGAATTGGATTTTCAGACCGTACTTAGACAAGTTTGTCGTTGTATTTATCGAAAATATTCTAATTTACTCTTCAAGTAGAGAAGAACATGTAGAGCATCTTCGGGTTGTACTTCAAGTATTAAGGGACAGACAACTCTATGCCAAGTTGTCGAAGTGTGAGTTCTGGTTAGACGAAGTACAATTCCTTGGGCATGTGATCAACAAAGATGGGATAGTTGTGGATCCTGTTAAAGTTGAAGCAGTGGTGAATTGGGAAATCCCTAAGACGGTGGACGGAGTCAGGAGTTTTCTTGGTTTGACATGTTACTATAGACGATTTATTGAGGGATTCTCGAAGATTGCACTGTCAATGAAGCAATTGATGAGAAAATGAAAAGTGTTTGAGTGGACTAATGAGTGTGATGCTAGTTTTCAGGAGTTGAAAAGGAGACTGACAACATCTCCAGTGCTAGTCTTGCCAGATCCAATAGCACTGTTTGATGTGTACTGCGATACGTCAAATCAAGGCCTAGGTTGTGTTCTCATGCAAAATGGAAAAGTAGTGGCTTCTGCCTCTAGACAGTTAAGAGTACATGAGAGAAATTACCCAACCCATGACTTAGAGTTGACCTCAATAGTGTTTGCATTGAAGATATGGAGACAATATCTATATGGTGCTCATTTCACTGTGTATAGTGATCATAAGAGCCGGAAGTATTCGTTAAATCAGAAGGAGATGAAAATGAGACAAAGGAGGTGGATGGAGTTTATAAAGGATTATGAGTTTGATCTCTAGTACCATCCTAGAAAAGCAAACGTCATAGCAGATGCGTTAAGTCGAAAATCTTTGCAAGTGTCTACTATGATGATCAAGGAGTTAGAATTGATTGAGCAATTAAGACATGAAACTTGGGATAACGGAATTATTCCAGAACAAAATAAGTTTTGGAATGGTCACTATAACTAGTGGATTCCTAGAATTAGTGTGGAAGAAGCAAGCAGAAGATGAGTATATCCTAAAGGTCAATCAGAAGATAGAAGCAGGAGAGTCTATGGAGTTTAAGCAAGGTACTGATGGAATCTTGAGGTTTGGTGATAGAATATGTGTGCCAAATGATAGGGAAGTTAAGGACCCGATCTTGGTAGAAGCACACAAGAGTAAGTTAAGTTTCCATCCAGGTGCCACAAAGATGTATCGATATCTGAAAAAGATGTTCTGGTGGCCTGGAATGGAGAAAGAAGTTGCAGAATATGTCCAGTCCTGCTTGGTGTATCAAAAAGCAAAGGCACAAAAGAAGCACGATGCAATTTGGGTGATTATTGATAGGTTGACGAATTGTACTCATTTCTTACCTATCAATCAGAGGTTTTCTTTGGAAAAGTTAACCCAGTTGTATATTACATAAGTAATGAGGTTGCATGGTGTGCCAGCGAGTATAATTTCGGATTGGGATCCGAGGTTTACTTCAAGGTTTTGCTAGAGCCTAAACAGTGCATTGGGAACTAAACTACGTATGAGTTTGGCCTATCATCCTCAGACGGATGGCCATTCAGAATTCTTTGGAGGATTTATTAAGAGCGTGTGTGCTGAAACACATAGGAAGTTAGGACGAATTTCTTCCCTTGATTGAGTTTACGTACAACAACAGTTTCCATTCAAGCATTTGGCATGGCACCGTACGAAGCACTGTATGGATGGAAGTGTATAACACCGCTCTATTGGTATGTAACTGGTGAGAGTCAGATAATTGGACCGGAGGTGGTACAGCGGACGACTGAACAAGTTCAGAAGATTTGGGAAAAGATGAAAGCAACGTCAGATAGGCAGAAAAGCTACAGCGACAAGAGGAGAAGGTTGTTGGAATTCCAAGAGGACGACCATGTTTTCATGAGGATCCATCCAAGAACTGGAATAGGCAGGGCAATCAAATCTAGAAAGCTTACACCTCGTTTCATAGGACCTTTTCAGATTCTTCACCGAATCGGTCCAATAGCCTATCAAATAGGCTTACCGCCCAATCTTTCAAATATCCATGATGTTTTTCATGTATCTCAGCTTCGTAAATACCATCCTTATCCATCACACATAATAGAGCCTGAATCAATCCAGATAAGAGAGAATCTTGATTATGAAGATTTACTTGTACGGATTGAGGATCGGAGAATAAAGGAACTTCACGGAAAACAAATTCCATTGGCGAAGATTATTTGGGATGTAGTTACAGGAGATGTTACCTGGGAAAGGGAAGCAGACATGCAACAACAATATCAATATCTGTTTGTCTCAGGCAACTTGATTTAAATTTCGGGGACGAAATTTATTTTTAAGGGTGGTAGTAATGTAACACCCCGTTTTCTCGAATAAGGAACCGGATAAGGATTAAGAATACATGATGGGTTAATATTGTTCGTTTAGTGCTAATAAGTCTGTATATCAAGTTTGAGGTTGATCAGATGTAAACCGGACTCAGAGTGCATCGAAACTCATGAAATCGAACACCCGACATCCGTGAGAAGGCTCAAGCGTGGCATATCTAGCGCTCAAGTTTTCTGGGTGGTTTTAACACGTGGTAACACGTGTCAAAATGGATGACACGGGGTTGAGCAGCATGAAACGCTCAAGCGTGGTAGAGCCAGCGCTCAAGTACTACAGCGCTCAAGCGCTGGAGTAGGGCCGCTCAAGCGCCAGCGCCTCCTAACCCCACCACATCATCTCCTTCCACTCACTTTGCATTGCATGTTCTCTCTCTCTTCAAATTCAACCTAGCTGCGTTTAGAGAGAAGGCAAAGCTCTTTTAGTGAGAGAAAGTCAAGTTTCTGAGAGTTTCAACTGTCCGTTTCCGGTTCCGACTACATATCTGCGTTCAGGGCGACAAAATAGTCAAGTACATACCTTTGATTCGCGAAACAGTGGAGGTAATGCTCGAATCCCTAACTCGTCGACACATCGACATTGTCATTAATCTCGTTTTGTAAATCTTGCTTCGATTTTGGCTTTGTCTTTGAAACTGTTGCAAGATTAGGGTTTATGATATTGTCTGGACTTTGTTCATGTGATCAGGGCGAAATTCAGAGTACCGAGGTGTTCGTTGTGAACGAGCCAGTGGCTGTGTTGGTGGGGAGAAAGTCTCTGACACGCCGGGTAGGCAAGCGTAGGATTGTATTATATGATGTATGCGTAGGGTGCCCCGGACCCTACTAGTTGTCGAGTAGCTTACAATAATTAAATCCCTAGTGAAACTAATTTTAAAATGTATATGGGATTTTGTTACAGAACACTTATCGATGTTGGAAATGTTTATCGTTTTACATGCTCATGCTGAGGCTGTCTGTTTTGCTGTTTATTGTTGTTATTGGATATGATGTTGATTGATATGTGTCGTATGTTATATGCTTGATGATTCCTGAGGTGATATTGATATTGATGATGATGATATATTGTATGATGTTGATATTGAGGATGTTTGGTATGAGCGTTGATGCTGTTGAGGATGTTTGTTTGTTGTGTTGAGGGGACTGAGTTGACACCCTGAGGGTACCTGTTTGTGAAAGTGTTGTGAAAAGATTGGTGAAAATGGTACATGGGTACTGAGGAAAAGCGTGGATGCCAAGGGCATCGTGAATCGAGCAAGCGAGGAAACATGTAGATGCTTAGGGCATCGTAAATCGAGAAAGTGAGTAGTTGTTCCAAGGTCTCTCAGACCTGTGTTGCATTGCATATTGCCATAGTGGCGAGCCGTGTGACTGGGAGTCATGCGAGGTTGTGGTACCCGGGTGCGAGTACATAATGCTGTACGGGACGATTCAGGGAACCTTGGGGATGTAGTCAGGTTCGGATTGATCAATAGTGGCCAATGGTTTGCACCCATTGTGTCGTCCCTTCCGCTAGTACTCGGCTATCTCGACGTCTGGCCCGGAGTGTTCCAGTCTATGAAGGACGTTCCGAGGAGACCAAGATACCCCTATCAGAGTTTAGCTCATAAGGGGAAGCACCCCTATTGGTCACGATGAGTAGAACTGTTACCAGGAGAAACCAGCTGACATTCTCTGGGTGACAGATAGGCCCGAAAGAGAGAAAGAGAATGTATGGGGATCAATATCCCTAGTGTGAGAGATCGACCGACATGCATAGGAGTGTGACTCCTTAGAGGATTGATCCTAGTTGGATAATCGAGGTTGACTGTGATAGTATGATTCGGAAGATGCTTGCTATATGTGTTGACTGCTGTTTGATTGTATGTTGTACTATGTTTTCTCCTATCCCTATTTTTATGCTGATGTCGAGATTCTTATCTCCCATCTTCTTCTTCTTCTTTTTCTTCCTCTTTCTGTGTATGTATTGGTTCGTCAGATGAGCAGCAGTCGTACGCCGATGGCGATATGACTGGAGCAGCGTCAGTTGCATTACCTGCAGATGGTTTCACCGAGGGTCCAGACCCTGGGGGACATTGAGATCGTATATCATGATGACCTTGGGTGGCATGCCGACCACTCACAGTTCTTCATGGGCCTGGTCAGTATCTACGTCTGTCTCAGAGGAGGACCTGAATTCACTATGCTCGGTTCTTATAGGATCTTTCAGCGACTGCTCTTCACAGAGATGTGGTATCCGCCACGTCAGTGCGAGTTCCCGGATGACAGGTGGAATAGGAGGGAGCAGTCTGTGGTGCAGGACAGAATTGGCAAAGTCTACAAAGGCAGGAGTAGGAGGAGTATGCAGACGTTGCTTCGCTATCAGCACCGCGTGGTTGTTATTAGCAGTGATGAGTCTATGTGGGTGGCCCGGATTCATACCAGGGATGCCCAAGATTATCGTCTTTCTTTTGCAGAGGGTGAGAGTAGTTCCAGATGCCCATATCGTCTGTGATATGGTTCGTCGGTAGCGTCTGCTAGTTAAAGCTTCAGTGAGCATAGTCTTCTTTTGATCTTTTGATGTATTTTGTCAGAGGTGAGCGGGTAGATGCTGTCTGTTTAGGTTTTATGATGCTTTTCTCCGTGACCAGTTTATCTTTTTCTTTTCTCAGCTTGTATAGTTGGCAGGCTTTCAATCCCTCTGTTGGGATCGATGATACTTGGTGGTTATCGTGTACATATTATGTATATATTTGCTGCTTTATCTTTCTTCCGTTGTGTTTGTTTTAATTTTTTTTTCACGTTCCGCAAACTTATAATATTTTCGAATGTATATCCGTGCTAACGTTAAATAAACATATTAAGGAATAGTTAATAAGATGTGGTATAAGAGAAGTATGCTTAATTCCATGTGGCACTCGCAAGGGCATTAATGTTATGTTTAAAATAATCTATTTACTTTTATACTTGAACCCTACATGAGCTCTGCTAGGGTTTGCATGGTTTCTTTGGGTTTGCCTCTTGCACCCTAACCAAATCTCCTGTTTGTCCATGGCAAATACTCTTTCCGGAATCAGCCACCGCTCTCCCTCGGCATTCTTCTCCTCCTTCTTCCCTTCCTCCTCCTCAAAGGAAGGCTACACCTCCTTCTTCTTAGTATCTTCCTCTAAAAACCTTTGCTCAAGCCCTAAACAACACGTGTGACATTCCGTGGAGTCAGCTCCCAATTCCTTGCAAGAAGGGCGATGCAATTGTGGTTAAGATCCCCCCAAGATGAATACCTTACTGGTGTAGAGAGCTGCAAAAAATCTTCATGGAAGATTGTTGCTTTCTAAAGGGGACTTTCCTTACAAATTGGATGACTTGCACGCTAAGTTACTGAAACTATGACAACCCTTGATCCATTGGAAGATGATCCCGATAGGGAAATGCTTCTTTGAGTTTAGTTTTACCTTGATTGAAGACTTGAGAAAGGTTCTTGCGGTTGGTTCTTGGTCCTTATCCCCGGGAATCCTATGGTTATTCTCTTGGAAGACTGATTTCTCACCATATCGTGTGAAACAAACCAACACACAATGTTGGATTAGGATTCATGATCTTCCTCAAGAATATTAGAGATCAAGAATTTTATTTGCTATTGCTAGAGGTATTGGTATTCCTTTATCCTTGGAAGATGCCACAATAAACTAAATCCTTGGACACTTTGCTAGGGTTCTAGTGGATCAAACCTTGCTAAGGAGCTGCATGATCAAATCATGGTGGAAAGGGATGGTTTTACTTTCTTAGTTTATATTGAATATGAAAAGCTGCATATGTTTTGCTCCTCATGTTCTGTTATAGGTAGAGTTGTCAATTTGGCCCAGCCCAGCCCAGCCCACTTAGCCTTGACCCATGTGGTTAGAGCCAAAACAGCCCACAACTAAAGAAACCCACTTGGTCAAAAGCCCTCCAAAGCCCTGTTGGCAAAGGCCAACCCATGGGCTTTTTAACAAATCTAGCAAAAATATTTTTTTAATTCAAAACTAAAATTTCTAAAACAATTTGAAAATAAAAATTATTGGTTTTCTTGATCGGTTCTCACTAGTTCTGAAACCAGTTGATTTTTTGGGTTAAACCGACACCTGATCGTTTGTTGGTCCAACCGAAAATGCTTGTCACATAAATGTACCAAATTCAAATTTTTTGGTCACTGTATGTGACAAGTATACATGATAATTATTTTGAATATGCTTCTTATATTTTAACTCCAACAAATGATGTTATAATACCAATAAACAGGAGGACATAATTAAAAGTTAAAAATAATACATACAGAAATCGATTTCAAAATTCTTCACGTATGATGTTATGATGTGATTAGTTTAACCAATAATATTTTATGACCAGGGTGCTCATGTCACTGACACAAATTAAAAGCATCATTTATGTCTGGTTTAAATGTTTTTTTCTTTTTTATTAGGATTTAATTTGAATAAATTGGTACAGTAAAAAAAATGAATTAGATAAATCTTGTTTATTGATTTGTCAAAAACATTTTTATATAAGTTAATTTTTTGAATTTAATATATTTATTATCAAACGATGAAACGGTAATGTTTGATTTACTCAGATTACAAAATACTTAGAGGAAGTTGATAACAAAAAATGATGAGATTATTAATACTCTTGTGGCTTATTTACACTCTTCATTAATTAATTATAATTTTATAAAATAGAAAATTATAATCATAATTAATTATAATTAATTGATAAGAAATATAAATCAATAATTTAAAGCCAACTAAAAATTGTGCAGACCCCGATTTGTACGAGCAAAGTGTTTTTCACTTTTTCCTCCTGGGTCCCTGTGTGGAGAAAACCATGTACATGGTTTGTTTATCACGAAGTCATGTGTCTTTACAAACTGGAGTGGAACGCCTTTACAATCTAGCGGCACCCACCCAAATAAATGGAGTCAGACAAAGAGTTGACTGACCCACAAAAGCCCCAGCCCTAGCCCCTAAAAATATAGAAATGTATGGGTTGGGGCTGAAAATGATCCACTCTAAAAGGGGTCATAAATTTATAGGGTTGTATATGGGGCCAAATGGGGTGGGCTGAGGGCTTTAGCCCATATTGACAGCTCTAGTTATAAGTTGCACTCTTTCACATTGCAAGCGAATGAATGCTGACCTTGATAAAGGTAACTTAGGATCCAAGAAAACTGTGGCTCATTATGTTCCCAAGAAAACTGACAAGATTCCTCAAGAAATAGTGGATATTGATCCTGTGGTGCCGCAAAAATCTTCTTTGGATAAGGGCAAGGCTGTTTTTAACTAGCATGATCAGAATGATCAAGATCAGACAAGTAAAGATTATCCTGAGTCTATGAAAGAGGTTTCTCATATTCCTCAATTTGACCCTGTTGAGGGTCCAGATATAGTTATGGATTCAGATCTTCCAAGGAATATTAATCCTTCTATTCTTAGGAAGGATTCGATTGATCCTTTAATTATTACTCAGCATAGTGATGATGAGGATTCGATTGAAACTTTGTTTGATGAAGAAGCTACTCCAATTACATCTCATGACAGACCTAATAATGTTAGGAGCCTATCTGCTAATGGTTCTGATTCAATTCAAGGATCTGAGTCCAGAAACTCTAATAATGGTAGCAATGTTAGAGTTATGCATTCTGCTGAGGATGTTCCAAAGAGAGTGGTTAAAGATTTGGCTACTTTGGAAAATAGATGGTAGCAAATTTTTCCCTAACGAAGCATATCTTCTGGAACGTTTGAGGGATTGCCAACTCCCCTACAAGATTGGCTTTGAAGAAGCTTTGTGTGATGCATAAGCCTGATTTTGTTTTTGTTACTGAACCATGGATGGACAATAGTAAGTTTCCTCCTTTATTTTGGAAGAAGTTGAATTTGAAGGTCTTTGCTGTGAATGATAGAGATCCTCTTCAATCTAATTATGGTGTGTTTGTTCTGAGAATATAAATCCTAGTGTGCTGGCTTTAGCTAATCAACATGTTTCCTTTTCAATTGTTTTGAATCGTTAATTAGTTTGTTTATCTGTTGTTTATGCTTCCACTTCATACCTGCATAGAAGGAGACTTTGGCAGGAGCTTAATCATTTGCAATCCAGCTTTCAGAACCCCTGGTGTTTCTTTGGTGATTTCAATGTTGTGCTTGGTGCTCATGAATATAGGGGGATAGGTCTGCCATCTCAAACTCCATGCCAGGATTTTAGAGATTGGACAAATAGTAATTGCCTTACTCATGTTTTGATCAGGGTGTGCAATTTACTTGGTCTAATGGAAGGAAAGGTAGGAATCTCACAGAAAAGAGACTTGACAGAGCCATTTACAATGACTCTTGGTTGGATTTCTGGTCTAGTGTTTCCTGTTGTTCTCTAACCAAATCCAAATCTGATCACTTTCCTTTGCTGCTAGAATTTAAAAAGGATATCCATTCTTTCCCTTCATCTTTCAAGTTCTCGAGGATGTGGACCACAATCCTGATTGTGAAAATATTATTAAAGAGGTTTTGAATGGCAGCTTTCAAGGCTGTCCTATGAGTATTTTATCTCAGAAGTGAAATTAAAACTGAAGGATTGGAACAAATCTGTCTTTGGCAATGCGAATGACAGGGTGAAGTCTGCTATGGATGAGTTGGATCAGATTCAGAATCAGCTTGATGTTGATGGCTTCAATGATGATCTTTGCAATCAGGAACAGTCTGCTTAGTTAAAATTGGAATCTGCTCTTCATGATCAAGAAGAATTTTGGCATGAAAAATATAGGCTGAATTGTTAATTACATGGAAACAATAACACTGCTTTTTTTCCATAAGCTAACTAAAGCGAGGAATGTGTCCAAACAAATGTTGAAGAAGGGGGATGAAATCCTTACTGTCCTGCTGTTTTAGAATATCATATTGTTGATTATTATGAGAACCTTTTTAAAGGTGATAATGCTTGTGTTGATGATGGTCTAATGAATGAAGTTATTGTTCATTCAGTCTCTCGGGTTGACAATCTCATGCTCACCAATCTCCCTTCTGTTTCTGATGTTAAGAATGTTGTTTTTAATATGAACTCTGATGGAGCCCGTGGCCCATATGGTTTTGGAGCCTTCTTCTTCCAAAAGTTCTGTGATATTATTGAGCAAGATGTGGTAGGTGCTGTGCTTCAGTTCTTTAAACATGGTTGGCTGATGCCTGGTTTCAATTCTAATCTGATTGTCCTTATTACAAAAGTGCCTAATGCTTATAAGGTTAAGTTGTTTAGACCGAATTTTAAGTTCAAGATCATTACACAGATCTTGGCTGACAGGTTTTCTAAGATTGCTCCTAAAATTATTTCTCCCAATCAAAGCGGCTTTATCCAAGGGAGAGAGATTGGGGATTGTATCTGTCTGGCTTCTGAGGGTATCAATTTGATGGATAAGAAAGCTTTTGGGTGGTAATTTGGCTATGTTGATTGATATTAGGAAGGCATTTGACACAATTGATTGGAGGTTCCTCCTAAAGGTTCTTCAATCCTTTGGTTTTGAAAGTAAGTTCTGCTATTAGGTGGAATCCATCCTCATTTCTACTAGGCTAGCTATCTCTGTAAATGGGAAGTATGCAGGGTATTTTTCTTGTTCTAGAGGGGTTAGACAAGGTGATCCTTTGTCACCTATACTGTTTTGCCTTGCAGAGGAAGTTTTGAGCAAGGGAATCACAAATCTGGTTATGAATGGGGGTCTGCAGCTGATGTTTGGTGCCAGAAGCTCTAATGTCCCTTCTCATATCCTTTAGGCAGATGACATTTTTATTTTTTGAAAAGGCTCTCAAAGGAATCTAAACAACTTGATGCAGCTTTATCACAGATATGGCTTGCATTTTGGCTAGATTATCAATAAGAGCAAATCAACCTTCTCTGCAGGTTCTGTTACTGCTATAAGGAAGTTAGTAATTGCTAATTTGCTTGGTTTAAAAGTTGGTGCTTTGTCTTTCACTTACCTGGGAATTCCCGTTTTTAAAGGTAAGCCAAAAAATGCAGCACCTAATGTGTATAGCTGATAGAATTAAATCAAAACTGGCCTCTTAGAAATCTTCACTATTGTCTATGACTGGTAGACTGCAGTTGGTTAAATCGGTCATTCATAGCATGTTAAATTACAGTTTTCTGATCTATGCTTGGCCTGTTAGCTTAATCAAGGAAGTGGATAAATGGATTCATAATTTTATTTGGGGTGGCGACATTCAGAACAGAAAAATTGTAACCGTTGCTTGGCATAAAGTTTGCAAGCCACTGAATGAAGGTGGTTTGGGATTAAGATCCCTTAGGAGCATAAACAATGCAGCTATGCTCAAGCTTTGTTGGAATTTGATCTCCTCTAGCAACCAATGAATGGTCTTAATGAGAGCCAGAATCTTCAGAAATAAAACAGTGATTAACCAACATATTAGCTCTTCCATTTGGCCTGGCTTAAAACCCCTAGTCAGTTCTGCCCTGCATAATTCCTCTTGGCTGATTGGTAATGGTGATGATATTGACTTTTGGACTTATTGTTGGCTATCTGAACCTTTGGTGGACCTTCTAAGCATACCCGCTAATTTGCATAATTCCATTCAAGCAAAGGTCTCTGATTTCATCAATGAGGATGAATGGTGTATTCCTAATTCTTTGATTCAAAAGTTTCCTCAATTATTACAACTTTTGAAGAAGGTTCATATTCTCCCTTCTAGTTGCTTGGATGAGAGAATGTTGAATTCAACTTTTTCTGGTTCTCTAGCTTTAAAGGATGCTTATTCTTTTCTCAATACTCCAGGATCTGTTCTGGACTGCAGCAAGATGCTTTGGCACTCCTTCATTCCTCTTTCTAAATCTTTGCTGTGTTGGAGGCTTATTCTTCAAAAGTTTCCAACTGATGAGAACTTGAGATCAAGAGGTTGTACTGTGGTTTCAGTTTGCTACTTTTGCTTATCAGATGCAGAGTCAACAAGCCATTTGTTCTTTGATTGCTGTTTTGCCAAGTCCCTTTGGAATTGGCTTGGGAATGTGGTTTAGCCCTGAACTGCAACTCACTGTAGGATATTCTTTCCTTTGCTAGTCATTTCAATTCATCTCAAGCTGTCCATACTTTTATTGCTGCTGTTATCAATGTAGTCTGGTGCATCTGGCTATGCAGAAATAAATTAAGATTGGACAACAAATCCTTTCCTACTGCTTCCATTATTAGCATGATTTCTGCCAATGTCTCTCTTGCTAGCAGATTCTGTTCAAGTCGTATGACCTTCTCTTTGAAGGATTTCCACTTCCTGAAGTGTTTCAGAGTTGAGATGAAGCCAACTAAGTCCTTGTGTATCAAGTAGGTTGATTGGCATCCTCCAATTGGTCTTTGGATGAAATGTAACACTAATGGAGCTGCTAAAGGTAATCCAGGGCCTGCTGCCTGTGGTGGTATCTTCAGGAATTCAACCTCAGATGCCATTGGCTGTTTTGCAGAAAATATTGGTGTGTCTTTTGCTATCAATACTGAGTTGACTGGAGCCATGTGGGCTATTGAGCTAGATTTTGAAAAGGTTTGGCACATGCTTTGGCTTGAATGCGATTCACTGCTTGTGGTTCAAGCCTTTGAGAATTTATCTTTGGCTCCTTGGCAGCTAAGGAATATATAGAGGAAATGCATGTCTTTGACCTCTAAAATGACTTTCCATGTATCACACATTTTTAGAGAGGGCAACTCTTATGCTGATAAGGTTTGTTACCAAGGTACTTGTATTCAAGGTTTTAGATGGTGGGATTTGTTACCAAATTTCATTAGAGATGACTTTTTTAGAAATAAGGTTTGTTTACCTTTTTTTTGGTTTAAATAATGTTTTTTATCATGGGTTTTGGTTTATGTCCCCCCACGATCTTTTTGTATTTTTCTTATCTTTATAATAAATTTAAGGTGTGCTGCAGATGATTGGTTACTTTTGGGGTGCCGACATAGTTGGGATGTCTTTAGCTATTGTGTTGCCTCTACATGCCTTTCTTTGCTTAAAAAACATTATCCAAAGGATAAAGAACGAAGGCCTCTGATTACATCTCAACGGATCTCTTGGGCTCTAGTATAAATTGAAAGTGTTGAAGACCTGAAGACATAGTGATGAGATTTTGAGAAAGAATCTGAAGAACTAAAAAGAACCACAATACTCAACATACTGTGAAAACAATCCTATTCAAAAGAATAGTATTCACATCGAGACTTCAAATAGATGAAAGCTATCATCACTCTCATCATCTTCTCTTTTACTGCAAATCATTTATAGAATAACTCATCTGCAACTCAGCAGATCTCAAGTCTACATTCACTTACTGAAGAGTAAATTTGGTTGAATTGCTATTGTAAACTTGAAGCTGTGCTTCAAACAACTCCCAAAACTCTGAGCCTGAAGAGGTTTGTTTCAAGAATACTTGTTGAGCCTGGAGAGGCTAGATGTGCAAATAATACTTGTGTTGAGCCTGGAGAGGCTAGGTGTGCAAATAATACTCGTCTGTAACCTTGATCAGTTATAGTGATAAAACTTGTTGAAGCCAAGGACTAGATGTAGCCCAAAGTTTGTGGGTGAAACATGATAAATCTCTGAGTACTTTCTTTCTGTAGCTTCTTACTTTATTACTGAGTTTATTTATCTTTTCTGCTAACTAATTGGGGAGTGTCAATAGCAAATATTCAATTTACTTAAAAAGGCGTTTGTGTCTAAGCGTAAAATTTAGTGCTTGAAAAACTCTGATTTGCGAAAACACTATTAAACCCCCCTTCTAGTGTTGTTTTGTTCCATTTTAGTTGGTATCAGAGCTCAACCTCTGGGTTGAGCACCTCATAATGTAGAGGAAAATATTCTGGAGAATGTCAAGTGAAGCAAGTTCAAGCAACAGTATGTACAACTAGGGTACATACCTTAGCAGGCCTCCTATGTTCAATGGAAAGGATTATAAATACTGGAAAAGCAAGATGAAAATGTCTATCGAGTTAATTGATTTGGATCTATGGGAAATAATATCTCAAGGACCTTACAGTCCAACTGATGAGAATGGAATGTCATTCCAAGAAAAATATGGACATCAGATCATAAGATCATGGTTCAGCTTAATGCAAAAGCCAAGTATATATTTGTTTGCTCTCTCAGTAGATCTGAATATGAAAAGGTCAGTAGCTGTGAAAAAGCCAAAGATATCTGGAACAGACTCAAATAATTCTATAATGAGGATACTGTTGTCAAGGAAACTTCAGAGGAGAGATCAGTAAACGATGTTGAAAAGCTTCCATCCTCAAGTATGCCAAAGGATCAGCACTCTCAAAATGACGATGAGGATGAGGAAATTTCTGAAGCCACCAGAAAGATGAGAATATTCTGGAACAAGGTTAGAGCCAGAAAAGCAGCAATCAGAATAGCTGGTGACAGGATGCCACCATTAAAGAAAATGATCACTTTGGGAAGATCTTGACAAAGAATCAGAAGATGAGTTCAAATGCCTACTAGGAGACACTGACTCAGATTATGAGGTAAATTATGAATTTGAGGATCTACAAGATGCCTATCTTGAACTTCTCAGTGAATCTATCTGTATTCTTGACAAGTTCAAAGAACTTAAGAAAAAGCATGTAAAGCTCACTAAGGAGCATGAACAGAAAAATCTTGAGGTTGATGAATGAGTCAAAGACAACAGGAAGCTTAAAGCAAAAAAAATGAGAGCTGAGATCATTAATGAAACACTACCATCTGAAGAAGTGTTAAAACTTCAATAGAAAGTAGAAGATCTCACTAATTGATGACAACCAAATGAATAGGCCGCCTTTTTGATGATCTTAGGTTGAATTTTACCAATTATAAAACCAAGTTAGAATTGTGTTGTAAATTTAAAAGAAGAAAATAAGCAAATGGCGAGGGAAAGAGATGAAGGTGGCGCCACAAAACAAGGGCATTTGATAAGCCAATGAAGTTCGACACAAGAATGTTGGATTCTTAATAAGAACAAGATGGCTTAACTAAGAACCAAAGAGACAAATTCTCTCACAAATAGATTTCAATCCAAAATTCAACTTCCAAGTTATCTTATTCATGATATGGGGCGCAATACATATAGAAGTGTGGCTACCAACTTTTGGCTCACACAAAGATACCATAACCCCCACATAACTAAGCCACTAAATGGTGCATTAATGTTCTCTCTCCATCATAATGTGGCTGCCTACTCTTAATTCCTATTCTTTATTCAAATTAAAATGTAACCCCCCTAATTAAACAAAACAATAAAAGATTAATAACTTAAAGGAATTACTTGAGGCATGCAGGCCAAAAGATTCCTCCCAACTAAGCTACATACTCGTGTACATAGGATAAGAAAGTTGGATTGACCCAAAAAACAACACTTAACAATTTGGATTCACTCACATAACCCATTACACTTATTGAATTAAAATAAAACAACTAAATTGACTCATAACTAGTGCACGCCCATCATCACCATAATCATGGGTCTTCTAGTTGAATGAGGTAAGTCACCAACTTAGGCTCCATTCCATCAAGTCTTGCATTTGGTCTTGCTTCCATTATATGAGCCACCATTTTAATAAGAGCCTGTTGGGCTTTCTTGGTTTTGTAACACCCTTCTCGGGCACTACATTGTCTGTGACATTTTCTCAATATCGTTTTACCACTTTTTACTGGATTTCGACCTAAACTTCGTATTTTCAAAAGTATAACTCTCTTTACAAAATATTTCACTTTACTATGTTCCAATACCCATTTTAAGGTATTAAAACACAAATTCCAAGTGTTACGCTATGGTTTACACAAAAACCCTAAAACTCGACCGAACGTTGCTAAGTTCGAAAATCGCGTAACTCCTTTTTCAATGATTTTAACCCTAATGGTCCAAAACTCATTTTAGAGTTTTAGGACACTTAATTAGGACTTAAAACATTCTATAACTGTCCAAAAAATGTCTTGGACAAAATTAATGCCTTATCTCAATTTACATGTCCGGTTCTTTGAAAATTCTATTTTTAAGTCCGCTAAAACTCGATTTTTGTTCTCTTAAGATTTAACTCAAATCAAAAATATTTCTGAGGTCTTTAAACCATAAAAGTTAGTTTTCACAACCTTGAAAACAGTTTTGCAAACTTTCATTTTCCTTTTGGTTTTTTTACTTTTTAAACCTTTTAGCAACCATACAATTTGCATACTTTTAAGGTGTAAGATTGTCATGTATTTTTTCTTAGAGTTAGCCGAATTTAAACCTAACAAATGTGAAGACTTTCTCTTCACCAATCAACTCATAACCACACGTACATACTCATGTATCAAAGCATTAAAACATGGCATGAAAGTTTAACATATTAAGCATGCTTTATTATATACGACTAAATGAGCATATCATGATCTTTTTCAAGCTAACATACTTCAAATAATCACATGGCACATCAATCATGAACACACCACTACTACAACACATACATTACACAAAGTCCTCTTAGAGGATCACATGAACATAAGCATATAACCCCACACTTATGAAATGGCATAAAACAACACATGAGGGGGGGGATAGTGTTTTCGAAAATTAGAGTTTAAGAAGCACAAAACAAAATCAGTGAATGAAAGTAACTCTTAGAACAGACGCCTTTCACAACACACTGACCATCAACTACATAACACGCCCAAGTTTGTGATCATTCTCTGCAAGGTGCCGATCAGACCAAACAAACAAACAAAGAACGGGGAGTAAGAATCATGTAAACATATACAGCATGGAGATAGGAAGCAAGGTAAAACAACAGCATGGCATCATCATAACATACATCAACATCAACAATATCAAGTATGTTATGCAGTGCAATGCAACACTACTCCGCTACTCCATTATGCATGTGGATCCAGACTAACTCAGGATGAACGACTTCAGGGTTACATATCCGTATTGGCCATAAAAGCATCAACACCGGTAGTTCACCAAACCATCGGGTGAACCCCATGGATAACCAACGCATCAAACTATATGATTCCTCATCACGGGGGCGTGCGGTCACCAAACCTTGGGTAACCTACCGTGGATGGCCAGATCACCATACTCTCGGGCGATCTCCCCTATGTCGAACCTCCCCCTCAACATCATCTCCAATGCTCTATGCATGGCACAACAACAAACAATCTCAATCACCTCCTTGCCCGGGCCAAAAAGCTCACATGCCTTCAACATCAACTCAACGAGCTTGGGCCAATAAGCACCCAAGATTTCAACATCAACAACACCTTAGACCCAAACCGTGGGGTCAACGTTTCCTTGGTCAAAATGCACCAAGGTACAACTCATCAACGTGCGGTAACCCAACGGGTACCCGCTTAATCATCTCATCATCTTTAATTATCTTTGTTAATCATTAACCAAGTTGTCTAACCTTTATCTTAGATTAGTTATGTCAACTTGTCATCATTGGGGAAAATTGGGGTTAGAAACCCCCTTTAAGTCCTTTAATTCCATCTTAGTCTGATAGGGGAGAACGGGCATGCTTGTCCCCTGCACGGTCGTGCTGCTCACATAAGTGAAGCACGGTCGTGCTTCCATTCATGTACGACCGTGCTCAGCAGCACGGTCGTGCTTCCTGATAGGAACGGTCGTGCACAGCTGTACGGTCATGCATATTTCACGTCCAATTTCCAGAATTTGAAATGGGAGCACGGGCGTGCTCCCTGCCAGCACGGCCGTCACGACCGTGGTTAATGCACAGCAGTGCTGTTTTGGGCAGAAACTAACTCAGTCAATTTTTGGGGAAACTAAACCATTAACTTTAAACCGTTTTTAAGCCTAATTAACCAATTAATATTTTAACAACAAAACTCAACAATAACAACAGTCATCATCTCAACCAATCATCCATTATCATCATGTCAACAACATCATCAACATAGCAACATATTCATAGGCAACCAATCATGAACATAACATATAACATACATATTTAAACAATCATAAACATGTTAAACAACCAAATCAACTATCATGTTAAATCATACATCATACATAACGATCGGGGTTATGGGATCCCCTTTGCCTTACAATACCACCACTGCCTAATGAATACACTACCATTCTCCCCATACCTGGATTGAAGGTTGCTCCAAAAACAAACGTGAGCTCCTAATAGCTACCGATTCCTTCCCATCGAGCGGCTCAATCCAAAATCAAGCCTTGGTTAAACAGAAACACAAAACCCATTAGTTTCCAATCCAAAACCATGAAAGGAAACCATAAGGGAAAGGGACATTACCTTCTATGATTGGCACAGACCAACCAAGATCTCCCAAAACTAGAGCGAGAACACCAGGGGCATCAAAGGGGTTCAAGGGGAGGAAGAGATAAGAGGCTTTTGTCCCACAAAAGCTGCCCAAAGTGCCCAAACTACCTTATCATTCTGCATCAACACACCACCTAACCCTTGCTTAGAAACATCGCAGTAAACTATGAAGGGATCACCAGGATTTGGTAAAACTAACACTGGTGCTGATGTCAACCTATCCTTAAGGGTTTGGAAACTCTCTTCACACTTAGAGTCCCACACAAACAACTGTCCCTTATTGGTGAGACGGGTTAAGGGCAACGCTATCTTAGAGAAACCTTCTATATATGTAATACCCGGCTAACCCCAAGAAACTCCTAATCTCGGTTACAAATTTTGACGCTTCCCACTGGAGCACCATCTCTAGTTTAGCTGGGTCCACTGTTATGCCTCCCTTAGAGATGACATGTCCTAAGAAGCTCACTTCCTCTAACTAGAACTCACACTTTGACAACTCAACGTACAACTGGTTTTCCTTAAGGGTCTGCAAGACAACCCTCAGGTGTTCCTCATGTTCCTCCTTGCTCTTGGAGTACACTAAGAAGCCATCTATGAACACCACCACAAACTTATCCAAGTAAGGGAGAAAGGTCTTGTTCATGTAGTCCATGAACACCGCAAGAGAATTGGTCAAACCAAAAGGCATAACTAAGTACTCATAATGACGCAAACGCCCATCAACTGGTCCATGAGATCATCAATCCTAGGGAGGGGATACCGATTCTTCATGGTCACCTTGTTGAGCTGTCGATAGTCGAAACACAACCTCATACTACCATCCTTCTTCTTCACCAACAACAGAGGTACGCCCCACTGAGACACACCAGGCCTAATGAACTGGCTCTTCATCAAGTCCTCCAAATGTTCCTTCAACTTAGCAAGCTCTAGAGGAGACATTTTATAGGGTGCTATGGAGATTGGCCCAGTGCTAGGCACTAAATCTATGGCAAACTCAACATCTCTCTCTGGGGGTAAGTTATAAACATTCCTGGGAACACTTCAGGAAAGTCTCGCACAATCGGCACGCTGGCGACATCAGGAGGGCTGCTCTCTACTTCCAGGGAAGCTAACATCATGTATACCCGGGCTTCGTCTTTCATTGAAGATTGAACTTGGTTGGTAGAGAGAAGGTCCGGATTCTTAGACTCCGTTGGAGTTTCAAAAACTATGGTTTTATCGAAGTAATCTAAGGGAACATGGTTGGAAGGTAACCGGTTCATTCAAAGAATAACATCTAGCGGTTTTTAAAAGGTAAGCGCACAAGATCAGCTGCAGATCTATATTAATATAGACAATTCAAACAAGAGCACACAACAAACTCACAACAAACTCATACCACGTCTGGATAGGGCAGAATTGCTCTGATACCACTAAATGTGACACCCAACTACCCCGCATGTTATAAAGTATGAAAGATAAAGATAAAACATAAAATATACGTCCTTTAATAAAAATGTTCATGGGTAGAAAGGTCCCACATGAACTAGTTCACAATGTGGAAATTAAAACATGTTTAAAACAATTAAAACATAACAAAGATAAACAACATAACCCAACCCTGATGTCACATACAGAGCTGGTATAACCGTTACAGAATAAAATCCTCGGAATACAACTGCAACTAACAAATTAACTGAAAGGGGAAAGCCCTAACTATGAGTGGTGGCTCCTCAGAGTCGCTCCTCTTTTGACTACTCACCATTCTCTACAAGGTGTCGATCAGTCCAAACAAACAAATAAAGAACGGGGAGTAAGAATCATGTAAACATATACAGCATGGAGATAGGAAGCAAGGTAAAACAACATCATGGCATCATCATAACATACATCAACATATATATCAACATACATCAACATAAAAAATATTAAGTATGCTATGCGGTGCAATGCAACACTACTCCGCTACTCCGTTATGCATGTGGATCCAAACTAACTCAGGATGAACGACTTCGGAGTTACATATCCATATTGACCATAAAAGCACCAATACCGGCAGTTCACCAAACCATTGGGTGAACCCCATGGATAGCCAACGCATCAAACCATCGGATGCCTCATCAAGGGGGCGCGCGGTCACCAAACCCCGTAGATGGCCAGATCACCGTACTCTCGGGTGATCTCCCCTATGTCGAACCTCCCCCTCAACATCATCTCCAATGCTCTATGCATGGCACAACAACAAACAATCTCAACCACCTCCTTGCCCAGGCCAAAAAGCTCCCAGGACTTCAACATCAACTCAACGTGCTTGGGCCAATAAGCACCCAAGAATTCAACATCAACAACACCTTAGACCCAAACCGAGGGGTCAAGGTTCCCTTGACCAAAAAACATCTAGGTACAACTCATCAACGTGCGGTGACCCAACAGGTACCGGCTTAATCATCTCATCATTTTTAATTATCTATGTTAATCATTAACCAAGTTGGCTAACCTTTATCTTTGATTAGTTATATCAACTTGTCATCATTGGGGAAAATTGGGGTTAGAAACCCCCTTTAAGTCCTTTAATTCCATCTCAGTCTGATAAGGGAGCACGGGCGTGCTTGTCCTCTGCACGGTCGTGTTGGTCACATAAGTGAAGCACGGTCGTGCTTCCATTAATGCACGGTCGTGCTCAGCAGAACGGTCGTGCTTCCTGGTAGGAACGGCCGTGCACAGCTGTACGGTCGTGCTTCTTGTCCTGCACGGCCGTGCGTATTGGACGACCAATTTCCGGAATTGGAACTGGGAGCACGGGTGTGCTCCCTGTTAGCATGGTCGTGCTTAATGCATAGCAGCACTGTTCTGGGCAGAAACTAACTCAGCCAATTGTTGGGGAAACTAAACCATTAACTTTAAACTATTTTTAAGCCTAGTTAACCAATTAATATTTTAACAACAAAACTCAACAATAACAACAGTCATCATCTCAACCAATCATCCATTATCATCATGTCAACAACATCATCAACATAGCAAAATATTCACAGGCAACCAATCATGAACATAACATATAACATATATATTTAAACAGTCATGAACATGTTAAAATAACAAAATCAACTATCATGTTAAATCATACATCATACATAACGAATCGGGGTTATGGGAACCCCTTTACCTTAAACTACCCCCACTGCCTAATGAATACACTACCATTCTCCCCATACCTGGATTGAAGGTTGCTCCAAAAACAAACGTGAGCTCCTAACAGCAACCGGTTCCTTCCCTTCGAGCGGCCCAATCCAAAATCAAGCCTTGGTTAAACAGAAACACAAAACCCATTAGTTTTCAATCCAAAACCATGAAAGGAAACCATAAGGGAAAGGAACATTACCTTATATTATTGGCACAGACCAACCAAGATCTCCCAAAACTAGGGCGAAAACACCAAGGGCATCAAATGGGTTCAAGGGGAGGAAGAGAGAAGAGGCTTTTGTCCCACAAAATTAGCTGCCCAAAGTGCCAAAATATGGTTTGGCTCGTAACCCTCACGAAACTGATCTATTTAGAGACTCTGATACCTGAGCACGGCCTTGCTCCCTGTTGAGCACGGCCGTGCTCAACTCCTGAGCACGGGGCGCTGAAAATAATTCCTTGATAGACCAGCTAGACGATCGATTTTGCAAAAACACTAAACATAAGACTTGTAGATAATTCTCTTAGCTTTCCAACTCCACAAAGATCACCTCGATTGGACATGTATAACTCAAGATATGGCCAAAACAGTGAAACATGTTACCATGACTCTAAAAGGGTTGAACCTTTCTAAGGCTAAACTTTCCCAAACATGAACTTAGAAATCAAAAACAACCTAAAAAGCATATGAAAACATATATACAATATATATATAAATGAATTAAGCTTATTTATGAAAAACAGGGTGTTGCAGAGTTAGTTACTTAAAACAGTTAAACAACTGAATAATAAAGTGAAGGATAGAGAGTATACTAAGAGATTTATCTTGGTTCACCCACAAACCTTGGGCTACATCTAGTCCTTGGCTTTACCAAGTTTTAACACTATAACTGATCAAGGTTACAGACGAGTATTATTTGCACACCTAGCATCTTCAGGCTCAACCACAAGTATTGTTTGCACACCTAGCCTCTTCAGGCTCAACAAGTATTCTTGAAACAAGCCTCTTCATGCTCAGTTTTGAAGCACAGATTCAAAGTTACAAAGCAATTCAACCAATATTTAAACTCTACAGAGAGTGAATATGAAATTGGAACTTGGTGAGTTGTAGATGAGATATTCTTTAAATGATTTTTCGGAGTGTGAAGAAGATATGTGAGTGATGAGAGCTTTCAGCTATTGATTTGATAAGATGAGTACTTTTCTTTGAGTAATATAGCTTTTCAACTAATGAGTAATTTCTCTGGTTGCTTATCACTGTATCACATCACTTATTGTTCAGTCTTCGAATTCTTCTATTTATACTTGATCACAAAGATCCGTTGAGATGCATTTGAGAGTCTTCGACTTCGTTCTTCAGGAAATAGCCGTTCTGACTTGATAATAAATACTTTGAAGAAATTTGGAGATTCCTTGTTGACATATGAGTATAGTAGATATGCTTTTCTGGCTTTGGGCAGCGTTCTTTCCTTATTTGTGTAACACTTAGAAAGGCTCAGATAAAGTAGCTTTTCTCTTACTAACATAAGGAATGATTTTCTGTAGCTTTCCCCTTTTGTCTTTTCTTCTTTCTCTGATTTCGATTGAAGATAATAAATATATTAATAAACTTCTTTCAAGTTTAATTTACTATATTTCAAATTACTCTTTACTTTTGAATTAGAGATTAAGTGATTCCTTCATAGAGAGCCTTTCTCCTTGGCGCCTGCTTCAATAACACAGAGGTGACTTAGTGTTTCACATCTTCTAAGCTTGTGGATGTTTGAATATCTTTTGAATCAAACATGTTAATCTGACAGAAAAGTGGTTCTGACTTTGTCAGAGGCTTAGACGCATACTGAGAGAGATAGATGCTTCATTGAAGTGAGACTTCTTGATCTGTAATCTTGATCCTTCTTATTTCAAATTACTTCAGAAGATAGTGTTTGTATTCTTCGAATATTTTGATCACTATTCTGACTGATAACTTCCTCATGCTTCTTGGGCTTAAGCATAGTAGGTAAAGTAAGAACGAACAGTCTTCTATATTGCTTGAAATTTTCTATTCTTTCATTTGCTTATGAATGAATAAGTCCTTTTCCTTTAACTTTCAGTGAAGATGACAATCATTGATTGCTTTGCTTTGATACTGCTGCTAGCTAATCTTCTTCATAGTTTGATAAGTTTGAGATATGTTAATGTAGGCTTCAGTGAGTCAGCTGGCTTCAAACGCATTGTACTTTAGAAGCTTGTATGCAACCGTTTGATTCTTTCATAATCTTTTGTTGACTTGTTCTATTAAGATAGAATTCTTTGGTTATACAACTCAAGTAGATGATTAGCAACGTTCATAAGGTTCAATGTAAAATCAATTTCTTAATGTTTTGGTTCATCAAAACACCCAAGGCCCACAGGAGTTTGAGTCAGCATGACGAGTCAGATGCATTATGACTTAACATTCTCCCCCTTTTTGATGATGACAAACATTCCATAAGATTTTATATTGAACAAGCAACAGAGACAAAGATGATAAAACTTTAGCACTAACAATAAAAGATTATCAAAACATTTTAATTTCAAGAAAGTTTAGAGACTCCCCCTAAACTTATGCTATATTTAAAACAACGAAGAGATTTATCCTAACATACATTCTTGCTCTTTTTAAACTAATTTTCTTTTGCTTTAAGTTGCTATATTGCTTTAGTGTTGTTGCTTTATGTTCTCCCCCTTCTGGCATTGTCAAAAAGGAAAGTACTTTGGTACTTTTTGAGGAGGCATTTTTCTAGAAAACATACAGATAAAGTTGATAAATAACATAGTAGTCTATACTAACACACAGATATAAGATAAACATTACCCAACAATTAGATATACAAATTAGGGTTTTAGCCATAACTTCCTACAATATAGTAGGTTCTAGCTATGATTTTGTTTTCTCCAAAATCATTTTATGGGTCTTAGGTAAAATTATAAATAGATATATCATTACCGGTTATACAGCGTATATAAAAAGTCGGGTGTTACAGGTTCTAACTCTTGTGATAGGCCTACCAAACCCTTGTATTGCTTCTTGATCCATGCTCCTTATTTGACTCATATCATCCCCTCATTCTTTAAGTGAATTCAACCTCGAATTGAAATCTTCATCACCAAAAATAGATATTGGTGTTCCATCTAAAGTGTTCCTCACAATCACATTGGTTACATCATACTTAAGTTGAAAATATATTTCAAGAGGAGGTAAAGCATGAGTGGGAGCTTTAGTGAGCTTTTGGGATTAAATCCCCAAATTTCTGCAAAAGAGTTACAACACCACTAGGCAAAGAGAGATCATTAGAAGCATTAGCAATCAAATAAAATTTCTTGCAATTAAATATGCATTGGGGCTGCCATGAAATCAAAGCCCTCTTCTCTTCACTTTTTGTTGCCAAATAACTATTTTTTCTCAATAATTTTCACACTATTTTTCTCACTATTTTTCTCTTTATCTTCACTCTTCTTTTCACTCTCTCTTTCTTTTCTCACATTTTAAGTTGATCCACACTCACTTCTTTTGGTGACAAAGGACTAAGAGTGGCCTTTTGATCTTGATGCATAAAAGAAAATTTGTTGGTGTACCCATCATGATTGGCCTTCTTATCAAATTGCCAAGGCCTCCCAAGTAACACATGGCTTGCCTCCATGGATAGCACATCGCAAAGAACACTATCATGATACTTTCCAATGGAGAATAGAACTTCAACTTGTTTATTTACAACCATCTCACCAACTTAACTAAGCCATTGAAGTCTATATGGATGTGGGTGTGGCTTAGTCACAAGATTCAATTTAGAAACCATTCTAGCACTAGCAACATTAGCACAACCCCCACCATCAATAATTAAAGAAAATACCTTCTCTAGGATCAAGCACCTTATACGGAAGATACTTCCTCTTTGATTATCATCATGCTCCTTGGATTGACTTCCCAAGAGTCTCCTCTCCATGAGCAAATCTCCTTCCATAATTATTTATTCCCCACTTTCTTCTTCACTAGAGGCCTCAGATTGTGTGACCACTTCTCCATTTCTTTACACCATTGTCCTTTTTGGTGGACATTGGGATGCAATATGTTCATGGCCCAAGCACTTGAAACATTTTACCTCACGGTTTCTAGGACTATGAGATGCTTCCATAGCTTCTTTCCATGAGAACTAGTCACGACTTCCTTAGAAGATGAATTGCTCTCCTTCTTTGATTCTTGACAAAGTCTTATTCTGATCGAAGGTGGCACCCTTTAGAGTTTGTAGTCAGTTATCATGTGTTTTTACGCGTTTCTCCAATGAAGGGAGTGTTGAGGTTTGGCAAGAAGGGCAAGTTAACCCCTATATTCATTGGGCCATTTGAGATTTTGGAGAAAGTTGTACCTGTAGCTTATCGCTTAGCTCTTCCTCCAGATCTCCCAGGAGTTCATCCATTTTTTCACGTCCCTCTCACATAATCCATCACGAAGAGGTGCAGTTAGAAGGACAATTATCCTACGCAGAGTAGCCTGTGGCCATCATAGATAGGCGGGTGAAACGTTTACGTTTTAAGGATATTGCATCCGTGAAGGTTGTTTGGCGAGGGCCATCTGACGAAGAAACGACTTGGGAACCCGAAGCAATAATACGTGAAAAATATCCTCACTTGTTTGAAACTCAAGGTTAGTAAAAACTGTAAAAAATTTGAGGACAAATTTTCGTAAGGGGGAGGATTGAAACGCATCGTTTCACTATTTATAAAAAAAAATTGAGCCATTTGAATTCAAGCTTCTCGAGCAGAATCCCACCCCATGTTATCTCCCATCTCTCTTGACTCATTTCCTTTTCTTGTTTCATTTTTATTCTTCCTTTTTGTTCCATTTTCTTCCAATCTCAAGCAACATTGTAAGATTATTATATAAATCTTCAAGCTCTACCCCTTTAATATTTTGAAGCTAAGTTGTGGTGATATTTTTGGGTTAAGGGTGGAGCTCTCTGGAGAAAGAAAGGTACCCACTCCGTGAAGCTGTGTATTTAGGCTCTCGAAGATCTGTTAGTTAGCATCTGTCTGCTTTTATTGGAGTTGCTATGAGTAGATTTTTTGTCTCTCCATATTGGTGAGTGGATAATGATCATTGTGGCATTATTTAAATATTTTATAATTTTTTTAATTATATTTTTATGTTAAAATTATTTTTACAATTATATTTGAGGAAACATACATTTGGTGTTCATTTAAACCATTCCTAAATATTTTTTAAGGTTGTGGTTTCTCATTAAATGATTTTGATTATACCTAAGAGTTGTAAAGAGCAATTATTTGATAGCGGTTAAACTTGAAATATGATAATGTGAATTTTTATTCTTGAAGAGCTGGATACAAATGAAATGATTTGAGAATTGTGATTTGGGGGATACATGTTAGAATCCCGTAGCCGTTAGCGGGGGTAACAATCTAGGTGTGCTTAGTTATATATATATATATATATATATATATATATATATATATATATATTATATATATATTATATATATATATATATATATATATATATATATATATTATGGGAGGAGAGGGCTATACGTCGATGGAGCCGCCAGTACACGGAGAGGCTATCAACGAGATGGAGTCGCCCCGACCACAATGAGATATGATTTATGTGACTTGAAAGAGGAGAAGGCTATCCGTTAGATGGAGCCGCCCCTAGGGTAGAGGTCATCCTTAGGAGGAGAGGGCTATCAGCGAGATGGAGCCACCTCAGATTTTTTTGGTTCTCTCATGCGTGACCCTACTGTTTTGATTAAAATTTCTTTAAACTTGTACTTTGTTACGTTACTTAACCATTTCTATTTTTTTACAACTAGCTTTAGTGTTAGAAAATGTTATTATTTGGAACATGTTAAATTTTCAAGTTTAATGATTTTTATATAAATGCTTCATTAATGTTACTTGATTTTATTGTATCCATATTCCAGTATGTTTGCCTTTAAGTTTGAAAGAATATCTACTCGTGTGTTAGTATGTTTCCCTTCTAGTTCATGGTGGTTGTTATGCCCTCACTGAGTCTGTGTGACTCACCCGTCTTATGTTTCCATACAGATTCCCAGGAAACTGAGTAGTTGACTGCTGACAGCTTCAGATCGTTCACACAGAGTCGTTTTTTTTTGGGTAGGCCCCTTTTTATTGTTGGAGGCCCTTTTTTGAGGTATTTTGAAAATCTGTTACTCTGTAGCTATAGGGGACTAGTACTAGATTTTTTTTTGAGTTGTATTAATGATTTGGAATACCATCTTGATGTATTTTGTATGACTTGAACTCCTAGAATGAAAATATGAATATTTTAGCAGGTGATTTTTGTTTGGGATGTTGGAATTGCAGAGGAGACTTTGTCGAAATTTTTGTAAAAATTCTAAATCTTTGTCAAGTATGTTTCCAAATTAATAGGCATGCCAGGCTAGGATTGTAAGACTGTGTGCCGATCATGGCTTAGGTTTTTGGATCGTGATTCGTGACAATATGTGTCTCCTTAATCATCCTGCCTGACTCGTTAGTGTTCCTGTGTGGCCTATGACAAATTTCCACCGTGAAAAAATGAAAAAAAGTGGAAAATGACGAACCTTTGGTTCATCTAGTTTTATGACTAGAAAGACCTCAATTTTGATACCAATTGCATGGGTTCATTCTCGTTTTAGCCCAAATTTAGCTTTAAGTGTTCACAAGCAACATTTTGAGTCTTAGGAATATTTTTTAGTAATTTCTGCTATTTTCTAGTCGAATAAAGCATTTAATGCTACCTACAATTGGCCACCCAATCCATGTGTTTGATACTCGGTATTTACTTACCGATTTAATTATTACTTACTTCGATCCGGTACACTTGCTGGAGCCCATAAGAAAAAAATGCAAAATTTTAAAACCTTGATACATGAATATTGGCCATTTCCCCCCCACTTTTTATTCATTTTTCAGTGTGGAAATTTGCCATAAGCTATACAGGACCACTAACGAGTTAGACATGATGGTTAACGGGACACATAGGCAAGCAAACAAACATCAAAAGTGAAAGGAAGGACTAACGTGTCCCGCATTTATAAATTTGAGAGAATAAGTGGTTAATGAAATAACCAAAGTTAACGCAAGGAGGGGGTTGAATTGTGATTACCAACTTTTTAGGAAACTTTGAAAATTATTTTCATAGGCACAACAAGCAAACATAAGGCAACAGAAAATTAGACAGGTGACTCGTCTAATTTTGAGACAGAACACATGCGCACACAGAGAAGGTCAAAACAGAGATTGATATTCACAATATTAACTCCCCAAGTTAAAAGCTTAAAGAAATAACAATTAAGCAAATTAATGAGACAAGGGGAGAGGAATATCACTCAAGAGTTTTATACTGGTTCACCCCAAAATTCCCAGGGCTACGCCTAGTTCTTGGCAGCACCAAGTTTCCACTATAACCAATCAGATTACAGTACAGGTATTCTTTTCACACCTAGCCCCTCCAGGCTCAACACTTAAACAAGTATTCTTTTCTTACCTAGCCTCTTCAAGATCAACACAGTAAGGAGTAAAGGTTTTGTATAATTAATACAACTTACAAATCTTTCAGATAACTGAGACACCCCGTTGTGCCCTGGTGTTTTATTAGATTAATTCCTTCTTAAATAATTTCTTAATCGAGCACTTAACATGAAAATACGTAAAAATTAAAACTTATATAATAATCATATAACTTCTGCAAATTAAACACACCAACATTGTAATATAAAATTACACATATGTTTATTTATTACATTACCAAAACGCTGTTGAGGGTAATCCTCTAAGTAGGATCCCTAGCAGGTATCTTAAAACAACAATTAATAGCGGAAACAAAACGTCTTATAAGACTCACTGGCTCTAGACACTAAACTACATTGCTGAAAACCACATCTCGTCTTCTCACATCCAGTTCATATTGAGTTCCATCCAATGCCTCAGCATCAAGCTCAGCCACAAGGTCTTCTAATACGATCCCATAAAAAGACAGAATACAACACGCAGAAAGATATAGGGGATAAGAAGCAGTTCTATCATCAAAAAGTGGAAAAGAGTCATAGCATATTATACAATAAATGTCACAGACAATCAACATACATAACTAACAAATCATCCTCAAATTAATGTACCATCCTCTACCCCAGTCTCACACAAGTACACTTTTATATTGACATGGCCACCACTAATCCTGTCACACATTCCTCGTAGGAATGTCAGTCAGTCGTCCAGGTGACGCGTTCCCAACGTTGGTGCACGTTCTCATCCATGGTGAGAATGCTCATGCAAAGCAATGACACTATAGCAGCATAGTACCATCAGTGCACACCCTGGTTCTCTCTCATCTCTATCAAGGGTGCTCATGCATAGCAATGACACTATAGTTATACAACTTAAATTCTAAGGTGGAACGGTCTAACGAGAACTCTTAACCTCATATATTCCAAATATACGGTTGTGACCAACACGTAAACACATGAATATCACTAACCCATATTAATAACATCCTAGTGCCTTAACCTTCAATCAAAGCCTTAAAACATATTCTATGTCACCATTCCTCTTTAAGCACAATATTAATACCAGGCATATCATGCATAACACAATATCAACAACATATTCCAATATCACCAAAATAACACAATATCAATTCAATAATGATATTAAAGTCAAATCAACCATAAACAATCTAAAATCACCCTAACGTCGATAAACCTACAATCCTCGAATCACCATTGGTTTTACAGAAAAGGTTTCCAATGTGATTTTGGTCTTGTCGATTACTCAACTACTAGTAGGGTTTAGGTCGCCCTACACAATTATTATAGAATATACTACTTATCGTTTCCAACGGTAGCTTGGTTCTTTCCCCCACCTAAATTACCACCGAAAACACGAAATCGACGATCCTCGATATCCCGTCATGAGTTACCAAAACCACCTTCAACCACTTCAACAAATTAACAAATTAATCAAACAAATCTAAGTATAGCCATATGGTGCTAGGTTCAGCCAAGTCATAAAAATAAGGCTAGGGTTATTTTCATAATCCAATCTTTTAGATACTAATTCCTAAAGCATTAACTAGCATAGATTAAGTGTTAATAGTTAAAACTATGAAACAAAATCCTCTAACCAATTAGATTAGGGTTTCGGCCATAAGGGTTAAAATAGGCTAGAAATTGTTTTTGATTACAAACTCTTGGATCTATAACCTAGAGACTTTAGCTAACTTAGACAAGTCATTATTCAAGTAAAAATTGAAGAAAGACTCATCTAACCTACATAGACATACATTCGGCCTTCATAGAGAAATTAGGTTAGAAAATTGAGTTGGATTCAAGCTTTTGGATTTAGATAACATACATACTAGAGAGCTTAATTCAAGCCTTAGATTTCACAATAGAAGCAAAAACACCAAACCCATTTTTCATGATAGTTTAGGCCTTGAGAAGAAAAATAGGAAAGAAAATGTTTTTGCTTAGAAGCTCTTAGATGATGATAGTAGAAGTCATTTAGAGATCATAGCAATTGGTTTCACATTTTTAGGATTTTCTACAATTTTCTAGAATTCTTTTAAGTTCTAGATCTAGGAAAATAAAAACCATGAACTAGGTAGATTAAGATCATAGAATGGAAGAGATGATTATTGATGAAGAACAATGATCAAGGAAGAAGAGATTACCTTAAGGAGATGAAGATCTAAGAAGAAAGTTGCAAAAGACTTGATGATTTCTTCCACCAACTAGCTTATGTTCTTAAGAGTTTAAGAGATGAAAATGAAGAAGATGAAGAGAAGTGGGGAAGGGGGAGGCCACGGTTTTGAGGGGTATATATAGGCTAGATCTTAGGCTTTGTTTGGTTTTTAGGTTTTAGATTAATAGGTTTTAGGAATATAATAATATATAAAGATTAACTATAGTAAATAATTGACTTGACTAGGGTTATTTGGCTAATCATAGTTAATAATATGTGGCTCACAATTAAGGTAGATGTGGCTGCCCCTTGTCCACATAAATTAATCATGGTTTCTTAACCATGGTCAGAATTTTAACTAAACATCGGTTAGGTTAAGCTAAAAGGGCATTTTGGTCATTTCACCTAAATTTACATTTAATTCTTCATAAATTCTTGGTGAGTCATGGTGGTGACTCACCCTATGACTTAGCTCCTCCGATGTCCAGTTTTGTCTCTGCACCTCCCTTCTCGACTCTGTCGGTTCCCCAATTAGGGTTTTACGCCCGTATAAAAGCGTAATATTTCGTTTTCGACTGAAAATTTTCAAACTAACCAAACTTGTTGGAAATACGATTTAAATATAAAGTATTTGGTTCATGAGTCAAAATTAGGTTTTCTGATCATTAAAATTTTACAGTCAGTGAAAACACCGATTGTTTTCCGTTCAAACTTTTACCATAATTCATCCGAATAAACATAACATTTTATTTCTGATTAGAAATTTGGAAAGTAGAATTCCTTAAGGACAAAACATAAAAAATCTACAAATTTCAGTTTCGGTTCAAATTAGGGTTTTCTACCGGTATAAAATTAGACTGTCAGTGAAAAAAAAGCAGACCGGTTTCCGTCTGAGTTTTAAACCCAAAATTTCACCGTAACCTTCTACCAGAAGGGAGACTATGAATATGATTTTATTTTATTTAAGATCACTTTCTAACTCTCAGATTAAAATATAATTAATTATATTTTAACCGGTTAAACAGCATAATTAAAAAATCAGGCTGTCACAATAACACTCAAAGAGTGAAATAAATATGAAGTGTGAAAGATTACGAATTAATATCAAATGCTTGAAGAAGTATTCAATGAAATAATGAAGAAGATAATAAGGTGAATAAAAGCTTCTTCCACAGTGTTCTTGATGATATTCAATAACTTGTCTTCAGCTTCATGGTTTGATATATATAAAGACTTCAATCAATTGAGTCGTTAGGCACAGCTTCAGAAAGTGTGTTCTTTGACTTGAGTTTCTGGAACGCCATTAACGTCAAATAGTCGTTCTATGTAGGCATTAAATGTTTAGGGACGCTGAGTTTTAACAAGGCATTCCAAGAGTACACTTTTGTTCTGAGCAGTTGTTGTTGTTGCCTTAAAAATAGTTGTTCTTAAGCTTGCGCAAGTGAACATAAATGCCTCAAGCAATACAGAACTTAAGTTCAGATATCGTGTTGAGACCTCTTAAGTCTGAAATACATTCAATGTGTAAATTCTCTAAGTTTTGATGATTCCAAATAGATTAAGTATGGTAATATTGAATCATATGAAATTACTGACAAATCTGATAAGTGTGCAGGAAAATAGACTTAAAGACTTTTTGGTCAAGCTAAGTTTTTAGATTTGTCTGAAAATCACTCGTCTGATATTTAGTCAAATACCAAGGCTACACCAAGTCAAGATCTGAACAATCTTGATGACGTGGCAAGACTTAGTGGATCACCCGTCTGACTTTGGAATACGCTAGCACCCGTCTAGTTTTTGAACTGCTTGATAACTCGTCTGATTTCTGATTGCCTCTCACCCATCTAATTTTTTCAACTCTGCTATGATGTCAGAAATGAAGTCCAAGTCATCTTATTCAAATTAAATGCCTTCCTTAAGGATCTCGAAGATCTATGGACAATATCTCAAAGGACAAAGGTTAAAAAATGTTGTTTCAAGGTTTTAAGGAATAAACACGCAACCTCTGTACCACTACAGTAACCTTTTAGTTGTTTTTAGTACAAAGTAAAAGTGCTTTCTGGAAAGTGAACTGACTGTTGTACTGAAAAAGGAAAGCTCGCTGCTGCAAGAACAAGAAGCCCGCTGCTGCATACTCTGGTAACAACAGCTGATTCAGAATAAAGTGTACCCTTGGACAACCTTGTCAAAGCTCAACGTTCCCAAGCATTTAATGTTTATACAGAACGACTCCTTGGCATTAATGGTGTCTCAGAAGCTCAAATCAAAAGAACACATTTTCTGAAGCTGTGTCTAAACGGATGTTTTGCTTGAAGCAAATAGATCAAACAATGAAGATGAAGACGAGAAGTTGAATATCATTAAGAACACTGCGCGGAAGCATTTACTCTCTTCATTAACTTCTTCATTCTTTCATTGAACATACTTTCAATCATTTGATATTAATTCGCAGTCTTTCATACCTCATATTTATTTCACTGAGTACGATCTGAAAGATTTGCAAGTTGCATTAATTACACAAAACCTTTATATTCTTTATTGAGTGTTGAGCCTGAAGAGGCTAGGTGAGCAAAGAATACTTGTTTGAGTGTTAAGCCTGAAGAGGCTAGGTGTGCAAAGAATACATGTACTATAAATTACTCAGTTATAATAGAAACTTGGTGCAACCAAGAAACTGGACGTAGCCCTGTGGATTTTGGGGTGAACCAGTATAAATCTCTTGAGTGATATCTCTCTTCCCTTATCCCTTTGTTTTGTTAAGTATCTTTTGTTTTTAATTTGGGGAGTTAAGCTGCAAATACCAATCCTTGTTTTACCCTTCTCTGTCTGCCCGTGTGCCTTGTTTGTATTAGATGATTCACTCGTCTGATTTTCTCTTATCTAAGTACAGCTTGTTGTTCCTGCTAAAATCCTTTTTAAAGTAACCGAAAAAGTTGGTAAACACAATTCAACCCCCCTTCTTGTGTTAACTTTGGTTATTTCAGTTGGTATAAGAGCTCAGCCTCTGGGTTAATCACTTAGCGGTGTAGAGGAAAATATCTTGGAAATGGTAGGAGAAGCCAGTACAAGAAAAAACCATGCTGGAGAAGAATCCTCAATGTCGAGACCTCCTTACTTCAATGGAGAGGATTACATCTACTGGAAAGAAAAGATGAAGTGATTCTTACAATCCACTTCCTCTGATCTTTGGGATCTCATTGAAGATGGCCCCTATATCCCTAAAGACGACGAAGTAGTTGAGATTCCTAAGGCCAACATGACCTCTGAGCAAAAGACAAAATGTCAGTCAAATGCCAAAGCTAGATATGCAATCATGTGTACCTTGAGCAGAGAAGAATTTGAAAAAGTGTGTGCTTGTGAATCTGCAAAAGAAATGTGGGATTCACTATCCATTTCTCATGAAGGAACCAACAAAGTCAAAGAGACCAAAGTCAACATGTTGGTCAGAAAGTATGAGCTGTTCAAAATGGAGGAAGGAGAAACTATTGGCCAAATGTATGGAAGATTTCAAACCATAACCAATGGATTGAAATCATTGGGAAAAGTTTACAAGACTGAGGAACATATTCAAAAGATTCTCAGAAGTCTTCCAAAACAATGGAGACCACTTGTAACTGCTGTGTCCCAAGCCAAGGACCTAACAACAATGAAGCTAGATGAGCTTCTTGGCACTCTTCAGATCCATGAACAGGAGTTGATTGAAGAAAAAAATGGAAAGAAAAACAAATCCATTGCTCTTAAAGCTGACAAGAAGTCATCTAAAAGAGCAGTCTCAAAAGCTCTCAAAGTAGATGAATCTTCAGAAGAATATGAGGAATCAAATGAGGATGACTCTGATGATGAACTTTCTCTTTTCACCAGAAAAATGAAAAAGTTATGGAAGAAAAGAAACCTAAAAAAGGATAAGCCCTTCAGACGCTTCAACAAAGAAAGATACAACAAAGATGGTGGATCTAATGAAAGAAACGTCATTGTATGCTATGAATGCAAAAAGCCCGGTCACATCAAAGCAGAATGTCCTCAACTCAAGAAGCAAACTCCCAAGAAGCTCTTCAACAAAAAGAAGAAAGGAATGATGGCCACTTGGGAAGATCTTGATGAAAGTTCCACTGAAAGTGAAGGAGATGAACTTGAAGCAAATCTCCGTCTTATGGCAGATACTGATTGAGTTAGAAACTGAGGTACATTCTGAACTAGAGAAATTGAATGATACCTATGATGAACTGTTGGAAGAATCAAACTATATGTCTAAAGCTTTCAAATCTCTCAAGAGACAGTATGTTAAACTCTCAAAAGAGTGTACACAGAAATCTCAAGAGTGTGAGAAGATAGCTGAAGAAAATAGTAGGCTTAAGATTGAAAAGTCAAGAGCTGAGATCTTAGTTGAAACTTTACCTTCTGAATAAGTAATTAAACTTCAATAGAAAGTAGAAGAGCTCACCTCAGATCTTGCCAAATTTGTTAATGGTAGAGATAATCTGACTAAACTTTTGGGAAGTCAGAGGTACTTTCTTAACAAAGAAGGCATAGGTTATTCCAGTGAAGAACATCATAAAGAATTAACAAAGTTCTCAAAAATAACTATCACAACTATGTCAGTTGGCTCAAATAAATCTATATGCACATACTGTGGAAAAGCTGGACATATCACGTCTAAGTGTTTCCACAAAAATAGAAACAAGTCTTCACAGACCCCTTATACTAACAGAAAAGGACCCAAGAAAATATGGGTACCTAAGTCCATGATCGTCCCCGTTGCAGGCTTACTTAACAGGACAAAAGAAACACCTATCATGGTACCTGGACAGTGGATGCTCTCGACACTTGACAGGAGAAAGGTCTATGTTCCTAGACCACCAACCTAAGAAAGGTGGACATGTAACATTTGGTGGTAACCAGAAAGGAAAAGTTGTTGGTGTAGGTAAAATTGGTGGTAAACCTCCCTTGCCTATTATCTGTGATGTTTTATATGTGAAAGGGTTAAAACATAATCTGCTTAGCATAAGTAAATTATGTGATAATGGATTTTATGTATCTTTTTCTAAGGATGCATGCATAGTCAATGACAATAGTGGAAAGACTTTCTTTTATGCTAAAAGGCAAAACAAACTATATAAGATTGACCAGTCTGAACTTTCAGATCAAAATGTAACATGCTTTATGTCTAAAGAGGATGAAAAGTGGCTATGGCATAAAAAACTAGGACATGATAGTATGAAACAAATTTCTAAATTGAAAAAGCATAACCTTGTGAGAGGATTGCCTGATATTTCTTTCAAGAAAGATGTTTTTTGTGATGCATGTCAGAGAGGTAAACTAGTAAAATCAAGTTTAAAATCTAAAAAGGAAGTCACCTCCTATAGACCTTTGCAACTGTTACAGATGGATATGTTTGGACCAGTCAATGTAGCTAGCCTAGGTGGAAATAAATATGGTTTTGTCATAGTTGATGACTATTCTAGATTTATATGGGTACTCTTCTTAACCACAAGGATGAGTCTTAAGGCCTTCACAGTATTCAGTAAGAGAGTATAGAATGAGCAAGGTTTCTGTATTTCTGCTATTAGAAGTGATCATGGAGGAGAGTTTGAAAATGAGCAATTCAAACTGTTCTGTGAGGAAAATGGTATTTCTCACAATTTCTGTGCATCCAGAACTCCACAGCAAAATGGAGTGGTTGAGAGATAGAACAGATCTCTTCAAGAGATGGGAAGAACAATGCTTAATGAGAATAATCTTCCTAAGTACTTCTGGGCAGAAGCCATTAACACTGCTTGTTATGTGCAAAACAGAATACTGATCAGACCTATCCTAAATAAGACTCATTATGAATTATGGAAAAACAGAAAACCCAACATATCATACTTTCATGCATTTGTATGTGATTGTTATATTCTTAATACAAAATATCATCTTGGCAAATTTGACTCAAAAGTAGATAAAGGCATATTTGTTGGATATTCTGAAATGTCTAAAGCTTTCAGAATCTTTAATTCTAGAACCTGTGGTAGAAGAATCAATTCAAGTAAAGTTAAATGATGGTTTGAAGACTGATAGAGAACTATCAGATCTAGAGGATGATGTTGCAGGTATTGAACTTAATCCTGTAGTAGAAGAATCTCCAGACAAGTTAAAAGTAGACATGTCTGAAAATCAGACAAGTGATGACACGTCTGAAACCCATAATTTGAAGAACGATTGGAAATTCAAGACCTATCATCCAGAAGATCTTATTATTGGAAGTCCATCTCACGGAGTTAGAACCAAATCTGCTTTGAAAGAAATCAACACCATGGCATTGATATCAGATTTGGAACCTAAAAAGATTGAAGAAGCTTTACAAGATGAAAACTGGATTCTAGCCATGCAAGAAGAATTAAATCAGTTCAAGAGATATGATGTTTGGACTCTAGTTTCTAAACCCAAAGAGAATTCTGTTATTGGAACCAGATGCGTATTTAGAAACAAACTGGATGAAGATGGAAAAGTGATAAGAAACAAAGCAAGAGTGGTTGCTCAAGGTTATAATCAACAAGAAGGTATTGATTTTACTGAAACTTTTGCACCTATAGCTCGATAAGAAGCAATTAGAATTCTCATGTCATATGCTGCTCCACTTGATATAACTCTTTATCAAATGGATGTTAAAAGTGTATTTCTAAATGGAATAATTGAGGAGGAAGTGTATGTAAATCAACCACCTGGTTTTGAGGACTCTGAAAATCCTCACTATGTCTATAAGCTTAAGAAAGCTCTATATGGACTCAAACAAGCTCCAAGAGCTTGGTATGATAGGCTAAGAACATATCTAATGGAAAATAATTTCATTAGAGGAAAAGTAGACACTACACTTTTTAAGAAATGCTCAAAGAAAGACTTCATAGTAGTATAGATTTATGTTGATGATATTATATTTGGTGCTACTAATGAAATGCTCTGCAAAGAGTTCTGAGTTGATGCATAACGAATTTGAAATGAGCATGACGGGAGAGCTGAAGTTCTTCCTTGGTCTTCAAATAAAATAGACAAGTGATAGAATACATATTCATCAACACAATTACACCAAGGAACTTCTGAAAAAGTACAAAATGGAAAACTCAAAACCTATGAGTACACCTATGCATCCATCAATTTTCTGAACAAGGATGAGGAAGGTAAAAAGTTAGATCAAATGTTTACCGAGGTATGATTGGATCTCTTCTATACTTAACTGCTAGATGACCTGATATTCAATTCAGTGTTTGTCTTTGTGCAAGATTTCAATCAGACCCTAAAGAATCTCATCATAAGACTGTTAAAAGAATTTTCAGATATTTAATTAGAACCACTAACCTTGGTCTGCTATATAAGAAATCTGGAGATTTCAGGTTAGCTGGATTCTGTGATGCTGATTTTGCTGGAGATAGAGTTAATAGAAAAAGCACCAGTAAAGGATGTCACTTCATTAGAGCAAATATGATCTCTTGGTCAAGCAAAAGGCAAAGTACCATTGCTCTATCAACTGCCGAAGCTGAATATATAGTTGCAGCCAGTTGTTGTTCACAACTGCTTTGGGTAAAATATCAACTTGAAGATTATTCAATGTTTGAGCATAATATACCTGTTTGGTGTGATAATACTAGTGCTATTAATCTGTCTAAGAATCCTATACAGCATTCTAAAGCAAAACATATAGAAATAAAGCATCACTTTAGTAGAGATTATGTTCAAAAGGGTGTTTTTGAAATTAAGTTTGTAAACACTGAATATCAGTGGGCAGACATTTTTACAAAACCCTTAAGTGAAGATAGATTCATTTTTATTAGAAAGAATCTTAATATGCATAATGTGTCTGAATGAGTGTTTGCTGATATGTCTGAAAATTTTACTTGTCTAAATTTTGTATCTGCTTGACTCGTCTATTTTAAGCTAAGCGTATGATAATGTGGCTAAAAGCACTCAATGCTAAACCCTGACTGAGACACGTGTAGATTGCATTTTTCCCTCCTTTTCCAAAAAAAGTTTCATTTGATTTACAACCGTCTTTTCAAAATTTACTGCTGTTTATAGCAATAATCTCTCTCCTCATTCCCAACGCAAAAAACACTCAAGTGTTTTAACAAAAGGAATTCGTGTCATTTCAAAACTACCCACTCAAAATCTTTTACTCACAATCTCTCTCTGAACTCTCTTCGTCTTCATTCCTTCGAAAGCTTTCCTTTCCAAACCCTAAAAATCTTTTCCTCTGAAATAATGGCACCCAAAAGTTTTCTTGAAGAAGTTACTGAAAGATCCGGACTCTCTTTATTAGAACTAAAGAAAATGCACCCTGGAAGGGTCCTTAACTTCACTGAGTTGAATAACAAAGGATTAGATGTTAAGCCAGAAATTGTGTATGCTGGGTGGCTTCCATTCTTCCAAATTATGGAAGATGTCTATCCTTCCTTGGTTAGGAACTTCTGGAAAAACTCTAAAGTCACCAAGGATAGCACAATCTTCATGATCTCTGGAGATGTTGATGAAGACCATGTCTTCATTACCCATCAGTCACTCGCTGAAGTGACTAAGTGCCCTAGAGAATGGGCTGGATATGACAAAAACTGGGTGAAAAATCAAGGTGGGGAAGCGGCTGTAAATCTCATACTGTATGGAGTTCCCAAGCCAAAGGACATTGATTCAAAGTCCCTAACTCCTATGGCAAGATTTCTTCATGTTGTTCTGATTAACCGTGTGATACCTAAAACTGGCTCTAGGGATCATGTGACTAAGATAGAAAAATTTGCTATCTACCACTTAGTCCAAAGAATTAAAATAGATATCATAGGTTTAATTTTTGGACACATGCTGAAAACTGTTAAAGGGAAGTGCAAAGGTGGATATCCCTATGGCATGCTTAGGACAAGAATCTTGGGGCCAACTCTTTGAACAACATGTCACAAGTCTTCCATGCTGATCTCCACAGATAAATTCAAAGGTCTTGTCTTTGATGAAAATACAACTTCAACCTATAGTGGAACCTTCTATTCTTTCAAGCATCAACATCCGCCGCCCTCGCTAATGAAGGACTGAGCATTCCAGTGGTTAAGACTGAAACATTTGAGGAGCCTGTTGAAGAAGAAATGCCTCAACTTCAAAGGAAAAGAAGAAGAATTGTTGAGCCATCTGCTCAAGCCTCTCCTGAGCCTGCTGCTTCTGTCCCCATTGGACCAAGCATAACAAAAGTCTTTAAGAGAAAAAAGAGTTGCACAAACTGAGGGGGAGTCTCAACCAGAAGAGACAGTGATCCCTAATAAAAAGAGGACCGTTGTGACAAGAAGGAAATTGGTATTACCTTCTACTTCATCACCATCACCCTCACCTCAAAAAGAATCCTCCTTTCAACCTCAGCAAACAGCCACAACAACCTCCATCCCACAACCATCATCACCATTTCCACTATCTCCACAGACAGCACCAACACCACTACTACACACAACACCATCACCACTACCAAAACAAAAAACTCCGACTCCACCTGCTTCACCAAAAATTCCAAATACATCACCCATTAGACAACCCACACTTCTTCTATCATCACCTGTCCATGAATCCTTACCTTCATTCATCATTCCTGAATCAGAAACAATTGAAACTCAAATTTCTGACTCTAATCCTACCCTCTCAGACACACACCTGTCTGAAGCTCATTCATCCAAACCTTCCACATCACAAGCATCTCACTTCTCTGATATTCTTCTCAGTGAGGATATCAACGACTTTGCATATTTTGACAATCCCACTCCTACCCCACTATCACTCAAAACCCAAATTCCTGACTGGATCAAAAATCAAAACCAAGTCCCTTTGAGGATAATCTTTCCAGATTTATTCTCTGAAACAAGACACAACCCACTCCCTTTAGCCACCTTACGTCCATACCGCCTCTCACTCAGAACCACTCCTTTCTCTGTCACAGATGAGTCTTGCTCAAATTTTCTAAGTAGCAAAGACTTGGATGTCATTGCTTTTCTTGAAACTGAAAGGCAGCTTGCTAAGCTTGCAAGAAAACAAAAGCCAGTAAACAAATGGCTCTTCAATCCTCACATTTTCATGAGACCCTCTACTGAGCGCAAAGTGATGCCTGACTCAATGACCCTGAAGGGAAAGCAAAAAATCATTAATTTACCTGGAGAACAACAATTTTGTCTAATCAAGCTCAAAGACAACAAATGCAAATTCAGACTAAGGCTATTCACTAATGAGACTCCTCAAAAGTTTCTAAAGGTTAGAGATATCTACCGGAGATGTGGCTCTAGCTCTAGAATGTCTGAAGAAGAGAAGCCTATGCTCTCTATCCCTTTTCACCCTCGATCTATACCTTACCTCCCTTCTTTATGGTTTTTCCCTTCTTTCTTCTGAAATTTACTGAATTTACCCCTGTTAATCATATCAATCTCATTAGGAGATCTTATGAATTCCTCCTTTCAGTTTTAGACTCACCTCTTCATCATGAGCTTATTCATGCTTTTTTAGAAGAGTTTTACCCCAAAAATGACTTTGTCACCACTATTTCAACAAATGTCTTTCTTGACCCTTATCCTGAGGACCACATTTCTGTTGAAGAGTTACCTCATACCCCTCCTCCTAGTCCCCCTCGTTCTTCTACTTCTGCAACTACACTGGCCACATCTGATTCCACTGCTCCAGTAGTTGCTTATGACCCTGCTGCTCATCAAAGGTTGGATGAAATGGCATCAAGCCTACAGACTGTCATTCAGAGACAAAATGAAGCCATTGCCCAACAAAATGCATTTCAAGCCCAGATGCTTTGGCTTAACAGAAGCAATGCAGAGAATGATGGAAGCTTTCTTTAAAAGTCAAGGAGGACCTAGCTCTTAGCATTTAGGACTTAGTCTTTTTAAGTCATGCAATGTACTGGTCTGTGATGTTCAACAATTGTACTTATCTTTGCTTATATGAAATGAATTGAAGTTTTACTATACCTTTTGGCTTTCTGTTTCAATCTTTTTGCACTTCTTTACTTTTTGATTGATGCCAAAAGGGGGAGGAAAATATCGAGAAATTGAAAATATAGAGATATAGAGAAATTATTGCTCTGTCTTTGTTCAATCTATATGTATTCTAAAAAGTTTAAGTTATGTTCTGATATGGTCTGCTCTGGTATCTGCTTTTATCTAATGAACAATTTTAGCATTAAAAATTATATCTTCTGAAATTTCTCTTATTGTTTTTTGATGTTCAATAAAATCATAAAAATTATTTGTCATCATCAAAAATGGGGAGAATGTTGAGACCATATAAGTCTGAAACACATTCAATGTGTAAATTCTCTAAGTTTTGATGATTCCAAATAGATTAAGTATGGTAATATTGAATCATATGAAATTACTGACAAATCTGATAAGTGTGCAGGAAAATAGACTTAAAGACAACTTGTCTGATTTTTGACTCGTCTGCTTTTTGGTCAAGCTCAGTTTTTAGATTTGTCAGGAAATCACTCGTCTAATATTTAGTCAAATACCAAGGCTACGCCAAGTCAAGATCTGAACATTCTTGATGATGTGGCAAGACTCAATGGATCACCCGTCTAACTTTGGAATACGCTAGCACCCGTCTAGTTTTTGAACTGCTTGATAACTCGTCTGATTTCTGATTGCCTCTCACCCGTCTAATTTTTTCAACTCTTCTATGATGTCAGAAATGAAGTCCAAGTCATCTTATTCATATTAAATGCCATCCTTAAGGATCTCGAAGATCTCTGGACAATAGCTCAAAGGACAAAGGTTAAAAAATGTTGTTTCAAGGTTTTAAGGAATAAACACGCAACCTCTGTACCACTACAGTAACCTTTTAGCTGTTTTTAGTACAAACTATAAGTGCTTTCTGGAAAGTGAACTGACTGTTTCACTGAAAAAGGAAAGCTCTTTGCTGCAAGAACAAGAAGTCCATTGTTGCATACTCTGATAACAATAGCTGATTCAGAATAAAGTGTACCCTTGGACAACCTTGTCAAAGCTCAACGTTCCCAAGTATTTACTGTTTATACAGAATGACTCTTTGGCATTAATGGTGTCTCAAAAGCTCAAATCTAAAGAACACATTTTCTGAAGCTATGTCTAAACAGATCTTTTGCTTGAAGCATTTAAATAGAGCAAACAATGAAGATGAAGACAACAGGTTGAATATCATTAAGAACACTGCACGGAAGCATTTACTTTCTTCATTAACTTCTTCATTCTTTCATTGAACATACTTTCAATCATTTGATAATAATTCGCAGTGTTTCATACCTTATATTTATTTCACTCTGAGTGTGATCTGAAAGATTTGAAAGTTGTATTAATTACACAAAACCTTTATATTCTTTATTGAGTGTTGAGCCTGAAGAGGCTAGGTGAGCAAAGAATACTTGTTTGAGTGTTGAACCTGAAGAGGCTAGGTGTGCAAAGAATACTTGTACTGTAAATTACTCAGTTTTAGTAGAAACTTGGTGCAACCAAGAAACTAGAGCTAGCCCTGTAGATTTTGGGGTGAACCGGTATAAATCTCTTAAGTGATATCTCTCTTCCCTTATCCCTTTGTTTTGTTAAGTATCTTTTGTTTTTAATCTGGGGAGTTAAGATGCAAATACCAATCATTGTTTTACCCTTCTCTGTCTGCCCGTGTGCCTGGTTTGAATATCAGACGATTCACTCGTCTGATTTTCTCTTATCTAAGTACAGCTTGTTGTTCCTGTGAAAATACTTTTTAAAGTAACCGATAAAGTTGGTAAACACAATTCAACCCCCTTTCTTGTGTTAACTTTGGTTGTTTCACATCGTTCCCAGAGGGATTGTAATGCTGCAGTAAATTCCAATTCAGATTATATGTTCTAGGAGTTAGAGTAGGTAACCAAAAATAGTGGTGTGTGTGCAAAATAATGTAAATGAAGCTTTGGAATAAAAACTGAAAGTAAGTAAGCAAACGAAAAAGAGATTATGTTGTCAAATTTGGATAAAATAGCTCTAGGTATGCTGCATCATAAATCCTGCTTAGCTTAGATTATGCTATGCGTATGCTGCAACATTTAACTTCATGAAATAAAAGTGTGTTTTCCAACACTTAAGGGTTAGGTTCATTAACCGCTTTCTATTCCTAGATTCAGATTAATTACACCACCTTCTAAATAAGCATGTTCCTAGTTCATTCAACACCATTTAATTTTCCAATTAATGATTTAATCCCTATCCTTTATCAATTGCCACTTTACTTAATTTTTCCAAATCAAGCAAGCTAGATATTTAATTAAGTTGGCCACTCTTAACTAAATAACATTCAACACATAATAAAGGAAAATGCAAAACATATCATTGCATAAAAAGAGCAAAGCATTCATTACAATAACATACCTAAAGCTTAAAAGGTTTAGCTCATATTGAGCTTACAAGCACAAAATATAAAATGAGAAGAAAGCCATTACAAAGGGAGCACGAAAATGGAACCATGGAGAGGAGGAAGAAGACCCTTTGCTGCTGGACTATAAAAAGATTTTGAAAAAGGTTTTGATACTTGAAATAAGAGATAACTTAGAAAATCAGATAAGGAATGCAATCAAGTAAAACAGAAGGTAAATCAGTTTATGGTTTTTCAGATCTAAATGGATTCCTAGGAATTGGGTTACCAACAAGATTGTTTATGTTACTAAATTGATTATCCCTTGTTAATTACCAACATTACTTTGAAGGCGAATTTATCCTCAAATAGTTAATGCTCCCTCTCGGGTTACAAAAACCGTGCCCAATTAAACCAACCCCTACTCTCGTGGTATTCGAATTTAGATTAGACCCTTTACGTTTCATGACAATTCGTTAATCCTCGAAGGACCGCTTCTAACTCTCGTGATTTAAGTCCTAAGTCTGATTCTATAGATCTGATACCTAAGTTCACCGCTAGGTTCCTCCTTAGAATATCTACGACACGCAAACAAGTGGCCACCGAATTCGCGAGTAATTAAAACACTAGAAATCAGATCTAAAGCAAAATAGTAATTAACAAGAAATCAAAATCAATTCATAACATGAAAACAGATCTTCGGCATAGCCCCAATCCCCAGAAACTAAACTACTACTCAAGCATTTCCATGGTGATGACAAGCTTGATTAACAACAACATAAAATAAAAAAATAAGAGAAGAGAAGAGGGAGAATAAGAGAGATCCTAAATTATAGCCTAAGAGTAGCAGCCAAAAAGTCTGCTTTATCTCTGCCTAGATGCCTTATTTATAGATTTGGGAAGTTTGAATCCCAATCAAACACAAATATAGCTCAAAATCAGTTGCTTCATGTAACACCCTCCCTCAGGGCATTACTTACGTAACACATGCGGAATTTAAATTAAAAGATAATTTGCTGGTTGCTTTCGGAAAATTTGTTTTCTCTTAAGTCAGAAAATTGGGGTATAAAATTTTCTCATATAAGGATAACTCTGAAATCCATCATACATACATTTAAAATGTAAAGTCACGTTCGTAACAAAGTTACCATGACATACAACATTTCTCTAAGTTTCTACTTTCGAAAGAAAAGTTCAAACTACAGATGGATGTATATAACACTACATTCACCGACCTCTTTAGATATACAACCCAACTCAGATCCTAAGCTGGTCATTCTATCAGATATTCAATGGAGAGACCCCCAATCGGAATACTTTCCCAACCCCTAACACTAGGTCTTCAATTGACTTAGAAAGACTCCTCTGCAACATCGGTACTAGAGTACCAAGGTACTACAGCAAAACCCGAAGAGACCTGATATAATTGTAAGAGTGAGATACCATCATAAGATATATCCCACAACAACCATATACATGATACATACATCACAGAATCATATAAGCAGTTAAATCATGCATATACACAATATAACAGTGTTATATCATAGGGCATCAAACCCGCATAGTCAATCTTTCGAAAATATGCATGGCACTTCAATATCAGGCTCTAACTTAATCTCATGAGATCTCAACACCGTTTCTTTTCACTGGAGAATCATTAGAGTTGGTCAAGCTCTAGCCCACCTGGGCGCATTACCCCTTACCCTCATGCATTAAGGTCTCGGAGACGGGCAACGCCACATGTGCCTCTTCACTCGGTTTATATGGGATGAGACTCCCGAGATACCACCTTGTATCCGATATATTCATCAATAGCACGTCCCGCTTGGGGAAATGCACATGATAAAATATTTTGGTTAAAAGGATTTCTTTGTGTTCATTCTTTTTCACTCATTTGCTCAAAGCTAACGACTTAATCATCATTTCCCCATCACTTGAAAACTCAGAAGCATAGGACTCATAGTCCGAATGCTCAATCACAATGCCCAAGACCGTGGCCGCAGTCAAGGGTTGTGGTCGTAGAAAACAACCTTCACCTTTAATCATGTTCATCACACGCGGTTAGAATACACAGTCCAACACAGCGCGATCAGGACCTAAGTCCATAACATCATAACCAGGACTCGTAGTCCCGAATTCACACTGATTCAAGATCACGTGCACGTCACTGAATACTAGAGGCGACGTCTCGCGTACTAGATTGTCTTTCTTAAGTACTTATTTTTCGTTCAGTGAAAAACAAATTCAAAACCGAATCCTCGATAACCTATCCAGGTTATCGGAAAGTTTCTAAAATACTGAGAAAAAACCTTTTCTTTGAAAATCTTTTTATAAAGCATCTATGAAATTCTTTTATCTTTGAAATATTTCCCCCAATAGGATATTGCCAAATAATCTTGAAAGTTTTCACTTGAAGACACATAGTTCGAAAAGGATTTTTCTTTTGTATAACAATAGTACACCAAAATCATTTCAACATTTTAAATAAGTATTTTAAGTTTAAAGAGCTTTTGGAAAAGAACGCCAATCCCTTCATCTTCAAAGATTATTAAGGTTTTTAATCTTTATTATGGTTGAGCACAGACGCACGTCTGGCTTAGCAAACTTTCAATCAACAACAGTATATATCATCAGTGCAAAGCTAATATCACAGTTGAAAGCAGTTCATCACATATATGCATTATATCATTTAGAACAAGTACATATCAACATCAGATAATAGCACAACAGTTCAAGTACATTAGATAATCAAGTAAGCTCAGTCAACATATAAATATCCAGTTAAACACCTACACACATGCATACAGTTATTGAATATCTTTAGGAAATCCCCTCTTACCTTAAGAAGGTAAGAGAATGCGAGAAAATAAACAGTTTCGCGAACGTTCTTCAAGGTTGGTTAGGATGCAAGTCTAGGTTTCAAGAAACTCAATCGAGAACTTAGGGCTAGAAGTTTCCAAAGCACATGCAACTTAGGGATTTATGATCCTCAAGTGCTAAGAGTTTAAAACATGATTACTTAAAACAAAGTTGAACAAAATCCCACCAAGTTACACCTTGATGGAGATTCGGCCTTGATCAATAAAATAGGCTAGGAACATTTAAAATTTTCAATCTCTTTGGTTTAGCTTCCATTAATAGTAAGGAGCTCAAAACCATGATCACTTTGGATAAATGAAAAACGAAACACACTAGGTCCATAACCTTTAAGGTTCGGCCATCCTTGGGTTTTTATGATAAAAATCTTTAAATTCTTCCAATCTCTTAGACCTTTTAGCATCCAATAACTTATGGAGCTCAAGTCTATGATCATCTTGGAAACAACATAGGATTATAAATAATTAAAGTATAATATCATAAAGTAAATGGCATAATGTAAATGACATAAAGTAAATGACTTAAAGTAAATGGCATAAATATAAATGGCATAAAAGTAAATGACATAATGTAAATGACATAAAGTAAATGGCATAAATATAAATGGCATAAAGTAAATGACATAATGGAAATGACATAAAGTAAATGACTTAAAGTAAATGGCATAAATATAAATGGCATAAAGTAAATGACATAATGTAAATGACATAAACATAAATGACATAAAAGTAAATGACATAAAGTAGAGTAAAAATCTTTAAACTTTCCAATCACTTTAGACATAGCATCCTTTAACATAAAGGAGCCTTGGTCAATGATCATTTTGGGAAACAAATCTTTAACCTTTCCAATCACTTTAGACATAGCATCCTTTAACATAAAGGAGCCTTGGTCAATGATCATTTTGGAAAACAAATCTTTAAATACAAACTCACACTTGTAAAAGTTGAAACAAGATCCATCAAAACCATAGGTATGGTTCGGCCTCATTAGGAAGTAGAGGTTAGGAAACTTTGTTTTACACAAACTTTTAGTATGTTAAACTACAAGTAAATACAAGGTCATAGAAATTGGTTTCAATTCAAAAGGAGTTTTCTACCATTTTTGAGAGATTTTTGAAGATAAAAGCTCATAAATGACATAAAGAAGAAACTTTAGAAAAAGATGAAGTTTTTAAAGAAAAGAATACATGAGAGTATTAACCTAAGTAAGAGGAACAACTTTTATGATGAACACTTAGTGAAAGGAAGAAGAAAAACTAGAGCTTTGGAAGCTTGAAGTTAAGAAAAAGGTGAAAACTTAAGGGTTTTAATGGAGTAGGAGAAGGAAAGTGATGAAGTGAAGTTGATGAGTGATATTTATAGAGGAAAGGTGAGGGGGGCACGGTTTTGGAGAGGAAGAAGAGAAAGAAGATGAGTTTCTTGAAGAGTGGTTTAAGAGTTAATGTGATGTGATGTGATTGGAGAGAGAAAGATGAAAAGTAAGATTTTGGAATAAGTAAGGATTTACTTTTTCTTAGGTGTGTCATAAGCATTTAATGAGGCTTCCCATCAAGCCTTTTCTCCTCCTTTAGGGTTCCTTTAACTGCTTAAATACGTAACCGGTTGCACATCCGATCGTATTTTCTGCAGGTTTCGTCCGGATAAAATATTATATTTTATTCCCGGACAACAAAATTCGAAAATATACCAAACCCACACAAAACCTCATGAAAACACTAACCGTCTCGTTCACGAATTAAAATTTTGTCTCTAGCTCAGTAAACTTGTACTGGCAGAGAAAATGCAGACCGGTTTTCGTCTGAATTTTCGACCGAAAATTTTACTGTGACTTCACACAGTAAAACAACATAAGAAAATGATTTTATTTTAAATAAAATCATCCTCTGGATTTTATCAAAAATAAATACATTAAAGCATGTATTTACTGATAAAGAAGCATACGAAAAAACAGGGTGTTACACTTCAGATCCAAGTAATGCGCGTCACGGCCGTGATGGCCATCACGGCCAGGCCGTGACGGATTCTGGCTTGGAAGTTGCTCTGCCGAATGGTCTGTCACGGCCGTGACCACCATCACGGCTAGGCCGCGATCAATTCTGCCTGTGAGGGTCTGGTTCAACTGACATGTCACGGCCGTGATGGGCATCACGGCTAGGCCGTGACCAGTTCTGACTTTTGCCTTCTTTTCTTTTCAGTTTTGCTCGATCATGGCCGTGATGGCCATCACGGCTAGGCCGTGATGGGCTCTGTTTGGCTCATTTTCTTCATTTTTCAAGCTCTATCTTCATGCAAGCTCCATCATGGCTGATCTTGAGCATTTTATCCTTAATTCCTGCAAAACAACACCACAAAACCACCTTACCCGTTCCAAGGTAAAAATTAACCAAAATCAAATTAAAAATGCCTAAACTATATGAAAATTCATGCAAAATGATTAACAAATATGAGGTGAAATCACACTCATCAAATCACCCCAAGCTTAAGACTTTGCTTTTCCTTAAGCAATCACCAAGGCCAGACAAGATAAACAATCAGAGCATGGATAGTGAACCAAGAACCCGAGTAACTAATCCAAGTAACAGGCATATTCAATAAGTACCCAAGAGACAGTCAATTTCAAGTCCAATTAGAAGCTTAGGTTTTCTAAATTCATATTCTACCTGATTAGGCACTCTTTCTTACCTCACTCAAGTGTTTAAGGGTATATGACAATTCGCTCAATTTCCTCAAGGAAGGTACTCTACCATAAGCTTGACTATTAACCAAATCTCTACTTTATTAATGAAAACACATAAGAATCAAGAGGTCTTTATTTTGGTTGTAACGAGGCCATGGGATTAATCGTTAGGTGGGGAAATCAAGAAAAGGAAATTTCAAGAAGGCTAAACAAAATATCAAACATTGCAAAGCATGACACCTTCTAAAATACCTTTTTGGGTTTTAGTTCACTTTTCCACCTTTCTTTCTTTTCTTTTCTTTTTTTTATTATTTTATTTTATTTCTCACTTTCCTTTTTTTATCCCATTCTCCATTTTATTTCATTTTATTTTATTTATTTGGAGAAGGGGAGATTTTCAGCTCAAGAGAAATATTTTTCTATTTTTCTCATCCCACAATTTATTTTTCAAACTACCTTTTTACCCTTTTTGCAATACTTTAAAAGGTTCCATACCAAGCATCATTCATCAAAACATTTCAAGGTACCAAGAAAAGCATTTTACTTTTTATTTATTTATTTATTTTTAGGCTCAAAATTGGGAAACTAAGGGGTAGCATTTAATCAATCAAAGCTCGGAAGGCCGGAAAAATACCTAGTGCCTCAATCATTTTCCAAAGTGTTTTAAAAAAATTTTAAGTTTCAAAACGGTTTCAAGTCAAGTTCTAGAGAATACAATCCAAGAGGAATAAAACACTCTATCACAAAGAATGGGGTAGATTTAGTGAGTACCCCTTTTAGGCTCAAAAATCTAACATTTAGTAGTTTAAAATCAATGAGAAACACAAATCTAAGGAACCACATGCTAATTATCAACTATCAAAAGATTATCTCAAGCATTTTTATTTTTAGCTTTATCACGAGAATAAAAAAATTGGGTTCAAAAATTCACTATCTCAATTTATTTGGCACCAAGTTCTCGCAATTGGATGCAAACTCTAAGCAAGGGGCAATCTAATCATATGATCATGCAAAACTATGCCTATATGAATGCAACATGAAAAATTCAAAAATGCAAAAAATTACAAAAATACCCCTACCCCAAGCTTAAAAACTTACATTGTCCCCAATGTAAATAATCAAGTCGGAGAGAGGAGAAAAATGGAACAACTCACCGAGGTGGTAGCGGGTGTTGGCTCGCATGCCAGTCAAAGAGCTGCTGGGAAATGTGTCACGGCCGTGATGCTTATCATGACTAGAACGTGATCAATTCTGGTCTTCAGGTTCCTTCTCATCACGCCCGTGATGGATGTCACACTGGGCCGTGATCCTTTCTCGGTCTTCTCGGTTAGTTCATCACGGCCATGACCCACCGTCACTACCGGGCGTGATGATTTCTGACTTTATTTGTCCTTGCCCTTTTTGCTCTTCCTTCCTTCATAACCTGAAAACACTTGGCAAAAATCATCAATTAGTGATCTTTCTTTTCTTATCTTCTCAAATTATTCAAAAACAAATAGAAAAGGGAAAGAAAACTTGGGTTGCCTCCCAAGTAACGCTTATTTACGGTCTTAAGCTTGACCATACTTCTTTCAATCAACCGGGGTCGACTGGGCATAGAAGTGCAGGAACACTTCTCTTCCATGGGAGTCCTTCAAAGAGCCGATTCTGCTCAAATGACCAATTGCGCTTCCGCTTTGCTCTTTTCACTCTGACCTTCATGGCCTTACTCCCTCCCGGCGGAAGTTTTGTTTCCACATGATGAGCAACTCCAACTTCATCACTAATGGGTGCATCATTTGCCATGCAAATCTTCGGAGTTGCTTCCATGTTGAGCTCTTCCTTTACCACTGGAGACGTTATATCGATCCTGCACACATGACTCTCAAAAGGAGGGTTGTTATATGAGTTAGTCAAATAAAAATCTACCCTTCCTTCGTCCACATTCAGAGAGAGTTTGCCATTATTTACATCTATTATCGCTCCAGCGGTGGCCAAGAATGGCCTTCCTAGGATGATGGGGAATTTAGAATTCCCGTTCATATCCAATACCAGGAAATCGGTAGGGATGAAAAATTTCCCTACCTTTACAGGAACGTTCTCTAGTATGCCTAGAGGAGTTTTAGTTGAGCCATCCGCAAATTGTAAGGATAATTGGAATGGACTCAACTCCTTGGTTCCCAACCTCTCCAAGATAGTAAGCGGCATCAAGCTCGCACTAGCCCCTAAGTCACATAAGGCTTGGTCGATTTGCACTTCTCCAATTGAGCAAGCGATAGAGAAACTACCTGTATCTTTTAGTTTATGAGGCATATTAGTTTTTATCATGACATTGTGCTCCTCAATTAAGCTCTTAGTTTCTATTTCTACTTGCTTTTTCTTGACCAACCATTGTGGGAAAGGTATTGGGGGTTGGTAAGGTGGTGGAGGGACATACATTGGCTCTACCTTTTCATCATCGCTCATGTCTTCCTCACATTCCACATCCTTTTCAGCTACCCCAAGCTTATCATCCCTCAAGTGTGTGGCATTACAATGTTCATTGGGATTAACTTCGGGCTGTCCCGGAAACGTACCCTTAGGTCTAGAATATGTACTGGCTTGTAGGGCAATTTGAGTTTCTACCATCTTATTATGGATGGCTAAGTTATCTACCTTAGATGCTATCTCTTTTATCGTCTCGTTGACTGCCCTACCTTGTTGTCTAAACTCTTCATTTTTTTTTGTTTGAGTTTCAACAAAACTTTCCAAAAGAGACTCAAGTTTAGACTTTTGTACCTGAGGATACCTGATAAGCCGCTAGCTCATCTAGTTTTATGGCTAGTATGACCATGGTTTTGTGCTAATTTTATATCATTTTCGCCCAAATTAGACTTGATTGTCTTTAAGCAACATTTTGAGTCTGTAAAGTATTTTTAGGTTAATTTAGTTGATTTAGAGTTAAATAAAGCACTTATGCTATTTTCTGTTTTCAGGTTAATAAAAAGAAATAAATCTGGGGCTTTCGCCCCGCGATAATACATTCGCCTCGCGAACCTGAAGGTGACTGTGCCAGAAAATTTGCAATCCTTTCTGTGTCGCCCCGCGAATAGATGATTCGCCTCGCGAGACTGAAGACCAGAAGGCATGACCTTTCCATTCCTCTCCACGCGAGATGTTCTTCGCCTCGCGAGAAGACCAAACGCTGCAAGATTCACCTCGTGAGACAGTGTTCGCCTCGCGAGTCTGCGGAATCCAGAAGTAGTATATAAGTCTGTTTCAGGCAGAACTGAGAAGTCAGTCAGAGTAGGAGTCAGTAGTAGTAGTTTTCAGTAGTTTATTTTCTTTTGTGTTTATTTCTGTAATGGAGAGCTAGTCTCCTAGATTAATCTACTGCAATTGGTTTCCATTACCACACTTGAGGTTTTGTAATTCCTGTTTTATTTGCTTTTCTCTTTTCAATACGATGCTATACATTTCTGTTTGTTTAATTCAGGAGTGTATAGTGTTGTGTTGATTCATTTCGGTGATGTTATGTTCCTATACTTAATCGCGTTTGTTTAATTCGCGTGTGTTCGTTCATGTTCGTTTAGTTCATGAGGGCTTAACCCCGTTTGTTTAATTCGGGAATAGGAACATATATCTGTAGTAGCGATTTCGTTTGTTAATTGTTGCTACAACCGGGAGGGGATTAGAATCTGCTTAGGGCTTGGATTTATATTAACCAATGATAGTGGGAAACCGAGAACAGTGGATTAATCGTTTCTTTGCTATTTGATAATTTTTAGTTTGCATTGTCTTTCTGTTTGTTTTCTTAATTTAATTTCAATTACCCAAAACCCCCCAAAATCTGACTTTTTCTGTTAGCAACAAAACCCAAGAGTCCTTGTGAGACGATATCCGAGTTGTCGCCCTAAACTACATATTTTTTAAACCGCTCGTTCTTTTTGGCGCGTGCGCGACAGCCCGACCAAAAATTGGTGCCGTTGCCGGGGACTCTTGTTGTTATTGACAAAAAAAAAACTTTTGCTTTGCTGAATTAGTTTTGTCTGCTTTGTCTGATTATGGATCTTAGTACTGCTATGGATAAATTACTGTTTGGTGATATGCCTAATGTTGATTATAAACCACAACCATGCACAAATTATCCTAATTTTGATGGAATGGATAGGCTCACTTATTTGAAGCAATTGTTTCAGAATAGAAGGTTTTGTGGCATGTGCGGCTCGCCTAAGCACCTGTATGAGCATGCCCCATTCTGACAGAAGATACTTATTTGCCTCGATGCTATGCAATCCGTCCTAACAATCAAGGCAATAAGCTTGAGGATAACGAAGAACCTTTGGAAGTAGATGCACGTGTTGAAAGTGATGGGATGGATGAATCGTGTCTTGCAAGTCCGGACATTGGACCTCTACTAATTCAGTTTCTGTTACTACATGTACTGACTGTACTGACACTAACCCGTATGCTGTTTGTGCTGAGTTTCTTGACTCTATTTTGCAGGGTGATAGTGTGAGTGAAGCTGATTGTTCAGCCGAGGTTATTGACATCATGGATACTCCAAATGTACCATCCATTGAGCAGCCACCTCCCCCTGTGGAACAACCAGCAATGGAGTTCAAGCCTTTGGATTTTTCATCATGGCCAGTCCAAGAGGTTGAATCCCACTTCTATTGGGAGGATTTTATTGACAAGGTTGACAAGGAGGTCAACTGTGACACGAGAGGGAGTGAGAAATCCGCCGCACTTGGCGGAGGTACCAAGATTATCAGGCGCCCGCTCTTATCCTTATGCTGTAGGCCATGGGATCCGGGAGGATCAATTCGTACTTTGAGCATTCCGTGGCCGCTGTATCACAGACAGTGGGATCCTGGTGGAACCGCCCCTCAATGAGTTTTCTCTAAACCTTTTCCTTTTAATTATGCTTGCTTTATTTCTGTTTTGTTTTCAATGAAGCTCCTGAATAATTTGAGAAGCTCGGGAGTTGTGTTGAGTCTTGTGTCGGCAAGTTTGATGGATTTGGTTGAATTTGCATAGATTGATTGCATGTTACTTGTAACTGTTTTCCCCTAGGTTGAAAATAAATTTTTTTGAAAAGTGATCCCCATGTGATTGAAAACTGAACTTTGAGATATTTTGTTATGATGGCATGATTTATGATAAGTTTGGGGTGATAGGAAGCACACACTAAGGATAGAATCTCTGTCAAACAATTTGCATGAATGTCCAGGTGAGGATTTGAGCCTCCAACATGTTTTCTAACTGTGTGAGAATCACTTTTGATTGCACTTTCTTGAATTTGCTTGAATCTCTTTATGGTTTGCATGTTTATGTGTTTGCTTCAAATGATTTAGGCATTTTCTTTGTAAATAACTACTTAGCCTAAAATAACCACCCCTAATGCATGTTCCTTAGTTAGCCCCATTGAGCCTAATTAGCCTATTGTTTCTTGTTGACCTTATGTTATAAGCTAAAATCTGGAAAACCATGTTAACCCGATCTTAGGATTAGGAGAGCATGGAATTTTAGAAAGAGAATGGGTGCAAGAAACTAAGTTTGGGGTGGCTACAAGGTGTAATGTGTTGTTTGGGATCGAAAAAAAAAGAAAAAAAAAAGAAAAAAAAAAGAAAAAAAAAGAAAAAAAAAAGAAAAAATTAAAAAGTGAAAAAAGAAAAAAAAATAATGTAAAAAAAAAGGCTGTTTGAATAAAAAGGCTGTAGTCACCCAAAGCATAAAGAAAAATGAAAAAAGGAATTGGAGTGGAAATTCAAAGTGTAAAATGTTTCATGCTCTCTTAGTTCCTAGGGTCTTCAGCCTAGTACCTTTGTATATCCTACCCTTAGCCAGGCCCCATTACAACCCATAAAAGACCATTTGATGTTGCATGCATATTTTCTGTGGGAATCATTTTGAGGTGAAAATCAAATTTAGGGGAAGTGTTCTTAAAAGTGAAATTGAGTGAAATGTTGATTGCCTGACAAAAACTAAGCGATTGCGTGAAACACTAAACTCCCTTGTGAGGAAGGCAGTTGTTTGAATATGGTGATCTCCCTCTTGTGTGTAACTTGGATCCCTTGCTTAGATTACTGATTGTTTGAATGATGAAATTCTCAATTGTTTAGAATGAATGATTGTGGGGATTGCTTTGCTTGAAAGGGGGGGACATTGAAGAAAACTGTTTTGATGTATTGCTTGAAATTTGAGCAAAGTTGATTGAATCTCTTAAGCTTGCCATGTCTTGAGTCTTTTTGATTTTTGAGTTTTAGTTTGCTTGGGGACAAGCAAAGTTTAAGTTTGGGGTATTTTGATAAGCCACTGGCTCATCTAGTTTTATGGCTAGTATGACCGTGGTTTTGTGCTAATTTTATATCATTTTCGCCCAAATTAGACTTGATTGTCTTTAAGCAGCATTTTGAGTCTGTAAAGTATTTTTAGGTTAATTTAGTTGATTTAGAATTAAATAAAGCACTTATGCTATTTTCTGTTTTCAGGTTAATAAAAAGAAATAAATCTGGACCTTTCGCCCCGCGATAATACATTCGCCTCGCGAACTTGAAGGTGACTGTGCCAGAAAATTTGCAATCCTTTCTGTGTCGCCCTGCGAATAGATGATTCGCCTCGCGAGATTGAAGACCAGAAGGCATGACCTTTCCATTCCTCGCCACGCGAGTCGTTCTTCGCCTCACGAGAAGACCAAACGCTGCAAGATTCGCCTCGCGAGACAGTGTTCGCCTCGCGAGTCCGCGGAATCCAGAAGTAGTATATAAGTCTGTTTCAGGTAAAACTGAGAAGTCGGTCAGAGTAGGAGTCAGTAGTAGTAGTTTTCAGTAGTTTATTTTCTTTTGTGTTTATTTCTGTAATGGAGAGCTAGTCTCCTAGATTAATCTACTGCAATTGGTTTCCATTACCACACTTGAGGTTTTGTAATTCCTATTTTATTTGCTTTTCTCTTTTCAATACGACGCTATACATTTCTGTTTGTTTAATTCAGGAGTGTATAGTGTTGTGTTGATTCATTTCGGTGATGTTATGTTCCTATACTTAATCGCGTTTGTTTAATTCGCGTGTATTCGTTCATGTGCGTTTAGTTCATGAGGGCTTAACCCCGTTTGTTTAATTCGGGAATAGGAACATATATCTGTAGTAGCGATTTCGTTTGTTAATTGTTGCTACAACCGGGATGGGATTAGAATCTGCTTAGGGCTTGGATTTATATGAACCAATGATAGTGGGAAACCGAGAACAGTGGGTTAATCGTTTCTTTGCTATTTGATAATTTTTAGTTTACATTGTCTTTCTGTTTGTTTTCTTAATTTAATTTCAATTACCCAAAACCCCCCAAAATCTGACTTTTTTTGTTAGCAACAAAATCCAAGAGTCCTTGTGAGACGATATCCGAGTTGTCGCCCTAAACTACATATTTTTTAAACCGCTCGTTCTTTTTGGCGAGTGCGCGACAGCGCGACCAATACCCCGATGCGGGTTTCCTATTACCTTGGCCTCCTTGGAACTCGTGGTTTAGTGTGTTGCTGTAGTTCCCATAGGAGAGGTAAGGGTTTTTCTTCCTTCCTTGGTTGTAAGAATTTGGGGGAACATAGTTTGGCAACTTTGGGTTCGTGTCGTAGAAGTTGTGACAAGAGTTCACTTGTTCCCCCGAAGCGCCGGATCCATGAGCAATACCACGTGGGCACTCCATTATGTCATGTCCCTGCATTCCACAAATCTCACAAACAATGTTAGTAGCACCTATTGAACTCACATTAGCCCTTTCAAGCTGATCAAAACGTTTATTCAGTGAGTCAATTTTAGACATTATGAGATCAGTGCTGTTCATTTCAAACTTACCCCCCGAAATCTTTTTCGGGTTATTACCTCTTTCTGAACCCCATTGGTGGTAGTTGGTGGCCACGTTTTCAATGATGTTGAATGCCTCAGTCAGAGGCCTATTCATAAAGGCTCCACCAGTTGTGGAATCAAGTGACACCTTCGAAGAGTAATCCAATCCGTTGTAGAAGGTGTGCACTAATAACCACCTCTCGAGTCCATGATGTGGGCAAGACTCAAGCAATCCCTTGTAGCGATCCCAAGCTTCTGACAAGCATTCTCCGTCCTTTTGGAAGAAGCCGGTGATCTGAGCTCGTAGGTAAGCCCTCTTGGTGGGAGGGAAGAATTTCTCTAAGAATGCCTACTCCGGTTGGTCCCAAGTCATCAAGATATTAGAGGGCACTTGCTTCAGCCAAGCCTTTGCCTTTCCAGTAAGAGAGGAGGGGAACAACCTCAAACGAATAGCATCAACCGGGACGCCTTGAATTCTAACTGCATCGGTAACCTCCAAGAATGTTTCCACGTGATCGGTCGGGTCCTCCGAGGGCAATCCTCCGAATTGATGTTGCCTAATCATGTTGATTAGCATAGGCGGTATAGTGTAGTTCTCCGCCTCGATATCTGGCCTAGCAATCCCATTTCACAAACCCCTAGCATTTGGGGCTGCGTAGTCCTTCAATGGTTTCGTATCCGGGAGATTCGCCATGAGTGGAATGCGAATCAACCTCTCTGTCTCCCTTTGTAGTCTCCTACGTCTGTGAAAGGTCTTTTCGACTTCGGGGTCGACTTCACTAAGGTTTCCAAAACTTAGTGATCTTTGCATAAAAGAGAAAAACACAGAGTGATAGATACAAAAAGAAAAAGGGATTGATGAAATATATATTTTTTAATAATAACAAAAATCAGTTAAAAAGAAAGAAAGAAAAGGTCCAGAAAAATCAATTTAAAAATAAAATTGAGATTTGAGGAAGCACAGTCCCCGGTAACGGCGCCAAAAACTTGATGTCGAGCGATCCGGCAAGTGTACCGGATTGTCGCCAAGTAATAAAAAGATATCGATCCCACTGAGATCGTGATCTCAAATCGCAACTAATTACTAAATCGATAAAACTGGACTATAAAAAGATTTTGAAAAAGGTTTTGATACTTGAAATAAGAGATAACTTAGAAAATCAGATAAGGAATGCAATCAAGTAAAACAAAAGGTAAATCAGTTTATGGTTTTTCAGATCTAAATGGATTCCTAGGAATTAGGTTACCAACAAGATTGTTTATGTTACTAAATTGATTATCCCTTGTTAATTACCAACATTACTTTGAAGGCGAATTTATCCTCAAATAGTTAATGCTCCCTCTCGGGTTACAAAAACCGTGCCCAATTAAACCAACCCCTACTCTCGTGGTAGTCGAATTTAGATTGGACCCTTTACGTTTCGTGACAATTCGTTAATCCTTGAAGGACCGCTTCTAACTCTCGTGATTTAAGTCCCAAGTCTGATTCTATAAATCCGATACCTAATTTCACCGCTAGGTTCCTCCTTAGAATATCTACGACACGCAAACAAGTGGCCACCAAATTCGCTAGTAATTAAAACACTAGAAATCAGATCTAAAGCAAAATAGTAATTAACAAAAAATTAAAATAAATTCATAACATGAAAACAGATCTTGAGCATAGCCCCAATCCCCAGAAACTAAACTACTACTCAAGCATTTCCATGGTGATGACAAGCTTGATTAACAACAACATAAAATAAAAAAATAAGAGAAGAGAAGAGGGAGAACAAAAGAGGTCCTAAATTATAGCCTAAGAGTAGCAACCAAAAATTCTGCTTTATCTCTGCCTAGATGCCTTATTTATTGATTTGGGAAGTTTGAATCCCAATCAAACACAAATTTAGCTCAAAATCAGTTGCTTCAGATCCAAGTAATGCGCGTCACGGCCGTGATGGCCATCACGGCCAGGCCGTGACGGATTCTGGCTTGGAAGTCGCTCTGCTGAATGGTCTGTCACGGCCGTGACCACCATCACGGCTAGGCCCTGATCAGTTCTGCCTATGAGGGTCTGGTTCAACTGACATGTCACGGCCGTGACCAGTTCTGACTTTTGCCTTCTTTTCTTTTCAGTTTTGCTCGATCATGGCCGTGATGGCCATCACGGCTAGGCCGTGATGGCCATCACGGCTAGGCCGTGATGGGCTCTGTTTGGCTCATTTTCTTCATTTTTCAAGCTCTATCTTCATGCAAGCTCCATCATGGCTGATCTTGAGCATTTTATCCTTAATTCCTGCAAAACAACACCACAAAACCACCTTACCCGTTCCAAGGTAAAAATTAACCAAAATCAAATTAAAAATGCCTAAACTATATGAAAATTCATGCAAAATGATTAACAAATATGAGGTGAAATCACACTCATCAAATCACCCCAAGCTTAAGACTTTGCTTTTCCTTAAGCAATCACCAAGGCCAGACAAGATAAACAATCAGAGCATGGATAGTGAACCAAGAACCCGAGTAACTAATCCAAGTAACAGGCATATTCAATAAGTACCCAAGAGACAGTCAATTTCAAGTCCAATTAGAAGCTTAGGTTTTCTAAATTCATATTCTACCTGATTCGGGCACTCTTTCTTACCTCACTCAAGTGTTTAAGGGTATATGACAATTCGCTCAATTTCCTCAAGGAAGGTACTCTACCATAAGCTTGACTATTAACCAAATCTCTACTTTATTAATGAAAACACATAAGAATCAAGAGGTCTTTATTTTGGTTGTAACGAGGCCATGGGATTAATCGTTAGGTGGGGAAATCAAGAAAAGGAAATTTCAAGAAGGCTAAACAAAATATCAAACATTGCAAAGCATGACACCTTCTAAAATACCTTTTTGGGTTTTAGTTCACTTTTCCACCTTTCTTTCTTTTCTTTTCTTTTTTTTATTATTTTATTTTATTTTATTTCTCACTTTCCTTTTTTTATCCCATTCTCCATTTTATTTCATTTTATTTTATTTATTTGGAGAAGGGGAGATTTTCAGCTCAAGAGAAATATTTTTCTATTTTTCTCATCCCACAATTTATTTTTCAAACTACCTTTTTACCCTTTTTGCAATACTTTAAAAGGTTCCATACCAAGCATCATTCATCAAAACATTTCAAGGTACCAAGAAAAGCATTTTACTTTTTATTTATTTATTTATTTTTAGGCTCAAAATTGGGAAACTAAGGGGTAGCATTTAATCAATCAAAGCTCGGAAGGCCGGAAAAATACCTAGTGCCTCAATCATTTTCCAAAGTGTTTTAAAAAAATTTTAAGTTTCAAAACGGTTTCAAGTCAAGTTCTAAAGAATACAATCCAAGAGGAATAAAACACTCTATCACAAAGAATGGGGTAGATTTAGTGAGTACCCCTTTTAGGCTCAAAAATCTAACATTTAGTAGTTTAAAATCAATGAGAAACACAAATCTAAGGAACCACATGCTAATTATCAACTATCAAAAGATTATCTCAAGCATTTTTATTTTTAGCTTTATCACGAGAATAAAAAAAATTGGGTTCAAAAATTCACTATCTCAATTTATTTGGCACCAAGTTCTCGCAATTGGATGCAAACTCTAAGCAAGGGGCAATCTAATCATATGATCATGCAAAACTATGCCTATATGAATGCAACATGAAAAATTCAAAAATGCAAAAAATTACAAAAATACCCCTACCCCAAGCTTAAAAACTTACATTGTCCCCAATGTAAATAATCAAGTCGGAGAGAGGAGAAAAATGGAACAACTCACCGAGGTGGTAGCGGGTGTTGGCTCGCATGCCAGTCAAAGAGCTGCTGGGAAATGTGTCACGGCCGTGATGCTTATCATGACTAGACCGTGATCAATTCTGGTCTTCAGGTTCCTTCTCATCACGCCCGTGATGGATGTCACAGCTGGGCCGTGATCCTTTCTGGTCTTCTCTGGTTAGTTCATCACGGCCATGACCACTGTCACGGCCTGGGCGTGATGATTTCTGACTTTATTTGTCCTTGCCCTTTTTGCTCTTCCTTCCTTCATAACCTGAAAACACTTGGCAAAAATCATCAATTAGTGATCTTTCTTTTCTTATCTTCTCAAATTATTCAAAAACAAATAGAAAAGGGAAAGAAAACTTGGGTTGCCTCCCAAGTAACGCTTATTTACGGTCTTAAGCTTGACCATACTTCTTTCAATCAACCGGGGTCGACTGGGCGTAGAAGTGCAGGAACACTTCTCTTCCATGGGAGTCCTTCAAAGAGCCGATTCTGCTCAAATGGCCAATTGCGCTTCCGCTTTGCTCTTTTCACTCTGAGCTTCATGGCCTTACTCCCTCCCGACGGAAGTTTTGTTTCCACATGATGAGCAACTCCAACTTCATCACTAATGGGTGCATCATTTGCCATGCAAATCTTCGGAGTTGCTTCCATGTTGAGCTCTTCCTTTACCACTGGAGACGTTATATCGATCCTGCACACATGACTCTCAAAAGGAGGGTTGTTATATGAGTTAGTCAAATAAAAATCTACCCTTCCTTCGTCCACATTCACAGAGAGTTTGCCATTATTTACATCTATTATCGCTCCAGCGGTGGCCAAGAATGGCCTTCCTAGGATGATGGGGAATTTAGAATTCCCGTTCATATCCAATACCAGGAAATCGGTAGGGATGAAAAATTTCCCTACCTTTACAGGAACGTTCTCTAGTATGCCTAGAGGAGTTTTAGTTGAGCCATCCGCAAATTGTAAGGATAATTTGTATGGACTCAACTCCTTGGTTCCCAACCTCTCCAAGATAGTAAGCGGCATCAAGCTCGCACTAGCCCCTAAGTCACATAAGGCTTGGTCGATTTGCACTTCTCCAATTGAGCAAGCGATAGAGAAACTACCTGGATCTTTTAGTTTAGGAGGCATATTAGTTTTTATCATGACATTGTGCTCCTCAATTAAGCTCTTAGTTTCTATTTCTACTTGCTTTTTCTTGACCAACCTTTGTGGGAAAGGTATTGGGGGTTGGTAAGGTGGTGGAGGGACATACTTTGGCTCTACCTTTTCATCTTCGCTCATGTCTTCCTCACATTCCACATCCTTTTCAGCTACCCCAAGCTTATCATCCCTCAAGTATATGGCATTACAATGTTCATTGGGATTAACTTCGGGCTGTCCCGGAAACGTACCCTTAGGTCTAGAATATGTACTGGCTTGTAGGGCAATTTGAGTTTCTAGCATCTTATTATGGATGGCTAAGTTATCTACCTTAGATGCTAGCTTTTTTATCGCCTCGTTGACTGCCCTACCTTGTTGTCTAAACTCTTCATTTTGTTTTGTTTGAGTTTCAACAAAACTTTCCAAAAGAGACTCAAGTTTAGAATTTTGTACCTGAGGATACCCCGATGCGGGTTTCCTATTACCTTGGCCTCCTTGGAACTCGTGGTTCAGTGTGTTGCTGTAGTTCCCGTAGGAGAGGTAAGGGTTGTTCTTCCTTCCTTGGTTGTAAAAATTTGGGGGAACATAGTTTGGCAACTTCGGGTTCGTGTCGTAGAAGTTGTGACAAGAGTTCACTTGTTCCCCCGAAGCACCGGATCCATGAGCAATACCACGTGGGCACTCCATTATGTCATGTCCCTGCATTCCACAAATCTCACAAACAATGTTCGTAGCACCTATTGAACTCACATTATCCCTTTCAAGCTGATCAAAGCGTTTATTCAGTGAGTCAATTTTAGACATTATGAGATCAGTGGTGTTCATTTCAAACTTACCCCCCGAAATCTTTTTCGGGTTATTACCTCTTTCTAAACCCCATTGGTGGTAGTTGATGGCCACGTTTTCAATGATGTTGAATGCCTCAGTCAGAGGCCTATTCATAAAGGCTCCACCAGCTGTGGAATCAAGTGACACCTTCGAAGAGTAATCCAATCCGTTGTAGAAGGTGTGCACTAATAACCACCTCTCGAGTCCATGATGTGGGCAAGACTCAAGCAATCCCTTGCAGCGATCCCAAGCTTTTGACAAGCATTCTCTGTCATTTTGGAAGAAGCCGGTGATCTGAGCTCGTAGGTAAGCCGTCTTGGTGGGAGGGAATAATTTCTCCAAGAATGCCTGCTCCGGTTGGTCCCAAGTCATCAAGGTATTATTGGGCACTTGCTTCAGCCAAGCCTTTGCCTTTCCAGTAAGAGAGGAGTGGAACAACCTCAAACGAATAGCATCAACCGGGGCGCCTTGAATTCTAACTGCATCGGTAACCTCCAAGAATGTTTCCACGTGATCGGTCGGGTCCTCCGAAGGCAATCCTCCGAATTGATGTTGCCTAATCATGTTGATTAGCATAGGCGGTATAGTGTAGTTCTCCGCCTCGATATCTGGCCTAGCAATCCCATTTCACAAACCCCTAGCATTTGGGACTGCGTAGTCCTTCAATGGTTTCGTATCCGGGAGATTCGCCATGAGTGGAATGGGAATCAACCTCTCTCTCTCTCTTTGTAGTCTCCTACGTCTGTGAAAGGTCTTTTCGACTTCTGGGTCGACCTCACTAAGGTTTCCAAAACTTAGTGATCTTTGCAAAAAAGAGAAAAACACAAAGAGATAGATACAAAAAGAAAAAGGGATTGAAGAAATATATATATTTTTTTTAATAATAACAAAAATCAGTTAAAAAGAAAGAAAGAAAAGGTCCAGAAAAATCAATTTAAAAATTAAATTGAGACTCGAGGAAGCACAGTCCCCGGCAACGGTGCCAAAAACTTGATGTCGAGCGATCCGGCAAGTGTACCAGATTGTCGCCAAGTAATAAAAAGATATCGATCCCACAAGGACCGTGATCTCAAACCGCAACTAATTACTAAATCGATAAAATTGAACTATAAAAAGATTTTGAAAAAGGTTTTGATACTTGAAATAAGAGATAACTTAGAAAATCAGATAAGGAATGCAATCAAGTAAAACAGAAGGTAAATCAGTTTATGGTTTTTCAGATCTAAATGGATTCCTAGGAATTGGGTTACCAACAAGATTGTTTATGTTACTAAATTGATTATCCCTTGTTAATTACCACCATTACTTTGAAGGCGAATTTATCCTCAAATAGTTAATGCTCCCTCTCGGGTTACAAAAACCGTGCCCAATTAAACCAACCCCTACTCTCGTGGTAGTCGAATTTAGATTGGACCCTTTACGTTTCGTGACAATTCGTTAATCCTTGAAGGACCGCTTCTAACTCTCGTGATTTAAGTCCTAAGTCTGATTCTATAGATCCGATACCTAAGTTCACCGCTAGGTTCCTCCTTAGAATATCTACGACACGCAAACAAGTGGCCACCGAATTCGCGAGTAATTAAAACCCTAGAAATCAGATCTAAAGCAAAATAGTAATTAACAAGAAATCGAAATCAATTCATAACATGAAAACAGATCTTGGACATAGCCTCAATCCCCAGAAACTAAACTACTACTCAAGCATTGCCATGGTGATGACAAGCTTGATTAACAACAACATAAAATAAAAAAAATAAGAGAAGAGAAGAGGGAGAAGAAGAGAGATCCTAAATTACAGCCTGAGAGTAGGTGCCAAAAAGTCTGCTTTATCTCTGCCAAGATGCCTTATTTATAGATTTGGGAAGTTTAAATCCCAATCAAACACAAATTTAGCTCAAAATCGGGTGCTTTAGATCCAAGTAATACGCATCACGGCCGTGATGGCCATCACAGCCAGGTCGTGACGGATTCTGGCTTAGAAGTTGCTCTGCTGAATGGTCTTGCACGGCCGTGACCACCATCACGGCTAGGCCGTGATCAGTTCTGCCTGTGAGGGTCTGGTTCAGCTGACATGTCACGGCCGTGATGGGCATCACGGCTAGGCCGTGACCAGTTCTGACTTTTGCCTTCTTTTCTTTTCAGTTTTGCTCGATCATGGCAATGATGGGCTCTGTTTGGCTCATTTTCTTCACTTTTCAAGCTCTATCTTCATGCAAGCTCCATCATGGCTGATATTGAGAATTTTATCCTTAATTCCTATAAAACAACACCACAAAACCACCTTACCCGTTCCAAGGTAAAAATTAACCAAAATCAAATTAAAAATGTCTAAACTATATGAAAATGCATGCAAAATGATTAACAAATATGAGGTGAAATAACACTCATCACTTGTTAGCAGTTTGCGCCCAGATGTTGTAGTATGCCCAGAGCTATTTTTGTAGCTTGTCTAAACTTCAACAAAAGCCTAACAAAACTCAAGAAACACATTAAACATATTCCTAGACACTCAAAAATAGAAAATTAAACGAAATTTATAAAAAGACACATATTACACTAAACTAACTTAAAACACCTAAAACATCCACATAAAATACTTAAAGATTACAAAAACTCAAGCTATGAAAGAGTAAATAACTGTCATTTCTGAGAGTTATCACACCCCCAAACTTGAATCATTGCTTGTCCTCAAGTAATGCCGAAGAAACATAGGAAAATAGAAGAATTCTATTTAATGAATGGCATGCATGGATCCCCCAAATTTTTCATTCTTTTTATGACCCAAAATTCCACACTTACATTCCTAACAAAATACTCTTTCTATCCTGCACAAATCAACAATTATTACAAAACTGGTCTAAAGTCAGATTAACACATACTGCAGCAAGCTACTTAGAACAGTTGGTTCTGCTTCTCACCCTCTCATTAAAATTTCACTCTCACCACAAACATACATATCTAATCTAAACTTGATTAGATTCTATCACAATCAAAACATCACATAATTACACACATCAAGAGGTCTTTTATGGTTGTTACAGGGCTTAGAACAGGTGGGATTAAGAAATTTGGGTAAGTAGCTAATCTCAAGGTAGAGTAAAAGGATACTTTTCAATTCAGCTCACAATTCCCGTTGTTCCTACAATCCACACCTTTGTTTCTTTCTTTCCTCACTGAGGCCCCAGTGGATTGTTTTTTGTTAGGAACAAAGAACATATTGTTGTTAATTTTCATATTTTTCTTTGTTCTTTGTTCTCAATTTTTTTTTTGCAAAACATATATAAAATAGGGGAATTTTGTAGCTTCTTTTTTTTTTTTTTACATTTGAGAGTTCCTCTCTTATTTGGTGCTTCCCCCCCCCCCCCCCCCCCTTTTATATGTAAAGCCAGCTGCATAAGTGTTGCAACATAGCACCCTCAAACTTAATATGGTGCTTGTTCTCAAGTCACCACCAAACTTGTCTCAGAACATAGATACAAAAAGCATCATTAAGCTCCACCTATTCAGGTATTCTTTGTTTTTCCAGTTAAGGGCTTGTAATGTGATAGTTTTTTACAATAAAAGGGCTAAGGCTCAAAGGGGTAACACTAAGGATGTATAGATTGAAAGGGTTGGCTGTCTAGGCACTGGCTAAAAATAAAAACAGAATAAGAAAATGCCTCAAATATAAAAGTGTGTGCAATCATGTGTGTTCAGATCAAACAGAAACAAAGCAAGCTTTACAGAAAATGCATGAGTGTGGTTTATATGCACAGTGTAGCTTTATCACTCAGGCTCACATTTATATGTTCATGCTGCATAATGGTTCAGAGTCAATTTAGAGCATTAAGTTAGTCAGCAAGTGTTTTATTCAAATAATCTTGTTTTCAACACAACAAAAAGGCCAGAGGCCACTTCCATTTAATCGTTAATCATATGGAATCAAAACAGGGGTGGGGCACATGCACAACATTCATTAAGAAGAAATTTAAAACAACTATGGCCATAATGTCCCTACAAACAGTTAAACAGAAAAGGTTCTAATGACCACTACTTGCAGAAAAATTAAAAGCATGGGTTATGGTAATGAGATGGAGGGTTTAGAAATGCATCCTGATTTAGGATGCTGCAGCGCTCTGTTTCAAGTCATTGGGGCTTTGATGCGGTTGGTCCTCCTGGTGCCCCCACTTTTGGTGGTGACACCTTGCTTGGTGTTGCTCCAGTGACTTGGACTTCATCTTCTTCATTTTCACCTTCTTCCTCTCTTTGTGCAGCAACCTTTTCTTGATTATTCTTGGCTCCGATGATTCATACTTTCTAGACCACACATGTTGAGATGTCTTGTTGTCCAAGAATTCCACCCCTTCCTCATCAGAGAAGTAATCGGTTCTACTGATGCTGCATCATTGCCACAATCAGACTGATTCTTCAGGAAGTGCTGCTGCACCAGCTCATCAAATGATTGTATGAAAGAGCGTTCTTCTATTCCTTCATCTGGGTATTTGAGGGCATTGAAAACATTGAATGTGACCTTCTTTAATCTCTGAGGAAAAGGTGGAGGAGGTCTTTCTGGAATCAATTTAGGTGTAGTGGGAGATGCTGCAGCATTGGGTGTTTTCTCAACAACTATAGGTTGCTCTGTTGCAGCATCTTCTCTGGTTGTCTCCTTCTCGGGTTCTGATTCTTTCACCTTCTGTTTCTACTTTGGTTCAGCAGCCTCCACATCTTTACCACTCCTCAAGTGAATCACCTTGCATTGCTCAATCCCTCCTCTAGAACTTGAGGCTTTAGGGTCTTCAGTAGATGCAGGTAATGTAGCTATCGACCTTGAGTTGATTGCACTAGCCAGTTGTCCCACTTGAGTTTCTAGATTTCTCATTCCAGCCTTGGTTTCTATCATAAATGCCTTTAGCAAATATTCTAGAGATGGTTCTAGAGCTTTCTGTTGTACTTGTGATTGCTACCACCCTCCATTGTATGTATTACCATAGGAATTGTTTCCTCTACTGTTAATGTTCCCTACATAGTTAATTGAGGCAGGATTTGCAGAGCAGTTCTCAAAATGATGTTCTCCACCACAGTATACACATGAAATAGAATCTGCCATGTAAATCTGCTCATGTACCATTTCTTCAGTTCTGATAGGTGGAGCCACAGAGTTTCCTTGGTTTCCCATAGTCATTCCCTTTACCAATATGGTAAAGGCAAGTATCTGAGCTAAAAGTGTAGATATTTCACTCGCTTCACAGGCTCCTGCTACAAATTTGACCTTGCCAGGAGCACGTCTAATTGTTGGCCACTAATAACTGTTAGCAGCAACTCCCTCTATCAGAGCATGGGCTTCATTGTAAGATTTAGTGAGCAAACTGCCTCCAGCTGAGGCATCTAACATCATCCTTGAGCTAGGTGAGGCACCAATGTAGGAGTGCTCCATCTGAATAGGCATCTAACATCATCCTTGAGCTAGGTGAGGCACCAATGTAGAAGTGCTCCATCTGAATACAATATGGGATGCCATGATGGGGACAGTTCTTCAACAGTTTCTTGAATCTCTCCCAAGCTTCAAATAATGCCTCATCATCATGTTTCCTGAAAGCCATGATCTCACTTCTCAGCATTGTAGTCATGGTGGGAGGGAAGAACTTAACAAGAAATTTCTCAGCCAGTTTGTTCCATGAGTCAATTGAGTTTGGCTCTAGAGTATTCAACCAATTCTTTGCCTTGCCTCCCAAGGAAAATGGGAACAATCTCAATCTGAATTCATCATCTGTGATGCCTAGAATCTTGATGTTGCTTGCTACATTTAGAAATTGCTTCAAATGCAGGTGAGGATCCTCTGTTGCAGCACCATTAAATTGTCCCATTGCTTGCAGCATTTGGTACATCACTGGTTTAAACTCAAACTGTTGTGCAGTGATTGTAGTCCTCACAATTCCAGTATTCATAGATTCAGGGTCAAACACAGCATACCCTATGATTGTACTGTCCCTGTTGTTGGCTAGAGCCATACTATCATGCTTCTCTTCTTCAGCCATTTCAGAGCTTGCAACAGATAGTGTTGCAGCAACAGATAATGTTGCAGCAGAAGCTGGTGTGGAGTTGGTTGAAGTACTGAATTCCAACTCAGGAATGGACTGAGCAATTTGATCTCTTCTAAGTCTCCTGAATGTCCTTCAATCTCTGGATCAAGTCTGTATTCAGATGTCAAAAACCTGTGCATATAGTTTATGTACCTGATGCTACAGCAAATCACCCAGAATATTAGAAAATCTAACTACGGAACTAATAATCTAAAAACAGAATTTTAACACCATTAACAATCCCCGACAACGATGCCAAAAACTTGTTGCCTTAAAAATAGTTGTTCTTAAGCTTGTGCAAGTATACACAAATGCCTCAAGTAATATAGAACTTAAGTTCAGATATCGTTCCCACAGGGATTGTAATGCTGCAGCAAATTCCAGTTCAGATTATATGTTCAAGGAGTTAGAGTAGGTAACCAAAAATAGTGGTGTGTGCAAGCAAACAGAAAAGAGAGTTTGGAATAAAAACTGAAAGCAAGCAAGCAAACAGAAAAGAGAGTATGTTGTCAAATTTGGATAAAATAGCTCTAGGTATGCTGCATCATAAATCCTGCTTAGCTTAGATTATACTTTAAGTATGCTGCAGCATTTAACTCCATGAAATAAAAGTGTGTTTTCCAACACTTAAGGGTTAGGTTCATTAACTGCTTTATATTCCTAGATTCTGATTAATTACACCACCCTCTTAATAAGCATGTTCCAGTTAGTTTAGGGACTTGAATAACTATTCCTAGTTCATTCAACACCATTTAATTTTCCAATTAATGATCTAATCCCTATCCTTTATCAATTTCAACTTTACTCAATTTTTCCAAACCAAGCAAGCTAGATATTTAATTAAGTTGGCCACTCTTAACTAAATAACATTCAACACATAATAAAGGAAATTGCAGAACATATCGTTGCATAAAAAGAGCTAAGCATTCATTACAATAACATACCAAAAGCTTAAAAGGTATAGCTCATGTTGAGCTTACAAACGTAAAACATAAAAATGAGAAGAAAGCCATTACAAAGGGAGCACAAAAATGGAACAATGGAGAGGAGGAAGAAGACCCTTTGCTGCTGTTGTGCGTTCTGCAACTGCTGTCCACTAATCTGATATGAGCAGACCCCCTTAAAAAGTAAGGAATATTCCCTTTTTTAGGGTTTTAGAAAGGCCTTTCTCTCTTTCTTACTTTTGGTCCATTAAAAATGATATTAAAATAAGTGCTTGGGCCCATTTCCTCAAATGTACCACCATAAAACCCTAAAGAAATCCGCAAGGACGTCCTCAGCTTTTACGGCAGCTGGCAGGAAAGAGAAAAGGTGCTCATGGTTTGTCCTTTTCTACGCGTCCATATGTTGCAGCATGGCCAAAGCATTTTCCAGCAGCTTGTCAGCAATTTGCACCCAGATGCTGCAGCATGCACAGAGCTATTTTCTGTAGCTTGTCTAAACTTCAACAAAAGCCTAACAAAACTTAAGAAACACATTAAACATATTCCTAGACACTTAAAAACAGAAAATTAAATGAAATTTATAAAAAGACACATATTACACTAAACTAACTTAAAACACCTAAAACATCCACATAAAATACTTAAAGATTACAAAAACTCAAGCTAAGAAAGAGTAAATAACTGTCATTTCTGAGAGTTATCAGTTGTATCAGAGTTGCAGCAGCATGCTTCTTGTACTTGCAGCAGAGAGCTTTCCTCTTTCAATGCAACACTCGGTTCACTTTCTGGAAAGCACTTTTACTTTATACTAGAACAGCTAAAAGGTGACTGCTGTGGTACAAAGATTCCGTGTTTATTCCTTAAAACCTTGAAATAAAATGTTCTTTATTCTTTATCATTGGTGCTATTGTCTAGTGGTCTTCGAGATCCTTAAGGAAGGCATCTTATTCAAATAAGGTTGACTTGGACTTCATTCTGACAGACTAACACTTTAACAAATGTAGCAGTGTTTGAAATTTAGACGAGTGATAATCTGAGGTTTCTTCAGAATTGTGATTCTTGCCACTTCATCAACTAGATCATAATCTTGATTTGAGCTTTGACTTGGTCTATGTCTGAGTTGACTATATTTTAGATGAGTGAGTTTTTAGACAAGTCTAAAAACTGCGTTGTACTAAAATGTAGACGGGTCAAAATTTAGACGAGTGACCTTAAGTCAATTTTCCTGCACACTTATCAGACATATAAGTAATTTCACAAGGTTCAATATTACCATACTTAATCTATTTGGAATCATCAAAACTTAGAGAATCTACACATTGAATGTGTCTCAGACTTATGAGGTCTCAACATTCTCTCCCCTTTTTGATGATGACAAGTAATTTTTCTGATTTTATTGAACATTAAAAAGTAACAGCAGAAATTTTCAAACGGATATAAGTAAGCAAAATATGCTATGCTCCCCCTTATTTTATGCATTAGATAAAAACATGTATTAGAGCAAAAACAAGGTATCAGAATTAATATCATATTGAAACGGAGCAGGAAGTATGCAATGCTGATTATTTCAAGCAAAAGAAAAATTTTCAAACAAAAGGCATAATTGACAGGGTTAAGTTGTAATTTCTGTTACTTTTATTTCATCTTATTTCCTCCCCTTTTGGCATCAATAAAAAATAATATAAAATAGATATATAACAGAGAGCCTAGAGTAATGTCGAAACTTCATCTCATATTATTAATAGTAAAAAAGGATTACAAGTGATAGGGACATCACTGACTTTTACGTTGCATGACTCAAAACAAAAGAAAGCTAAGTCCTAAGACCTAAGAACTAGGACCCCCTTGGCTTTTAAAGAAAACTTCCATCATTCTTTGCATTGCTGCTTGTTGAGCTAGCAACTGAGCTTGAAAAGCGACTTGTTGTTCTATGGCAGCATCCTGCCTTAGAATGACAATTTGAAAACTTGAAGCCATTTCATCAAGCCTCTTATGAGCAGATGGATCATAGGAAACCACCAGGGCAGTAGAGTCTATTGTAGCTAGAGTAGTTGCAGATGCAGATGGAGGAGGTGTAAAAGGTAACTCATCAACTTGAATATTGTCCTCGGGCTAAGGATCTAAAACACATTTGTCGAAAGAGCAGAGATAAAGTCATTATTAGGATAGAATTCTTCAAGAAATCCATGAATTCTTTCATGGTGAAGAGGAGATTTGACAACAGAAAGAATAAATTCATAAGATCTCCTAATGAGATTTATGGGATTGATTGGGATAGTTGGAGGAAAATTTAAAATAAAGAAGGGGAAAACCATAAAGAAAGGAGGTAAAGTGTAAATTGATGGTGAAATGGGATAAAGAGCAAAAGTTGGGCTACCTCTGGTTGGGATGGCTTTGAGGAACTTATGATGAGTCTCAGTTGAGAACAACCTCTTTCTATACTTGCACTTGTTGTCATTCAGCTTGATGTGAAAACTTCTGATCAAGTGGCAAGTTGATGAATTTTTTCTTTCCTTTCAAAGTCATAGAGTCGGGCATCACCCTGATCTCTTTCGAGGGCTCCATGAAGATATGTGGATTAGGCATCCACCTTCCTACATTCTTCTGTTTTATGGCCAGCTTCACAAGCTGCCTTTCAGCTTCCAGGGAGGCAATGACATCCAGATCTTTGCCATACAGAAAATTTGAACATGATTCATCTTACATAGAAAGGAGTGGCTCTAGAAGATAATTGATAAGGAGATAGAGTGGCCATTAAAAGAAGGCTGTGTCTGGTTTCAGAAAATAAGTCTGGTAAGACTATTATCAGAGGTACTTGGCACTAGTTTCAGATATGGTCAGGTGTTTGTGGTTTAGGTGAAGGTGGAGGTGGAGTGGGATTGTCAAAATACTCAAAATCATTGACATCCTCAGTATGGAGATTCTCAGTATAGTGAGATGATTGTAGTGTGAAAGGCTTGGATAGTTGGGGTTCTGTTTCAGACATGTGTGCTTCTGAAGCAGTAGGGTTTGGTTCAGAAGGGTGAGGTTCATCAGTCTGTGGTTCAGCAGTGTGTGGTTCAGAGACAGAAGGTTCATGGATATGTGAGGTTATTGGAGGTGTTGGTTGTTTGTAGGGTGATATATGTGGAGGAGTTGAGATTTTTGGTGAAGCAGGTGGAGGAGTAGGGTTTTCTGTTTTGGTTGTGGTGATGGTGATGGTGTTTTCTATGGTGGTGTTGGGGATCTTTGAGGAGAAATTTGTGGAATATAAAGTTGTTGTGGTTGTTGGCCGTTTTGTTGGTGAGGGTGAGGGTGAGGGTGAGGGAAGCAGAACCAATGTCCTCTCTGCCACAGTGGTTCTCTTCTTCTTAGGGATGACAATCTCTTCAGGTTGAGACTCCCCCTCAGCTTGCACAGCTATTGCTTTTGAACACCTTTGTAACACTGCGTGCATTAGGGACAGAGGTTGATGTACAGGTTCTGTAACCTTAGCAGGTTCAACAAAAGGGTTAACAGCAGGTTCAACAACCTGAGAAGGGACTTCAGCAACATTCTGAAAATCAGAAGCTTGAGCAGATTGTTGATCAGAGGACTCAGCAACTCTCTTCCTCTTCCTCAATAACTGAGGCCTTTCATCTTCAACAGGCTCCACAAAGGGTTCAGCCTTGACAGCAGGAATAGTAAGAGTTTCTTCCACTTGAACAGATACAGCAGGTGCTGATGACGATGCTTCAGCAACAGGCTCAGTGGTAGGAGTCATATTGATCCTCATCAAACTTTGTTGTGATTTCTGTGTAGAGATCAGCATGACAAGCTTTCCTCAAATCCTTCAGCTTGTTTGCCCTGAAGATCCTAGTTATGATCATTCCAAAAGGATAGTCCTTATCCTTTCCCTTGACAGCTTTCTCCATATGTCTAAAAATTAAATCAGTAATGTCTATTTTGATCAGTAGAATTAGGTGGTAGATATCAAATTTTTCTATCTTACTCACATGATTCCTAGATCTAGTCCTAGGCATTACACATTTAATTAGAAGAACGTGGAGAAATCTTGCCTTAGGAGTCAGATACTTGGCGTCTGGAATTCTAGGTTTTGTAACTCCATACAGAACCAAGTTCACCTTTGCTTCTCCCAGAGACTTTAGTCATTCCTTGTAATACCCAGCACCTTCACGTGGGCATCCAGTCACTTCAGTAAGTGATTCATGAGTGATGATGACATGGTCATCACCCACATCTGCAGAAATCATGGAGGTTGTGTCATCCTTTGTGATCTTCGTGGTTCTCCATAACTCCCTAACTAGAGCAGGGAAGACAAGTTCTTGAAGTTGGAAGAAGGGTAACAATCCAGCATGATTGAGTTCAGGAAGAACGTCTAAACCCTTTGTCCTAAGCTCATCAAAATTAGGAACCCTTCCAGGGTGCACCTTCTTCAGTTCAGAAACAGAGACTTGGGTCTTCTCATCCAGGGTTTCCAGAAGACTCTTGGGTGCCATTGATTCAGAGAAGAAGATTTTAGGGTTTTGGAGATGAAAGGTTTCGAGAGGTTGAAGACGAAGAGAAATCAGAGAGCGATTGTGAGGAAAGATTGTGAGTTGGAAATTTTGAAATGACACGGGTTACTTTTGTTAAAACGCTTGAGTGTTTTTTGCATTGGGAGCAAGGAGAGAGATTATTGCCATAAACAACAATAACTTTTGAAAAGACAGTTGTAAAAAAATGAAACGTTTTTAAGAAGGAGGGAAATTTTGCAATATACACGTGTGTCAGCCAGGGTTAGCACTTAGTGCTTTTAGCCACGTCATTAGACGCTTGGCTAAAGTAGACGAGTGAAGCATAGAGAAAAGAGACGAGTCAAGCATATAAGTTTAGACAAGTAAATTTTCAGACATGTCAGCATACACTTGTTAAAACACATTATGCATATTAAGATTTCTTCTAATAAAAACAAATCAATCTTCACTTAAAGGTTTAGTAAAGATGTCTGCCCACTGATACTCAGTGTTCACAAACTTAATATCAAAAACACCTTTTTGCACATAATATCTAATAAAATGATGCTTTATTTCTATATGCTTTGCTCTAGAATGCTATATGGGATTTTTAGACAAGTTAATAGCACTAGTATTATCACACCAATCAGGTATATTATGCTTAAACATTGAATAATCCCCGAGTTGATATTTTACCCAAAGAAGTTGTGAACAACAACTTGCTGCAGATATATATTCAACTCCAGCAGTTGAGAGAGCAATGGTGATGTGCCTTTTGCTTGACCAGGAGATCATATTTGCTTCAATGAAGTGACATCCTCCACTGGTACTTTTTCTATCAATTCTATCCCAGCAAAATCAGCATTACAGAATCCAACTAACCTAAAATCTTTATATTTCTTATATAATATACCAAGGTTAGTGGTTCCAATTAAATATCTAAAAATTCTTTTAACAGCCTTATGATGAGATTCTTAAGGATCTGATTGAAATCTAGCACATAGACAAACACTGAATTGAATATCAGGTATACTAGCTGTTAAGTATAGAAAAGATCCAATCATACCTTGGTAGACAGTTTGATCTACCTTTTTACCTTCCTCGTCCTTGTTTAGAATAACCGATGGATGGATAGGAGTACTCGTAGGTTTTTAATTTTCCATCTTATACTTTTTCAAAAGCTCCTTGGTGTACTTTTGTTGATGGATATAGATTCCATCACTTGTCTATTTTATTTGAAGACCAAGGAAGAACTTCAATTCTCCCATCATGCTCATCTCAAACTCATTCTGCATCAACTCAGAGAACTTTTTGCAGAGCTTTTCATTAGTAGTACCAAATATAATATCATCAACATAAATCTGTACTACTATGAAATCTTTCTTTGAGCTTTTCTTGAAAAGTGTAGTGTCTACTTTTCCTCTAATGAAATCATTTTCCATTAGATATATGTTTAACCGATCATACCAATCTCTAGGAGCTTGTTTGAGTCCACATAAAGCTTTCTTAAGCTTATAGCTGTGGTGAGGATTTTCAGAATCCTCAAACCCAGGAGGTTGCTTGACATAAACTTCATACTCAATTATCCTATTTAAAAATGCACTTTTAACATCCATTTGATAGAGAGTTATATCATGTTAGGCAGCATAAGACATGAAAATTCTAATTGTTTCTAATCTAGCTACAGGTGCAAAGGTTTCAGTGAAATCAATACCTTCCTGTTGATTATACCCTTGAGCAACTAGTCTTGCCTTATTTCTTACCATTTTTCCATCTTCATCCAGTTTGTTTCTAAATACCCATCTGGTTCCAATAATATATTTATCTTTAGGCTTAGAAACTAGAGTCCAAACATCATTTCTCTTGAACTGATTCAGTTCTTCTTACATGGCTAGAATCCAACTTTCATCTTGTAAGGCTTCGTCAATCTTTTTGGGTTCCTAATTTGATATGAAGGCCATGTTATTGTTTTCATTAAAAGCAGATATGGTTATAACTCCTTGAGATGGACATCCGATGATAAGATCTTCTGGATGATAGGTCTTGAATTTCCAGTCTTTCTTCTCATTCTGAATTTCAGACGTATCAGCATTTGTCTGATTATCAGACACGTCTACTTTTGACTTGTCCAAAGAATTTTCCACTGCAGGATTAAGTTCAATACCTGCAATATCATCTTCTAGATATGATAATTCCCCATCAGTCTTCAAACCATCATTAAACTTTACGTGAATTGATTCTTCTAGTACATAATTTCTAGAGTTAAAGATTCTAAAAGCTTTTGTATTAAGAATGATCTTTTGTATTAAGAATATAATAACAATCACATCCAAATGCATGAAAGTATGATATGTTGGGTTTTCTGCCTTTCCACAATTCATAAGGAGTCTTATTTAGGATAGGTCTGATCAGTATTCTGTTTTACACATAACAAGCAGTGTTAATGGCTTATGCCCAGAAGTACTTAGGAAGATTATTCTTATTAAGCATTGTTCTTCCCATCTCTTGAAGAGATATGTTCTTTCTCTCAACCACTCCATTTTCTTTGTGGAGCCTCGGGTGCAGAGAAATTGTGAGAAATACCATTTTCCTCACAGAACAATTTGAAATGCTCATTTTCAAATTCTCCTCCACGATCACTTCTAATAGCATAAATACAGAAACCTTTCTTATTCTGTAATCTCTTCGAATACTTGTAAAGGCCTTATAAGACTCATCCTTGTGGGTTAAGAAGAGTACCCATGTAAATCTAGAATAGTCATCAACTATGACAAAACCATATTTCTTTCCACCTAGGCTAGCTACTCTGATTGGTCCAAACAGATCCATGTCTAACGATTTACAAAGGTCTAGAGGAGGTGACTTCTTTCTTAGATTTGAAACTTGATTTTACTTGTTCACCTCTCTGACATGCATCACACAAAACATCTTTCTTAAAGGAAATATCAGGCAATCCTCTCTTAAGATTATGCTTTTTTAATTTAGAAATTAGTTTCCTACTAACATGTCCTAGTTTCTTATGTCATAGCCACATTTCATCATCTTTAGACATAAAGCATGTTACACTTTGTTCTGAAAGTTCAGACAGGTCAATCTTATACAGATTGTGTTGCCTTTTAGCAGAAAAGAGGGTCTTTCCACTATTGTCATTGACTATGCATGCATCCTTAGAAAAAGATATAAAAAATCCACTATCACACAATTGACTTATGCTAAGCAGATTATGTTTTAATCCTTTCACATATAAGACATCACGGATAATAGGCAAGGGAGGCTTACCACCAATTTTACCTACACCTACAACTTTTCCTTTCTGGTTACCACCAAATGTTACATGTTCACCTTTCTTAGGTTAGAGGTCTGGGAACATAGACCTTTCTCCTGTCAGATGTCGCGAGCATCCACTGTCTAGGTATCACGATAGGTGTTTGCTTTGTCATGTAACGCTTGTCTGCAACAGGAATGATCATGGACCTAGGTACCCATATTTTCTTGGGTCCTTTTTTGTTAGTATGAGAAGTCTGTGAAGACTTCCTTCTCTTTTTGTGAATGCACTTAGACGTGATATGTCCAACTTTTCCACAGTAGGTACATATAGGTTTATTTAAACTAACTGACACAGATTTGACAGTTACTTTTGAGAACTTTGTTGATCTTTTATGATGTTCTTGACTAGAATAACCTATACCTTCTTTGTTAAGGGAGTGCCTCCGACTTCCCAAAAGTTTAGTCAGATTATCTCTGCCATTAACAAATTTAGAAAGATCTGAGGTGAGCTTTTCTACTTCCTGTTGAAGTTTAATCACTTCTTCAGAGGGTAGAGTTTCAACTAAGATCTTAGCTTTAGACTTTTCAGTCTTAAGCCTACTGTTCTCTTCAGCTGACTTCTCACACTCTTGAGATTTTTGTGTATACTCATTTGAGAGTTTAACATGCTGTCTCTTGAGGTATTTGAAAGCTTTAGATATACAATTGGATTCTTCCAATAGGTCATCATAGGCATCACTCAATTTCTCAAGTTCAGATTGTACCTCAATTTCTGATTCTGAATCAGTATCTGCCATAAGACAGAGATTTGCTTCAAGCTCCTCTCCTTCACTTTCAGTGGAGCTTTCATCAAGATCTTCCCAAGAGACCATCATTCCCTTCTTGTTTTTGTTGAAGAAATTCTTGGGAGGTTTCTTCTTGAGTTGAGGACATTCTGCCTTGATGTGACCAGGCTTTTTGCATTCATAGCACACAATGACATTTCTGTCATTTGATCAACCATCGTTGTTGTATTTTTCTTTGTTGAAGCACCTGAAAGGTTTGTCCTTTCTAAAGTTTCATTTCTTCCAGAGCTTTTTCATTTTTCTGGTAAGAAGAGAAAGTTCACATCTTCATCATCAGAGTCATCATCATTTGATTCCTCAAATTCATCAACTTTGAGAGCTTTTGATGCAGGTCCCTTAGATGATTTCTTGTCAGCCTTGAGAGCAATGGATTTGCTCTTCTTTCCATTATTTTCTTCAATCAGTTACAAGAGGTCTCCAGTGTTTTGGAAGACTTCTGAGAATCTTTTGAATGTGTTCCTCAGTCTTGTAAACTTTTCTCAGAGATTTCAACCTATTGGTTATAATTTGAAATCTCCCATACATTTGGCCAATAGTTTCTCCTTCTTCCATTTTGAACAGCTCATACTTTCTGACCAACATATTGACTTTGGTCTCCTTTACTTTGTTAGTTCCTTCATGCGAAATAGCTAGTGAGTCCCACATTTCTTTAGCAGATTCACAAGCACAGACTTTTTCAAACTCTTCTATGCTCAAAGCACACATGATTGCATATCTAGCTTTGGCATTAAATTGCCATTTTGTTATTTGATCAGAGGTCATGCTAGCTTTAGGAAATTCTGCTCATTTGTCATCTTTAGGAAAATAGGGACCTTCTTCAATGATATCCCCGAGATCAGAGTTAATGGATTGTAAAAACCACTTCATCTTCTCTTTCCAGTAGATGTAGTCCACTCCATTGAAGTATAGAGGTCTTGACGTTGAGGATCCTTCTCCTGCATGATTCTTGCTTGTGCTGGCTTCTCCTGCAATTTCCAAGATCATTTCCTCTACATTGTTAAGTGCTCAACTCAAAGGCTGAGCTTTGATACCAACTGAAATAACCAAAGTTAACAAAAGAAGGGGGGTTGAATTGTGTTTACAATATTTTAGGAAAATTTGAAAATTATTTTCGCAGGCACAATAAGCAAACATAAGGCAACAGAAAATTAGATGGGTGACTCGTCTACTTTTGAGATAGAACACATGCGCACACACAGAATGTCAAAATAGAGATTGATATTCATAATATTAACTCCCCAATTTAAAAGCTTAAACAAATAACACTTAAGCAAATTAAAGAGATAAGGGAAGAGGAATATCACTCAAGAGTTTTATACTGGTTCACCCCAAAATTCATAAGGCTACGTCCAGTTCTTGTCAGCACCAAGTTTCCACTATAACTGATCAGATTACAGTACAAGTATTCTTTTCACACCTAGCCTCTCCAGGCTTAACTCTTAAACAAGTATTCTTTTCTCACCTAGCGTCTTCAGGCTCAACACAGTAAGGAGTAAAGGTTTTGTGTAATTAATACAACTTGCGAACCTTTCAAATAACACTCAGAGTGAAATAAATATGAAGTGTGAAAGACTGCGAATTAATATCAAATGATTGAAAAAGTATTCAATGAAAGAACGAAGAAGTTAATGAAGTGAGTAAATGCTTCTTGCGCAGTGTTCTTGATGATATTCAACTTATCTTCATCTTCATGGTTTGATCTATATAAAGACTTCAATCAATTGATCCGTTAGGCACAACTTCAGAAAGTGTGTTCTTTGATTTGAGTTTTTGGAGTGCCATTAATGCCAAATAGTCGTTCTGTGTAGGCATTAAATGCTTAGGGACGTTGAGTTTTAACAAGGCATTCCAAGAGTACACTTTTGTTCTGAGAAGCTGTTGTATTAGAGTTGCAGCAACAGGTTTTTTGTACTTGCAGTAGAGAGCTTTCCTCTTTAAGTGCAACACTCGGTTCACTTTCTGGAAAATACTTTTACTTTGTACTAGAACAACTAAAAGGTGACTACTATGGAATAGAGATTGCATGTTTATTCCTTAAAACCTTGAAATAAAACGTTATTTATTCTTTATCCTTGGTGCTATTGTCCATAGGTCTTCGAGATCCTTAAGGAAGGCATCTTATTCAAATAAGGTTGACTTGGACTTCATTCTGACAGACTGACAATTTAACAAATGTAGCAGTGTTTGAAATTTAAACGGGTGCATGTTCAGTCTAGGTTTAGACGGGTGATAATCTGAGGCTTCTTCATAATTGTGATTCTTGCCACGTCATCAACTAGATCCAAATCTTGATTTGAGCTTTGACTTTTTCTATGTCCGAGTTGATTATATTATAGACGAGTGAGTTTAATTTTTAGACAAGTCTAAAAACTGCGTTGTACTAAAATGTAGACATGTCAAAATTTAGACGAGTGACCTCAAGTCTATTTTCCTGCACACTTATTAGACATATCAGTAATTTCATAAGGTTCAATATTATCATACTTAATCTATTTGGAAACATCAAAACTTAGAGAATCTACACATTGAATGTGTCTCAGACTTATGAGGTCTCAACAATTAAGTTGTTTTTTTCAGGGTAAAAAAAATATCCTTGGGTCAATTTGCACTTTTATTCTTAGTTCTTAGATAGAAGTTTTTGGTGGAATCTAGCATGAAGTATATTGTTTATGAGTATACCAATGAGGCACCAATTTCACATATAAAAACTCATTTTTACCCTTATCCTATCCCATCCCAGCAACCACCCCACCAACTGCCACCCCCACTTACCACCCCATCGACTTCCACCACTTCATCTCCTCCCAAATCGATCTTCTTCCTCCCTCTCAACACACAATCCGTAGCAGCAACCCCTGACCACCAACGACCAACGACCACCTTCCAGCAGCCACTGCGCCTAAAGCTGGATATATGGACCTTGGTCCGCGGATAGTGTGTTTAACCCGCAGTCCGCATGGACTTTGACTAGGTAAAATACGAGTCCATTTGAATGCGGGCTTTTTGGGTCGGGTCCGTTTAACTCGCGGGTTTAACGGACTTGACCCGTGCACTGTACACTTTTAATAAAACAAAATTTTTATTAATTTTGTGGTCGGGCAAGGCTTTTCAGACATTCATTTTTGTTGTTTCTGGTTTTTTGTCTTATTTCTATTAATTTGTAGTTCCTTAATTATGAGACTTTGGTTGTTCAGTTGGGTTGTATGAAATTTATAGTTTTGGTTTTACATGGTTTTCATTTTGGAAATTGACATTTAACTCCATACCGTCTTAAACATTTATAATAACTAGTGAGCGCTAACTAACTGAATTATATGGGAGGGTAGTTACCCTTTATTTGTTTCTACACAAGTGATTATTTGTTTTTTATGCTTTTGATGCAAAAAAAAAAATGGTGGAGTCCGTGGACAGTCTGTTTAGCCCGCGGACTATAAGGATTGGACGTGGACTCTGTTCAGAGACCATTTATCATGCGAACTTTTAGGTCCGGTTCGCATACCCAGCTCTAACTGCTCCGCCATTGCGCGACGCCACTTCGCACATCTAACTGGTCTCGTGATGCCGTCACTCACGCACCGCCATCCAGGCACCACCGCCATCAGTCAACAGATCCAGATCTGGATTCCCCTCAACCGGTGTCACCTTCCTGAGGAAGCACCGGACCTGTCGTCACCCAACCTGCACGTCATAGATCCAACACTGGATTCCCCACGACCAGATCCCTCCACCGCCTCACTTGTCGTCATCGTCTCCGTTGCCAGCTCCTCCCATGGTCGATTTCATGCGAGCCCCTAGTCATTCCATTGGTTTTTTCTTTGAGTAAGTTGGCATCGAATTGAATTGGATGGGTTTTTTATGCTTGAATTTTGATCCAACTGATGGTAGGGGAGGACGGTGGAACAATGAACAGTGGTAGGATGAGGGTTAGAAAGGTGAAAGGGTGAAGGGCAAAGGGGTCTTTTTCATTTAATTTTTTAAGATTAACAAATCTGGGCCATCCCTTATTTAAGTATTATATCCGGTGGTTGAAAATCTTCCATAATGAAAAGAATTTGGGGTACATTGGTATACCCATAAATAGCCTTCTTATGCTAGAATTCACCCAAGTTTTGATTTGACCGGTTGTTAACCTGGAAACGGTGGCACATATCTTATTCGTTACCTTAAAACGGTGCTTTCCTCAGTGAATAAAATCGGCAATTCAACAAGAGCACTATCACTGCGTGATTTGCTTCCCTCGTTTCCAACCTTGAATTCGTCGATTTTCCTCTCATTTTATATATAAATGCAATCGTAATGTTCATCACAGCACCTTTCCATCGAAATTCCTTCGTATCTCTTCTCCTAATATCATCACTCTTCTTTTCTTCTTCACCAGCCCTCGCCAAGTCTCGCCACCCAATCTCTGTACGCATCTCTTCTCCTCTCGACCTCAATTTTTTTCTGCTTTTTTGTTTTCCTTTTCGTATTTTTATAATTTTATTTGATTTTTCATTTCTGGGTTTTTGCAGGATGCTGAAATCAGGCAGAAGAAACTTCAGTGCTATGCTGATATTGACAGGTTGGTAGCCCACTTCTTTTCATCATCAAAATACAAGCATAATCGTTTCTGTTTTGTGGAAATTACAATTAATCCTTGAAGTTGATACAGCTTTTGTTTTAAAAGCTACACTGTTTCAATCACACCGCCCCTTAATGATAACATAATATGGTGTAATTTATGAAATAGGTGCCGAGTATAATTAAGCTAAATTTAAGAGGAGGTGGTGTAATTCTCTCTTTTATTTTCAAAAGGTTTTTGCCATCAACTTAGTATTCAATCATGCTTGTGCCATCACTTTGGTGACATGACTAACTTATTTAAGGACTAAAGTGAGGATGCTTGTATCTTTGGAGGTTGAAAATAGATGTTTGTTTACTCTTTTTTTTTTTTAATTTAATTTCCTCAAAAAATGAACTGGATTATAGAATAGAATATATGTGATATTCGGCAATTCTTGTTGATTCATATTTGTTATTAACTCATTTACCATTAAAATTGAAACACATTGGTTTCCAGTTCGGTGCAATGCTGATATTGACAGGTGCACTTGGTTGTACTATTTCTTGTTCTGGGGTTCTTGTTTCTTACTTTCTTTCTCTTGAAAATCTAATTGGGTTGTAGAATATGTGATGTTTGGCAACTTCTGATGCATATTTGCAATTTTTTTTTGTTGATAGTGGGATGTGGGGTTGGCCATGCAAATCATCGACGGTAGCAAGGGAGAATTGTGCATTGCGTTGCCTTTCGCCGGCTTGTTATGAGCTCATCTACGAGAGTGACCCGGTGAGGCAAACTTTGTTGTGTGATAGCCTTTTTGCATAGGGTTGATAGTGTTTTTTTGTTCATACATTTCAGAGATGCTCAATTGGGCTGTATCTTTTTTTGTAGCTTGAAGAAGGAGAGAAGGACTTGTTTCGGAGCCAAGAGTACAAGTACTGTATGCATAAGTATGTGTAGTTTCTGCAACTTGATGCTCAGAATTTTTATCTGAATTTAGCAAAGAGTTGAAGTTGGCAATGCATGAACTTCAATGGCAGATTTAGTTATGGTTCTTTTTCCATCATCACAACTAATCATCAAATACTCAATGCCGTAAACAAAACTTTCATAATCTCCTGGCATATTGGAAATTCATAAAATGAAGTGCAGAAAATAGATACACAAAATAGTACTTTAGTACAACCAATACATTGGAACTCTGTATTTTTTCTTTCTTGTTGTTTGTGAGGGTCTCCTTGTAACCAGTAATATCAACAAAGATCCAAAATTGTTGCATTCGTTTGGAATTTCTATTTGGTAATTTTACTTGACTCCTCTGTATTGAATTAGAACATGAGTAATTGATGTAAGTTCGTCTTATTTATAGACAAACATGTTCTTTGAATAGTTGTAATTTTGGTTTATAGCATTTTAATCTGATGAAATACCAACTTTTCGGTGAAAGAAATGCTTGAATTGAAAAAAAATAAATAAATCATGCATGAACATTTCCTGGTTAGGTGGTGGGTACTAAGAATTAATTTTGTTTTCATTTTACCATTTTTTCCATTTAAGAGGACTTAGAGGAGTAAAAATTTCATTTTAATGTCCTGAGGTCGTAAGAAAAGTGTTGGAAGCATTTTTTTTGTATATGATGGGTGTTTGATAAAAGCTATTAAACCTGTGCGTGTATGATCAAGACAGCTTGCTTGAGATTCATGTTGCTCATTTTGAAAGTCATTTACATGAAATGATTATGTGAAGAGATGAATGCAGGAAATAGCAAGTTTGAGACAGTGTTGTCTTTTATTTTTCTGTTTTACACAAAGAAGTTTGAATTAGTGTGGAGTAATGAATTTGATCATATTGTAAATGTGCAAAGTAGGTTAATTTTCTGGTTGATTATGTGAGCAATGAGAAAGCCATATCTTGTTTGCTGTTCATAGCATGGCAGTGAATAACTCCTGTAATTTATGAAAATTCTATGCCTGCATACTCTGGATTTGATATAAACTGAATTAACAGCTGCTATTTGATTTCTTATATGTTTAAAAATGCAGAATCTGTTGTCTTTCATGTAAATTTGAATGGTAGCTCATATGATTTTAATAGATGCATATTGTATTGTCTAGCAACCCCTGCAGTTTGGTTCATAATTTGCACAAGAAAAATCGGATATCAGTTCTGTTTATCTTGTTAAAAGCCTGAGATACACTATGTTTAATACAAAAATCTTGGATTAAATCTCTCAACAATTTGGGTATTTTTTATGGGTTAAAATTTGTGGCTGTCCTGTGTGATTTCAGCTTCGGACAGAAGGTGCTCTTTGAACCATAACTTTGGCTATACAACTCGAAATCAAGCACCATTTTTTTCCCTTGAAAGCTAACATTGTAAATCTTCAAGCCCATAAAATTTCAGGCCAAAATTATCAAATTTACAAGAGCAGTGACTATTATTGATAGTAGAAACAATACAAGAATACTCCTAGGCTCTTTCGAGAGCCTATCTCTCCCTTTCCACCACTTACTAATCAGTTGCCTACCTTCCTTTACATGCTTTACTGCTTTTTATAGAAGACTAACTCACTAAGTAACTCTAATTGCTTTACAAACAATACCTAACTAATAGAGGCCCATTTTATTCCTGTCCTAATTAGGGGCCCATACCTAACAATACTCCCCCCCCTCCAAAAAAACACATTTACCTTGTCCTCAAGGTGAAGAATATATTTCCCCGGCTCCCACTATTTGAAGCATGATGACCCAGCTGCCATCGACATAAACACATGTCTCATTGTTGTCCCTCTTTCAAGCCCACTGCAAGGACCAACATAGAAGATAACTTGAGAGGCGTGTGGCTTGTGCAACCAGATGAGGCTTCAATTTCAAATTCCCCTTGCTGTCGCTCTGGCACCATCAACCACCGTAGGGGAATCCCTATCTGGTGATTCGGGTAGTGGCCGGGGCTCGACCACTCTTCTCAAAACGCACCGATTTTGTTGCACCAACTCCTCCGTGTCAATCCCGCAATAGACTTGGTCTCCGTCTTGTACCCAAAGAAATTCTTCGCTCCCTTCCTCTGACATTGTCCTTCAGTTTTTTATCACTTTCGTCCAAAGCATTTTTTTACTTCACCGTGTACCTTCTTAAGAGTATCAAACACCTTCCGAATTTCAACTAGCACTTCGTTAGCATTAATTTTCCATTTTTTAATCTCTAGAAGTTTTGCCCTAACCTCATGGGGATCCTCATTCTCCCGTGGTAGTGTGGGAACTTCCTTGCTAGCCAGTAGGGAACTAAAGGGCAGACCAATAGTTGCTACTCGCTCCCGAAACCACCGCCAGTAGGTATCTTTTGCACCACACACGATTCCAAATTCTCTCCCCTTTTTGAACAACTCTACTCCAAGTTCTGCGAACTAAGTGAGCTATGTCAGCAATTGTGCAATCTAAATAGTAACAGACGAATGGTGTTACCGATTCAGAGCTAAAGATGGATTGTAATTGATACAACAGTGAGTCCCTATGTGGATCACATTAGGAAAAGCGCCACAACGGTAAAGGACAATCTTTATGTCCTGCCACCCCATGATACATCATTGTAGCCTTCCTTCTTGCAAGTTCACCAAATGCTCACCACATTCATTCTTTGTTTTTCGTCCCTAATTGATACATTCGAAAATTAGCTTTGGGCGGTTGATCCTACGAGGTATTTTCAATATATGAGTTGTCGACCTAATGTAGAGTATGGGTAAGTAACATAATAGCCTTTTGCCTTTTCACGCATGACATTAATTCATGTTGCAATATACGTCAACCAACAGATTGTGAACCGGATTATGCAACAGTAGTTAAAATCTAATAAAACATCAAGGGGCGGGTATGAATGTAACCATTCATAAATGTTAAGAGTACCAAGCCAAAAATAGTGAGTCTTTGGTATGTCCTTGAAAGTATCCTGACCTACGATTTGTGCTACTTCTGCTGTAGACGAGTTTCGAAAAATTCCTTTGGGAATGCCCTGCGACCATGAACATTTGTTTCCACTGCTTGCACTTCTCTCGAGTGCATTTTTAACAAACCGGCTATAGCGCTAACAGACAAAGAATGGTTGTGATACAAATAAGGTCTTGTGTCTTCGATAGATGCTAACTGGAAGTCTTGGAATGTGAAGCATCTGAGAGGCGGATTATAAAATTGGGTGAGAGCTATAAGGGCTTCAACTTGAACATTCACATCTAATAGGTCCAAAATATTCCCATACTTCCTTGCAAAGGCGAGGAGTTGCGAGAGATTTAACATCTGGCTCAGTACTTTGATGGCTACCATGTCCGTGAGACACCCCGACGTCCCATTAAAGAACAATCATAAATTAACTAATCCTTAATTCGTTTATTAACGTTAGCACGATTATACATTCGAAAATAATATTCATTGCGAAAGCAGGAAATTAAAACCATTTAAAAACATGCACAGCGGAAGAAAATAAAACACGACATATACATACATAATATTTACAATGCGTCATCAAAGTACAGTGGATCTCAACATTGGGATCCTAGTCCTAACAAACTATACAAGCTAGTGAAATAAAAGAAAGGAACATATACATACTGGTCTCAGAAATACTGCATCTACCCACCCGCCTATCAAAACACATCAAAATATAAAATAAGCTCACAAAGGCTCTCTCCTAACAGGCACAACTGACAATCCATATCACAGACGATATGGGCGTCTGAAGCTACCCTCACCCTCCCCATAGCGGCGTCTGTAGACTCTGGTCCTCACCGTCTCGTTGCTGCTCGTCACAACTCTCCGGCAATGGTAGTGGGACATCGTCTTGTTGCTCCTCCTCCTGCTGCCTTTGTCTACTATCCCAACTCTGCTGCGGGCCTGTGAACGATCCACTTGGTTCCACATCTCATCCAGAAACTATGGCTGGCGGGGTGGAAACCACATCTCGGAGAAAGGAAGACGTTGGGAGATGCGGTACGATCCAAGCAGAGTGAAGAAAGAGCCTCCTCCTAGGGGAATGTAGATGCTCACCAGGCCGACGTAGCACAGGAAAAACTGTGAGTGGTCGACCCTCCACCCACGGTCATCATGGTACACTATCTCAATGTCGCCCAAGATATGGACCCTCGGCGGGATCCTCTGCAGGTAATGCATCGGTCGATTTTCCGGTCCAATTGCCATCGTGCTAAGGCTGCTACTGCCGATCTATCGAACGTACATACTACATACAGAGAAAAAGAGACGGAGAAGGGAGATAAGCAACTATACAACACCATAAACGGGGTCGGGGCACTATACAACATGTTAACATACAACACAGATTCACTGATAGCAAACATCTCTCGAGTCAATCATTTACAGACATCCTCGATTCATGTCTAGGATCAAACCCTCTAAGGAGTCGCAGTCCTATGCATGTCGGCCGATCACTCTCATGGGGAATACTGATTCCCGGACATTCTCTTTCTCTCTATCACAAGCTTCCTTTGCCCAGAGAATATCAGTCAGTTTGTGGAGGGTACCGCTCCGCTCACCGTGACCAATAAGGGTGCTTCCCCCATGAGCTCATTCTCTAATAGGGTTATCTTGGTCGCCTCGGATGGTCCACCTGTGACGGGAATACTCCGGGCTAGACGTCGAGATAGCCAAACCTCCACGGGGATCACGACACAGTGGGTGCAAATCATTGGTCACTGTAGATCGTACCAGACAGGACTACATCCCCAAAGTTCCCAGAACCGTCCCTCTCCATATTTCATACCTGCACCCGGGTACACCAACCTCGCATGACTCCCAGTCATACGGCTTGCCACTTGGCAACTTATGCAATGCACAACCATCCTAAGTTGACACCGGTACCAATTTCAACCCTACACGTTTTACTATGCCTGAAGCATCCACAACTCCACTCGATACTCATATACCGCTTTCTCAACACAAATCCAAATAGAGTACCCTTAGGGTGTCAACTAGGGTTTTAACAGCACAGCCAGGCAATCATCCTCAATAACAACCAGAATATGTATAACATCAACATTAAATAAATCACAACAACATATTAAGCATGTTATCGGAGATCACACATCAAACAGTAGTATCAACCATAAGCAAAATCATATGACAAATAGCACAATCAACCTCAACCACACATACCTAACATATCAATTTACCCTAACGTTGATAAACCCATAGTAATTAAACCCTCACAAACAGTTTTAAAGACATTTTTAACCTAGGTTTAACCACTATCGACTACTCGACCACTAGTAGGGTCTGAGGAACCCTACACATGCAATATAACACTTATGCTTGCCTCCCTGGCGTGATGGCTATTTTCTCCCCACCTTACACAGTCACTCGTCGACCCCTCGAACCTCGAAAACGTGCCCCCCCCTCCCCCCCTTCCCTTGTGAAGCTGCTGCCACACGCCCCACAAAGCTCCCTGATGCTCCGAAATTTGCCCTAACACATGGACAGAGTCCCGACAATGGCATAAACCCTAATCTTGCAACAGTTTACAAACAACGGCAGAATGGAATCAAGATTGAAGAAAGAAGGAAAATGACAAAGTCGACAAGTTAGGGATTCGAGCATTACCTTAGCCGATCAACGAATCAAAGCTAGCTACGTGACGTGCTCGTTGCCCTGATCACGTAACCGAGGTCGAAACTGAGATCGACGGACGGATTTTCCACTCTCTACAATTTTCTCTCTCAAGCACTCAACTCTCACTTCTCTTGCTCTTTGTTCTCACTTAGCTACATGTTTACTTTATTTTTTTCTAAAACTCAGTCATCATGCTCTAATGTGCAGACTGCTGCACGCTCAGGCGTGGGATCACCTCCATGCTAGAGCGTTCCCCCCTGATCTGACATGTGTCCATACAATTGACACATATGTGCCATGTGTATCAGACCCTTGCACGCTCAAGCGTCCATGACCAACGCCCTGATATAGGTTGCCAATTTTCGCGTGTTTCAGTGCATTTTGAGCCCTTTTGAAGTCCGATTGACCCTAAACTTGATACACAAGCTCATTAACACCTAAGGAACAAGATTAAGACTTTAAACATGCTTAATCCCTTCTTTAAACTTTACTCAAGAAAACAGGGCGTTACAGTCGGCATTTCTTGCTATGATTGAAGTGGTACCTTTGGCCTTGAAGCTTGATTTCATTTCCATCTTCCAAAGATATTAGCTTATCAAGAGTGATTTCCCAACCTAGATGCATGCGTATAAAAAAAAATGATAACAATAATTGCATTAAAGAAAACATAAAAGAGGCATAAAGGATAAGAATGCCCCCACTGTTTCCTAAACTCCAGGTCACCTTAGGGGATCTACATCTATTTTAATGTGTCCTCTCAAGAGTGGATAATCTATGTCCTAAAGGATTTGTAGGCCCCTAGGGCTAAATCTCTATTCTAGGATGTGACCACTGACCACAACAATAGGGATCTATCGGATGTGGGTCATCTTTCTAGGAGGAGTTCGTCCTGGATGAGGTTTTCATGATAAATCAAAGGAAGTACATCCAAAGGCATTAAAGGACCCTGAGCTGTTTGTGTTGATTGTATATATAGCCAGAGGGATTTATAGTCACTAGAGAAGGCCAGATTGATAAGAGACAGTGATTGAGGTCTTTAACCACCTGGTGGGAGATTTGATTGCTTGCGGCTACTTGTGCACCTTGCATCAAAGGGTCTATAATTGTTGATATCCTAAGTGCCATGCATTTTTATGGTGCATCAAAAGAAGTTGACAACTGTTTGTCTCAGGGATATTGACCTAGCGCAAATTTTATCATAGTTGTGAACCACACCCAACATAACCTGAGTCTGTTTGGATTATGGATCAAAGTTTGGAGCTTTTTTCAAATATTCTAATCTTCTACTCAACTATTGCTCTGTTAAATTCACAGGATAAGATTTGGCCCTTGAGTTGAATGCATGTTGAACTTGTGTGAGGGATTATAGATACCATCATTGAATTAATCTAAAGAAACAACCATTGGAAGAAAAGCCTCTTATGAGACTGACTTGTACCTGGAAAATTGCATGGATGGTGCTGTATTTGAATTAACAGTGAAAAGGTACTCTATCTCTTAGGTGTAATTTAGAGAAAGAGGGAATGGATTGGTAAGTTTCACTTATATTTATAATTATTATTTTATGGACAAAGCACTTGGGTCACAGAAAATTGGCATGTTTCAAATTTCAGTAGGGGGATAATTACAATTTATAAACGTTCCAGGAATTTTATTTGGTAAAACAGTTTTAAGGTAACTTCATATGCTAATTTCAAAGGATTCAGTTAAGGGCATTCTTATTGTGGCAGTGTATAAGTTGTATCTTTCTCTTGGTACTCAATGCAAGCCCAAGAAAGGGTTAGCAGCTCAACAAAGATTATTTTTGTTGAAAGTTGAAAAAATCTCTTAGCAGGATAATATTATTATCATGTGTCCCATCCCATTTTCAGATGTTCAAGAATTGAGAAGCTTCAAAACCATATTCTTTGGAATAAAAGGGAAGAGAAATCTATGTTTTACTTCATTAGTTAGAAAGTGGTATTCAACCTTGTATTGGGAGAATTAGGGGTAAGAAGCTTTTGATAGGTGTTTTTTTTCCCGAAACTAAAGAATTTAGAGTTCAACAGTGTTACCTGGCAAGTGGTTGAACAAAAAATGGGATTCTTTGTGGGAAAAGCTGTGGATGGGTAACTGAAGGAAACTTGAGGAGCAAGATTTGATCAGTTTATGTAGTTTACCTTCACGTCACTTAGGGAGAGAACTAGGCCAATGTATTTTGTTTCCATTTTTCTTCTAGTTTTCTACTTGTATGTAACATATTCCCACTGATCTGATATCACCATGATATAAGCTCAGGATAGGAGATACATATCTCAGTTTGTGTTTTGTGTGTTGATTCTGATCTTGCACCTATCAGTTGGTATTATTTCTCCCCAAATGGGAACTGTGGATACTAGATCCAAATATGGAAACTGAAATTGAAAATCTGTGATAGGTACCAGAAATATGAAATGAAAACAAAGACTATTTATGTATCAATATTGATAGATTCAGGCCTGTATCAAGGTGATATCAGGTCCTAGGTTCTGAAATACAGAGAGAAAGAAAAGAAGGAAATGTGGGAGATAAGGAAAAAAACCAAGTCTAGGCAATTAGAGAGTGCCCAGTCTCTCCTAAAAGTCCAACTAATTCCAGCTTCCTCCTCTATTTCCCACTCCCTAACTATCTACCCCCTTCAGCAGAATCGAATGCCTACGACCCTCCCTAGTCCCTATTGCCAACTAAGCAGTCAGTTAGTAGAAACCTTTTCATTTTCTCTCTCGTGATCGTAGTTCCCTGCATCACATGCCTTCTTTCTACTTACAACTTAGTTATTCTAGATCCCTATCAATCTGCAATGAATGTTTGAGTGATGGAGGAAGGAAGACAAGGATTGACAACTTGGATTCCAATGTTTGAAGTAGATAATGCATATGGGTTGATGATCAGCCTAGAGTAGCACTTTTGCGGGAAATACTTGGATTGTAGGATGGCTTCTACTGTGCGCTACTTGAGAATGTCGCTCACCGTGCGCGACCAAGTGATAGCCTTCAGATCTTGTAAAATGATTTTGAACGGTGTAGATGAAATAAGGGAAACCGGGTGTGTGGGATGGCAGCGAAGTGAGTGAGCACAGGGGAGGGGAGTGAGTCACCGTAAGCAAAAATCCATCGTCGGAACCGCCCTTCAGTTTTTCCGGCCGGTCATAGTAATGCCTGGATTGTAGATCATAGTAATGCTGAGAGGATAAGCATATAAAGGATAATTTATGGTTATTTCATTTTTGATAATTTAATATTCTACGTTATCTTCAGATAGGCTAGTTTCAATATTTGATTAGGCTATTTTATTTTAGCTATAGTATTAGGATTTGATTACAGTTTTATTACAGGTTTATAATAAATACCCCATTGAGTACCCTAAATATCGTTCTCCTTTTTCAATAAACGTGTGATTTTTCATGAGTTTCTTTGGAGTTTTGGTGCATTTGTTCTACATCGCATAGCTATAAGTGGCTTTATAAGTAACTGAGCCATCACTTGAAGCTCAATTATCTGACTGTATACTCAATAGTATACGACACCTGTCACCTGCATAACTAGGTTGTCCTAAAATGGATTGGTGCACCCGGATGACGATAGATTTTTAATTGTTCTCCTATGTTAGAAATTAGAATAGAGTGACTTAAGTCTTAAACTCTACATAACGGCAACAAAATCTTTTAGGTTTTCTTTCTTCAAAACGTTAGTATCTTTTTCCCATTTGTTGGGAATGTATTGTATTTTTGGTTTATAAATATTGCAGTGAGTTGGATTGACATGATTGAGTTTTGTATCATTTATGATTATTTCTATAATTGAAGCTAGAATTAATATATTGGCATGTGTCGATGATCCATTTATCCTAAGCATTTTTTTATCTTGCAGGCTGTCCTTGGGAGAGAGCATTGAGGGTGTTAAGGGTTCCTTTAGCCACTAAACAATGCCACGATTCATAATTGAAGGCTAAACCTATGGCGAAGTTATATAGGAAAATGGCTTCATATGCTACTTCATGTTCATTCCCTTTCTCAAGCACTTTGGATATGCCCCGACAAATACAGGGAAGAAAAAGTCCAGGACCCTCCAGAGCTTTTTCTTTCTAATAATTTATTATAAATAAGTGAAAAATAAACGTTTTTTAGTATAAACTAGCAACAAACAATGCTTCTTTTTTGGTTTTTTCTAGACCACACAACGCTTTATATAGGTGAATGCATTGGTTTTGCACCCTTCAAGACTCTTAAGGTAGTGTACAAGTTGCTTCCTCGCATGTACCCGTTTTGCTATTAATTCAACTATGCATCTCATACATAGGTAGTGTTTGCTATGCTGCCCATGCAGATACAACAGAATCAAACGGAATGGAATAGATCGAAACATGATATTGATAGTGTGGTTTTGTTCTATTCTCTTTTGGTTCCACCTTTTTTAGTTGAACTAAAATGTTTCACATTTTAATTTCATGTCATGTTTTATTCTATTTATAAAATACACTAAACATTTAATAGAATGATATATTCTATTCTCTTTTAACACATCTACCAAAAACCACCTCAAAGTCAGGGCATACCTAGAGGGCGACCTTTTCTAGGTATCTTTCATGATTTTAAGATTAGGACCACTTGGATCTTATTGAATTTTTCTTTGCTTCTTGCTATGCTTCTCATTACCTCAAAATGACATGTATTTTAAGCAATTAGTGAAAAGGGCTAGTAAGTTTAGCTAAAGATACTATGAATCTACCACTACAATTGATTATGTTCTTGAAAGCTCCAAAAAGTTGACTTCACCTTCGTCTATAGAGATACATCCTTTGTGCACTTTGTAGCCAAAGATCTTTTCTACCCCTTGAGCTTCAACTTGAATGATAATATAGTTTGGGAAGGCTAGCTTCAAGACGTCTTTGAGTTTATGTTTTATCATATTTGACAACTAGATCATTGAAGTCATCTATTGTGCACCTTAGTAAAAAGAGTGCATCCATGCACCTTACATGAAAGCCACAAATTTAATATTAATTAATATAGAAGGATGGTTAGATTTTATTACTTGTTAACTAGTAAAACTGGTTTTATTAGAAAATGAATCGGGTAAAATTTAACTTCTAAAATTGTTTTTTGCTTCCATCCATTTGTAGAAAAGGTCTTCTTCCCCACGTTTTTCGTAATTGAAGTATTGAAGTCAATGGGTAAAGGACAAGGGTTTTCCTTTTAGAAGCGGTGGATTTCATCCCCCATGTCATGTCCATCCTTAGTCTCTTTTTCGTAAAACTAGCCTATTCGACCTAACGGCTGCCCCACCCACTTGTAGATTGTGCCGCCAAACCATCATACTGGGCAAAGCACACCAATGCGACCCACTTTGAAAGTGGTGGCGGTGATAGTCTCAACGAATATGTTAATATATTAGCATTTGATGGATTCAACCTTAATGAATATTTTGACAATGATTGATTGTTGTTTGTTACTTCTGTTAACACCAAAAAAATAAATTAGCTGATAGCCGATTATAGTAATTAGTTGATTTTGGTAGCCAATGTTGTTAATATCTGATTGGGAAAAGATAGATTCATCAACTAGCTACAATGCTCTTAGAAAATTAGCTGATAAGGAATTATCTGATAGACGATTGATTGATTAAGTCAGCTAAAAGGGCGAATAGCCAAGACAAATGGTCAGTGGATATTGAGCTTGTTGAACCAAGACTGACTGAACTAGGATGGGCTACACGCAGATGCTGAGCTGAGATAGGTAGTCGAGAAGCAGTAGCCGAGTCAAGTTTAGATGAGGAGATTTAACTGATGCAGAATTAGCTAAACAAGTTGCTGAGTTGGGATTGTAACACCCTTCTCGAGTGCTACATTGTCCATGACATTTTAAGGCTGAAAAGTAGGTTAATTAAAATTCGTTGTAATATAATGGGGTAATTTTTCACTTTTGCAATGACGTGAATATAAAGAACTGGAATTAGTGAATGTGCAATAAAATATTTCATAATCATAATTAAGGTTATAAGTTCGAAAGTCACTTACATAAAAACCCAACCCGACTCATAAACAGAAATCATAAAGATATGGAGATGCGGCTCCTAAAATATAATATACTTGGAGTCGCAGCTCCATAAATGGTAATATTAACTCCCAGACATCCCGAGCTGACCACACTAAAATATAAAGATCATCCTCTCTCATACATTTTGAGAAGGACAAACCCAACTGACAAGGCCTAGTGGAAACTCTATTTGAGCCCACTACTGATGTCGTCATAAAAAGACACTATTGGAGCCACACTACAAAGTAACTCTCGGACTAAGTCCTTTCCCTTCCAAGGGAAAAGTCATATCCTACAAACCATCGAAAGTCATGCCTATCTCAAGGAAGAAAGGTCAGGCATAACAGAAACACAAACACCATCGTCTTGGACCATCTGAAGGCTGCAAGACGTCCCTTAGGAACTTCAACATATCGTCAGCATGCTCGAACCTCAACCTCTGCGATGAATCCACCGAGCGACATCTTGGCATCTCGGTCTTCTTAAAAGAACACAAAAGGCCCATACCCAAACCAGACACATCAATATAAAACAAAGGAGGTGAGATTCCCAACATCACACAACATATGGCAGATATGAAAACAGCACGACACAACATGGCACACATGCATATCCATACTCTTACTAACATATCTCATGTTATCATCCAATTGCAGATCAACAATTCAATCAATATACCAACAACATACAGTGTATACATATCATCAAAAGCATACAATATCAAAACATTACAGGACACAACCTATACACAAACATGACCCAGTGAAATTGCATAGTCCCATACCTACACAGTCTCACAAGAACTGAGAGATGACTGATTGAAACTGCATAGTCCCATACCTACACAGCCTCAAGGAAGATCTGACTCTACTCCGGAGTTAAGAGAATGTTCCGTAGGAGTGGTTAGAACACACGTTTCACAACTGCCAACATTAGGCATACTTGTGCATCAATAATAATAATAACCCCATTGATTGTCAAACGCCATCAATAACCAGAATTGTATAGCAGCAAGTAGAAGATGTCGGTGTTTTCCACAAGTCTCCACGACCCATCACCCGAATGGTTATCCGTAGTCATCCCAACCCCGATATTCCCAAGATCATTGAAGAATCATCATCCTACAATTCACATGCGCACATAACATGTAGGCCCACTTCCTAGGCACAAATGCCTTACTGACAATTTTCTTTGGATTGAGCCGATCACGGCATGTGCGTTCCTATCCACCGGATAAATTTTGGGATTCCTTTGACGGAATCAATAGGCATTCGAGGCAAGATAGTACCAACCCGTGAATCCTTGCACAAGTTTAGGATCCCCTCATTGGTCTATCCATGTTTCAACGATTTAGTACATTATGAAGGTTGGTCGTTCGTCACCAACTCATTATGCTTCTTTAAGTTCATTCCCGAACGAGATTACTTGTCAAGCAAGTAACCTTAAAATACTCTTTGTCGTTAAGTATTATGGATGTGTGGATATTGAATTATCCACAGTTTATGACAAATGGTCTTGCTTCACCATACGTCATAATAGGTTCATATTTTCACTAAGTCATCCATGACTTAGGTTTTGCATTTTACTGTAAATACTACTCTGAAGACTAAAATTCTTTTTGGTTTAAAACCAAAACCTTTAACTAAAACCAAATCTTTTTGAAGGAAAATTTAACCAAAAGTACATCAATAGAAAATTCCTCAAAAATAGTTTCTCAAAAACATCGAAATACTTAAAACACAGTTTTGCCGCTTTTTACTGTATTTCAACTTAACTTCCATATTTTCAAAAATATGATCATTTTTCTCAAATCCTTTACTTTCTCAGATTCAAATACTTATGTTAAAGTATTAAAGTGCTAATTTCAAGCTTCACTCTATGATTTGTACAAAATCCTAAAACTTGACCGAACGTCGCTAAGTTAGAAAATCATGTAAATCATTTTTCAATAATTTTTAAGCCTAATGGTCCAAAACTCATTTTGGAGTCTTAGGAAACTTAAATAGACTTCAAAAACAGTTTCAAACTGTCCAAAATAGTTTTGGTTGAAATTAGAACATTTGTTCATTTTACGTGTCTAATTTCTTGAAAATTCCGTTTTCAAGTCCGTTAAAACATGATTTTATTCTTCTATAACCTAAACAAAGATCAAAAACATTTTATAACTATTTGAACACATCAATACAGTTCTAAATGCTGTAAAAACAGTTTTGGGAAACAACATTTTCCTCTTTACTACAATGATCCTTAAAACACTTATTCCTTTGGTCTTTAAAACACCATTTGGTTACTTCAAAGGATGAAGTGAGATCAAAACATTTCTAAAACCATTTCTAAATCCTTCACAAAAAATCAAAATTCCAAAATAATTGTTCAAAACCTATCCATTTTCCTTTATGGATTTTAATATTCATTTCCTCACTTATGGATATTAAAGTCGCTTAAGTTTCAATGACTGGAGTTAAACTCCCATTTTCATTCATACATAGCCAAAATCCATTCACAACCAAAGTGAAGATTACATTTCACCGAACAATCTCACAATTATGCAAAATCAACAATATATCATGTTATATCCAATAATCACAATAATCAACTTATTTGCAATAACCAAGTATTAAAATCCTCATTTTGATCCAATGATCAAAGTGATGGTTTTAAACATATTAGAAATCATTTTTTCCAACCAACCAATCACACCAATAAACATGAATCAAACTACAATTAACCATTACAATCATGTCCTCATAAAGAACCAAACCCAACAAAGTGGTTAACCCTAGGTCTAGGGTTTCCAATCACAAACAAATGTAGCCATCTTCACACACACCAATATGGTGTGAGGTGGTTCACTCCCCCTACCTCTTGTAGCTCCCAAATTGCAAGACGATCCTCTTTGATCCACAATGCTACCAAGTCCAACTTCATCCACAAAGCCCCACCAAACCGACTTTAACACCAAACCTTTATCAACCAACAATAAAATTAGTTAAAACAAGTAAGATCCAAGGTTAAACCATGTAGCTCACGGCCATGTAAAGATTAGGTAGCTAGGAAATTTTGTTCATTTCAAGCTTGGACATTCATGATGACAAGGTCATATCTAGACTAGGAAAATTATCATAAGTCCAAGAATCAATTCATGCGATTTTCTATGAATTAATACATGAATTTTCAAGAATATGTAACTTGAAATACAATACATATATATGGAGTTAATGAAACAAGGAACAAAGTTACTAACTAGAGGCAAGAGAGATTACCGCTTGGTTGATAAGAAAATGATGAACAAAGTGTAGGCTAGAAAAACCCATTTTGCAAACAAGCTTCTAATGAATTTTTGTGTGAAATAGAAAGTGTCAAGATGATGTAGGGGAGTAAGAATTTGTAGTTGGAATGTTTAAATGAGGATTGGGTGCTTTTCTAGGAAGCTTGACCGAAATTACCATGAAGAACTAAGAAAGGAGTTTTGGTGTTTTCATGAAATAATTGTTGGAACCAAAGTGGTTCTGGGTTATTTAATCTCTAGGTTTTGATGTTAACAAAAGGATTAAATTTGTTTGGCAAAGTGTTAGTTGAGATCTAACAAGTGATTTCAGTTTATGAATATCCAATAAGGTATACAATGCTTGGACTCTCGCAAAGAGTTATCGGTCCAAAGGTTATTTAAACTGTTTATATTTTAATCGTTAAATAGACTGCTAACTAAAATTCAGTAGATGTTCATAGTAGCCACATCAGCAAACGAGTGCTCTCCTTGAAACTCAAGTAGACATCCATAGTGCCCAACTAAAATTTTGTAGAAGTCCATAGTGCCACGTCATTGGACGGAGTTTCTCTAAGGACTTAGCAAGTCCAAAGACTTGTGCGGATGAGCGTTTCTACCACATAGGTGGACGAGCAGAATAAAACCTTGTGTAAACGCGTTCTAAAACTGAGTGCCTGTAGACGGTTCTACATCTTCTATATCTTTACTACCTTGAATATGATTTAATGTAATCTAGACCACATTGAATTTATTTCAAATGATTGATATTTATTTCGATGGAATATATGTTCTTTATAATTGTTTTATCTGGTTAATGCCTTCTTCCCTGTGAGAAAATTCATAGTACTATCAAGGAAATTCAAAAGGCAAATAGTACAATTGGAATTGCAAAACGATCTGTACGATGACAACATTATTGCTGGACAAAAGCTGGGTTATACGCATAGGAGGAAAGAAAGTTTTTAAGGTACAATTCCTCATGACAGTGAGCCTCCATTTTGTGCTTTTCTGATAACCAGGGATGCTTTTCATCACGGCCAGAATCAAGCTATCAGTCTCAACGGATATCATGCATTTAATGCTATCTCTAAACAGGATGATCAAATATAACCGTTGAAAATTTGCAAGAGAAGTTGAAGACCACTGGTGGCGTTTGGAAGAGCTTATTTAAGCTCCTTTTGACTTATCTGATGACATAAGCTCTTATGCAGTGTGTTTGGCAGAGCTTATAAAAATAACTTATATCATCCCATAAGGAGTTTTTGACTTATTTTCATAAGTTGCTGGGAGAAGCTTATGGAATTATCATAAGAGCTTATACACTAAACACCCTCTCCATGTTTTTCACTATTAGAATCCTCTTATGTCCCTTTCTTTCTTTTTCTTTCTTTAAGCGCTTATGGCATAAGCTCTCATGCGATAAGGTCTTATGTGATAAGCTCTTAATTAAGTTGTTTACCCAAACGCACCCATGTATAGAAGGTCTCAAGCACTGAAGAATAACTTTTGCCATTTGAACAATTGCAAGATATTCAAAGCTCATATTCCCTTTGTAAAGCAAAAGTCCGTAATTCTTAAGGTTGAATATTTGTAAAAATATTCAGTAGATCTTAAACTTTCATACCCTTATATATAGTGAGTTAGAAAGATCTTAGAAAAATCTCTGTGATTGAATTAGAGCCTGAAGAGGATTGGCAAGAAAGCAATACTTGTAGCCTGAAGAGGTGTAGAATACTTGTTGTAGAAACTATTTGGAAATAGTGGAGAAAATCCATCGAGTAGAAGGGACTGGACGTGGCTCTTGGTTGGAAGAGAGTGAACCAGGATAAAATACCTGAGTGATTTTTCTATCCCTTATCTTTTACAGTTTTATTTATTTATACTAATTATGGGATTTGATTTTGGTTTTGTTAATCTTTAAAAAAAATATTTCTTGTGTGCTTGAACTTTTTATCTTATGCCTGTGAAAAGGTTTCTCAAAAAGGTTTTTACAAAAACAATTAACAAACTCAATTCAACCCCCCCCCCCCCTCCTCCTCCTTGTGTTTGCTATGCCAACTTCAGTTGGTATCAAAGCTCAGCCTTGACAGGGTTGAGCATCTAACAAGTGCTAAGGCAGTACGATCCTACAATCATGGATGCAGAAGGGCAAGCTATCAACAGACCCCCTCTCTTTGATGGAACTGATTATGACTATTGGAAAAAGAGGATGATGGCATTCTTGGATGCACAGAATGCTGACATCTGGGAACTGATAGAAAATGGCTACACTGAGCCAAGGAGTGAAGCTAGAGCTGCAGTGCCTAGAGCTGAATGAACTCAAGAGCAGAAAAGTCAACCCCAACTAAACTTGAAAGCTAAGCATTATCTCATGTGTGCCATCACCAGATCTGAGCATGGCAAGGTTCATAGTTGTAACACAGCTAAAGAAATCTGGGATACTCTTGCCCTAGGTCATGAGGGTTCTTCACAAGTTAAGGAATCAAAGATCAGCATGCTGGTTCACCAGTATGAGCTATTCAAGATGGCTGATCATGAAACTATAGACCAGATGTTTGGAAGATTCCAAACAATCACCAACAGTCTCAGGTCTCTTGGAAAGGTCTATGAGAATAGAGATCATGTGAGAAAAATTTTGAGAAGTCTCTCAAAGCAGTGGAGACCTAAAGTAACTGTTATCCATGAAGCAAAGAATATGAATACTTTCTCTGGAAGAGCTTCTGGAGTCATTAAAAGTTCATGAACTTGAACTTAATGAAGAAGAAAACTCCAGAAAAGGAAAATCCATTGCTTTAAAGGCCAAGAAAGCTAGTTCCTCAAAGGTGCTTAAAGTTGCTGGGTCCTCAGATGAAGCTGATTCATCAAATAGTGAAGGTGACTCAGATGAGGATGAACTATCTTTCATCTCCAGAAAAATCCAACACATGTGGAGAAAGAAAGGTGGATTCATAAAGAAGCAGCTCAACAAAAAATTCTCCAAGGAGAAGTCAGATTCCTAGGAGAAAGGCCCACCCCTGTGCTTTGAATGTAAGAAACCAGCACACTTCAAAGCTGACTGCCCAGAGCTGAAGGAGAAAAAGAAAATCTTCAAAAAGAAGAAAGGCTTGATGGATACATGGGAGGATCTTGACCTGTCTTCCTCAGATGAAGAAGATGAAGCAGGAGAAGAAGCAAACATTTGCTTCATGACTGACACTGCATCAGAAAGTAAATTCACTAATGCTGAGGTAATGGACTCTGATCCATCTACTCTTCAAACTGTTTTTGATGAATTACTGCATGAAGCACGCATATTGTCTAAAGAGTATAAGAGTCTCAAAAAGAAGTTTGTTAAACTCTCTAGAGACTATGATAAGGTCTGCACAATAAATCAAAACCTTAAAGATGAAAATGAAACATTAAAATCAAACAATGTTAATCTGACTGACAAGACAAAGTGTAAGTCTAATAGCTCTTGTCAAGTTGAACAACTGAAACAAGATGTGACATACTTGACAGACTCTCTGTCAAAACTGGTTGGTAGCTCAGATAAATTAAACCTTATTTTAAGATATTCTAGATCACCACGTGACAAATTTGGCATTGGTTATGATAAAGAGAAGCAAGATGCATCTTTGAATAAACCAAAAGTCCATACACAATATAAGGCTTCTAAAGTCCGTCCACAACACACTAAGTCAAAACCAAGCTCTTCCAATACTTACTGCAAAGTATGTGAAAAAAGTGGGCATGTGTCATCAAGATGCATACATAACAAGCATGCAAAGAATTCACGACCTATGATCACTAACAAGAAATACATAACAAGCATGCAAAGAATTCACGACCTATGATCACTAACAAGAAAGGACGCAAGTCAATTTGGGTACCTAAAGATATGATCATCCCTGTTGCAGATCTGCTTAACAACAGGAAAGAAACAGAAGTCCTGGTACTTGGACAGTGGGTGCTCACGACACATGACAGGAGAAAGGTGTATGTTCCAAGACCTTAGACCCAAAGATAATGTATAAGATTGACTTAGAGGACCTCTCAAACAAGATGTGACATACTTGACAGACTCTCTTATTCACTGCCCAGAGGCAAAACAATCTGTATAAGATTGACTTAGAGGACCTCTCAAATCAAAGTGTCTCATGTCTAGTGTCCGTTGAGGATGAGCGATGAATTTGACACAAAAGGTTAGGTCATGCAAGGTTAGGTCATACTCTCTGTGATGCACGTCAGAAGGGAAAACAAGTCAAAGGTTCATTTGAATCTTAGAATGTTGTTAGTACCAACAGACCACTAGAATTGCTACACCTTGATCTCTTTGGTCCAACAAGGACTGCCTCTGTCAGTGGTAAGAAATATGGTCTTGTCATAGTAGACGACTACACTAGAAGGACATGGGTTATGTTCCTTGCTCATAAGGATGAGTCATTCAAGGTCTTTTCTGTATTCTGCAAACATGTACAGAACGAAAAAGGCATGTGTATAGCTTCAATTAGAAGTGATCATGGGGGAGTGTAACACCCTGTTTTTCGTGTGCTTAATTATTAGTAAATGCATGCTTTAATGTATTTAATTGTGATAAAATCCAGAGGATGATTTTATTTTAAATAGAATCATTTTCTTGTGTTATTTTACTGTATGAAGTCACAGTAAAATTTTCGGTATAAAATTCAGACGAAAGCCGGTCTGGGTTTTCAAAGCCAGTACGAGTTTACTGAGCTAGAGACCTAATATTGACTCGTGAACGAGACAATTAGTGTTTTTTTTATGTTTTGTGTGGGTTTGGAGTGTTTTGAGAAATCTTGTTCGGGGCCGAATTTTCGAGTATAACCTGGGCGAATCGTCGGGAAATACGATCGGGAAATTCATCTGATGCATGTTGGAGCAAAGCAAAAATGGAGTAGATTGACTGATGTGAAGGCTATGACATAGGCATGTCCATGGCCATACCTTCCTTACACCAATCAAGTCAAATCACCATACTTTCTTACACACACCTTACCTACACCATACCTCCTTTCTTCTCAACCAAGTCAAGCTCTTATCTCCCCTCCAATCTGCCCCAAAACTGACGCCCTCCCCCTCTCTTTTCCTTCTTCTATTTAAGTTTCAAAGTGTAACCATTTCACACTTTTGCTTCCTTTCACAAAAACACTTTTTTACAACTATTCATCTTCTTCTTCACACAACTAAAGGTACCATTTTTACTAAGTTTTTCAGGTTGTGTTCTTCATCAAAGTTGTTCATATTGGTAAGGGTAATGTCCCTATACCATTTGTTTTTCAAGTTTTGGCTTTATTTTCATAGTTGATGTTTTGAGTTCATAATATGCTTTTAAACTTCAAAAAATTCTCAAAAATTGTAGAAAACTCCGATTGAGGTGAAACCAATTTCTATATTCTTATTTTTACTTCCTCTACAACATACTAAAATCTTGTGGAAAACAAAAATCTCGAACACCATTTTCTGTACTGGACAGAATCTATGTCTTTTGTGCCATATGAGTTTTGTTTCATCTTTGCTTGGTTAAGCTTGTGTTTGAGTGTTATTCCAACATGATCATGACCAAGAGCTCCTATGTACATAAGGATGCTAGGTTTAAGTGATTGGAAAAGTTTAGAAACTTTTATGTATTTTCATGAAAAAGTGAAAACTCTAAGTGTTTTGTTATATGTACTTTGAGGTTTTTCCAAAGTGATCATGGATTTGGGCTCCTTGATGTATAAGGATGCTAGATCCAAGAGATTGGAAAGTTTGAAAACCTCTAACCCTCATTTTTACTCAAGTCCGAATGGTAGTGTTTGTGGCCTAGGGTATTTGATTTTTTCATTTTTCCAAAATGATCAAGGTTTTAGGCTCCTTACTAGGTATGGATGCTAACCTAAAGAGATTGGAAAATTTAGAACATCCTAACCTATTTTAGAGGATGAAAACCGAAACCCTAAGTTGATGACTTAGTGGGATTCTTGATTCAAACTTGTTAAACTTTTGGTGTTTAAGAACTCCTAGCACTTAAGGATCATAAATCCATAAGTTGCATGATTTTTGGAAAACCTTAATCCAAAACCATTGTTGAAAACCGAACCTATGCCTTGTGGCTAGTGTTCTTTGATTAAAAATCTAACCTATGGTTTCATGTGTGTAACCTTAGATTAGATTCTGACGGACGTTCGTGATCCTTAGCTTTCGTAGTCGGAACCCTTATCGTCTTTTGAGGTAAGAGGGGATTTTCGAAAGATATTCAATAACTGTATGCATGTGTGTATTTGATTAATTGTTTACTTGACTGTTATTGAGTTACTGGATTATCTGAAATGTTATGCTATTATATGAAGTTGAACTGTATCGTTATATATGTTGAGATGTATAACTGTGATGAACTGTGATATTGGCATTGAACTGTGAATATATATATGTGTACATACTGCTGTTGTTGTTTGAAGTTTGCTAAGCCGGACGTGTGTCTGTGCTCAATCATTAATAAGGATTAAAAACCTTAATAAGCTTTGAAGATGAAAGGATGGGTGTTCTTTTCCAAAAAGCTTGAATGTTTAAAAGTACTTGTTTTATGTGACAATATAGTTTTAGTGATTTCTAGAATGCAAGAGAAAAACCCTTTTCGAACTATGTGTTTTAAGTGAAAACTTTCGAAAACATTTTACAATATCCTATTGGGGATTTTCAAAGTTAAAAGTGTTTCAAAAACATTTTATAAAGGATTTTCAAAAGAAAATGTTTTCTCCCAAACGATTTAGAAACTTTCCGATAGCCAGCATAGGTTATCGAGGCTTTCGATTTCGAAAATTGTTTTCGTCAAATGAAAGATAAGTACTAAAAGAATAGGAATCTAGACGTGAGACGTCGCCTCTAGTTTTCCATGCTTAGCACGTGATCTTGGATCAGTGTTAATTCGGGACCGTAAAGTCCTATTCGTAATGTTATGGACTTCAAGTCCAATTCGCGGAATCGAGGACAGTTCGTTCTGATTTCTGTTGTTGGGGGCTATTGTCCTTAGCATGATAAGTAAAACATGACTAAAAGTATATTGATTTCCATTACCACAAACCTTGACTGTGGCCACGGTCTAGGTGTTGGGATTGAGCATTCGGACTGTGTGTCCTATGTTTCTAAGTTTTCAAGTGATGGGGAAATAATGTTAAGTCATTAGCTTTGAGCTTTGACAGTGAAATATTTACACAAAGAAAAACCTTAAAAGGAAAGTTTTTATTCATATGCATTTCCCCTGGCAGACGTGCCTTTGCTTATTGAGGATACCCATGGGGTATCCGAGAGTCGACCACATTGCTAGTTGTTTCGTTAAGGGCATGTGGCGTTGTCTGACCAAGAGGCCTGGTGCATCAGGATGCGGTGGCAACAGCCCGGTGGGCAGAGCTTGACCAACTCTATCTTCTCCAGTGATAACATGGTGTTGTGATCTCATGAGATTAGGATAGAGCCTGATATTGAAGTGTCATGCACATTTTCGAAAACTGATTGTACGGGCTTGAGGACCCCTTGATATAACACTGTTATATTATGATGATTATGCATGCTTTAACTGTTGATCTGATTTCATGTTGCATGTATCATGTATATGGTTGTTGTGGGATATATCTTATGACGGTATCTCACTCTTGCATGTTTGTATGTTCTTTTATTTTCCTCGTACCGGGTATGCGTATGCTTTAGATGGACCCTCTTGTCCCTCTTGTACCTGAGGTCACACGGACAGAGACTTTTGACGAGGCCGACAGGATTGGGAATTGGAGGATGGACGCGAATGCGACTACGGCGACGTACCGAGGGCCAATCACTACTACTGAAGCTATTATACATGGAGAGCCTGTTAGGAGGATCCACTCGGTGGAATCCAGGAACGTGATTCTTCCACCGCCATGGTTGTACCTGAACACGCTACAGGAAGCCGGTCTACTTCACCCTCACGTTGAGCCTGCCGAGCCAGAAGAGGAGGAACCGATGGAGGAAGATCCTGAAGAAGATCCCGAAGAGGATCCTGAGGAGGAGCCTCATGAGCTGGTAGACGACTGGTGGGATGAGGAGCTCGAGGCGGGTTATCACCCTTTGGATATTGAGGAGGAGGATGTCCCGTTGGATGACGGAGGAGAGGTGATTGACCCGAAGCCGGAGACTTCTTCTTGTGGGAGCGTTTGTGGCCACTCCGAGTGTCGTAGGCATTGGTAGTGGTTGGAGGCTTTGTTTTGAGTGATCCGTTAGTCTTGGCTTTTGAGCTTTTCTTTTGAGTTTAGATTCCCAGATTCCCATTCCCAGTTGGTGTTTTATTTACCTTATCTTCTCAGTTATGTTTTCGTTTCTGTTGGCCATATTGATTAAGGTCGTGGTGTAATGTTAAAACCTAAGACCTTTCGAGGCAATATTATATGTATGTATCTGTTGTCATTTTCAAGTTGTGAGTTTATTTACCTTTTACTTCTTTTCTTTAAAGAAAAAAAAATTAAGTACCTTTTTGGTAACCTTGTGTATGTTGAATAATCTTTTTCCGAAAGCGACCAGCATTTAAACGAGCATTTTTCCGCAAAAAGGGTAACCATGTGATGACCAAGTTAGGGTGTCACAAGGAGAATTTATCAATGAGCTATTCCATGAGTTTTGTGAAGAAGGTGGTATTCAACACAACTTCTCAATACCAAGAACACCACAACAAAATGGTGTGGTAGAGAGAAAGAACATATCTATTCAAGAGATGGCTAGGACTATGCTCAATGACAATTCTGTCCCTAAGCACTTCTGGGCTGAAGCTGTGAACACTGCTTGCTACATTCAGAACAGAATATACATTAGACCTATTCTGAATAAGACTCATTATGAATTGTGGAAAGGTAGAAAACCCAACATTTCATACTTTCACCCTTTTGGATGTAAATGTTACATTTTGAATACAAAAGATCAACTTGGTAAATTTGATACTAAGGTAGATAATGGAATTCTACTAGGATTTTATGAATCCTCAAAAGGTTTTAGAGTTTATAATTCTAGAACTTTAGTTGTAGAAGAATGTATTCATGTAAAATTTGATGACAAACAGCCTAATAAGAAACTATTAGAGCTAGATGAAATTTTTGCATATCTTGATATAAATATCTCAGGAGAGAAACTAGAAATCAAGACTGATATTCAAGTAGACGACACTTCTCAACAACAACCAGAAACGTCCACCTCTCGACAGGAAAATGCTCAGAAATCTTGGTATTTCAAAAATTACCATCCTTAAGATCAAATCATTAGTGACCCTAATGACAAGCTAAGAACTAGGTCAACCTTCAGAGAACCAAGTGATTTTGCTCTAGTCTTTGAATATGAACCGAAGATAGTGGACGAAGCTCTACTAGATGAAGGATGGATTCTAGCTATGCAAGAAGAGCTTAATCAGTTTGAGAGAAGTGAAGTCTGGACTCTTGTACCCCTGCCTGAAGACAAGTCAGTCATTGGAACAAAGTGGGTCTACAGAAACAAGCTTGATGAAGATGGTAAGGTTGTGAGAAACACGTTAAGACTTGTTTCTCAAGGCTACTCTCAAGAAGAAGGTATAGACTACACTGAAACTTTTGCACCAATTGCTAGGCTAGAAGCTATAAGAATTTTAATATCGTTTGTTGCACATCATAGATTTATGCTTTTTCAAATGGATGTTAAAAGTGCCATTTTAAATGGCTTTATTAATGAAGAAGTATACGTCATACAACCTCATGGCTTGGAAAATACAAATTACCCTGACCATGTTTATAAACTTAAGAAAGCACTGTATGGACTCGAACAAGATCCTAGAGCTTGGTACGATAGGTTAAGTTCGTTTCTAATGGAAAATGGTTTTAATAGAGGAAAAGTTAACAACTTTATTTAGAAAATCTATTAAGTCAGATTTCATTATAGTACAGATTTATGTTGATGATATAATTTTCGGTGCTACTAATGAATCTTTGTGCAAGGAATTTTCTAAGTTAATGCAGAAAGATTTTGAAATGAGCATGATGGGAGAACTCAAATTCTTCCTTGGACTTCAAGTTAAACAGTCTATGGACGAGGTGTACATCCATCAGACTAAGTATACAAAGGAACTTCTAAAGAGGTTTAAGATGGATGATTGCAAACCAATGAATACTCCTATGCATCCCACTTCAATACTGAACAAAGATGATAAAGAGAAAAAGGTAGACCAAAAGGTATACAGAGGTATGATAGGATCTCTTTTATATCTAACTGTGTCTAGGCCTTTTGTAATGTTCAGTGTTTGCTTATGTGCTCGTTTTCAATATGATCCTAGAGAGTCTCATCTCTCAGCAGTTAAGAGAATATTTAGATATTTAAAAGGTACTACTAATATGGGCTTGTGCTTTAAGAAAAATGATGATTACAAATTAGTTGGTTTTTGTGATGCTAACTATGCTGGAGATAGAATTGAAAGAAAAAGCACCAGTGGAGGATGTCACTTCATTGGAGCTAACCTAGTATCATGGTTAAGCAAAAGGCAAAGTACCATTGCTCTATCAACTACTGAAGCAGAGTACATATCAGCTGCAAGTTGCTGCTCACAACTTCTATGGATCAAACACCAATTGGAGGACTACAATGTATTTGTAAGTAGTATTCCACTTATGTGTGATAATACTGCTGTAATCAATTTATCTAAGAATCCAATATTGCATTCTAGAGCTAAGCATATAGAAATCAAACATCATTTTATTAGGGATTATGTGCAAAAAGGTGTGTTTGATGTTCAATTTGTAAATACTGACCACCAATGGGCAGATATCTTCACTAAACCTCTTGCCGAGGACAGATTTATCTTTATAAGAAAGCATTTAAATATGTTGTATATGGATTGAGTTAGTATATTTGTTGTCAATTTGGTCGTCTATTGTATGTTTTCTCTACACGTCTACTAGTCATGACATCCTGAGCACGTGGAGTTTACGCGTCCACTTCTGTTGGTGTGCCGCATCCACTACATATGCCTTTACGCTTCCATTCTTAGTCTTGTGTGGACTCGTCTATGCACACATTTATTGTTTATATTAATTTGTCCTTGAACACATTTATATAAAACACTTCTTTTTCCTTGCTGAGTCGGCTACCTTCATCAATCCCATCGTAACTTTTTACGGTCCCAATTTAACAACGCTGTTTTATACATAATGACATGTCTTGTCAAATTTTTTTTTGGAAACTGTTTTTTTCAGAAATCTTTAAAAGTAACCTCTTTCCCTCTGAAAAACTTTTCGCGTCTCTTCATCCCTGTCAACCTCTCTCTGAAACTTTCGAACTCTGTCTCCCTTGTTCTTCCAAACCTTAACTCATCTTACTCAACAATGGCTTCAACCTCTGCTCCCATGCATGCTTTTGCAACTGATACTATGTCCATATCTGTGGAACATCACTTCAATTGTGGAATTCTACAAGAGTACAATCTAGTTGTGAGTAAGTTCATTAACGCTGCTGGATGGGATGAAATCTTTCTGGAAAAGGTCTCAATGTATCCATATTTGATAACAGAATTCTGGAGAAGACCAAAGATTTCTGAAACAGAAGTAGTTGGGTTTGTGCTGGGAAGAAAAGTAATAGTGTCCAAGAAAACCATCTCTGATGCGATTGCATGTGCTCAAGAGGATTTGGTCTTCATGGAGAACTGGGAAGAAGACCTAGGTGGTTCAGAGACAATTGTTGTTACCCTAATGAGGCAAGATAACGTGAGAACTCATTCTTGGAAATCCTCTGAGATGAAGGATCACATCAGGATTCTTCACCAAATCCTGAACAAGGTGGTGCTGCATAAGATTGGCTCTAAGGATAACTTATCAGCTCTTCACAAGTTCTGTCTTTGCCATCTGGCTTTTGAAACAAAGATTAACTTACCCTGGATCCTGTTTAATCGCTTCAGAGATGCCATTACCAACAAAGAATATGCTTTTCACATTACCTGCACTCATCTTCTGTCAAAGATTTTCAAGCAGCAAGGCGTGTACGATGTTTTGAGTGCAACACATAAGGATGAACAAGAAAGACTCCTTCGTGAGAAAGGATTGCAAGTTGCTGATTTTGGCAGAGTTGATCTCAGTGGCATGCAACTTAGCACATACAAGCAAGTGGAGTTGGACAAGCTTGAGGAGAAAATGATGATTAAAGAAGAATCACTTGAGGCCAACGATGCTGCAATCCTTGGTCTAAAGAAAGGAACCAAGAGGAAGACTGTGGCTGTGAGGCAACCTATCCCTAAGAGGACTACTAGAGGACCTGTCCTCTCTGTATCTTCTGGTGCTACTCTTCCACCTGCACCCAAAAGGACAAGGAAAGTAATCGTGTCTGAAGAAGAAGATGATGATGAAATGCCTATTGTTGCCATTTTAGAAAAACAAACTGCTGCTGTTGCTGCTGTTGCTGGTCCTATTGCCAAGAAGAAGAGGCAACCAGCAAAGAGGGCTAAAACAACTATGGCTTCTGAGGTAATAATCTCTGCTGATGACCCTGTTAGGTTAGCAGTAGATGATTTAGTGTCCAATTTGGAAACTCAGACTGATAATATCTCTACTCCACATGATGTGGATGATGTTTTTGTCCCTACCCTGCCACAATCACCACACTCATCACTGACACAAATAAACAATAGCATTACCCTTGGAGCCCCCTTTACTAAACCATTAAAAACCTTGTTTCCACCCATAATTCCCTCTTCCACTCTCTATAATGGCAAATATGAAAACTGGGCCAAAGTACAGAGAGAATGGAGAATACTATTCCACACTATTCCACAAGAACCAGAACATATTCTAACAAGGTGGCATCCTTTGGCTGAGTCTGAGTATGAACCCCTCACCAGTTATCCATATTGGGTCAACCCTGAACCCCACACTCCAACTGGCCCATTCCCTTCCCAAATGTTTAATGAACATGGACCTCTCCTCACCCACCTTCCTCAACAGAGATTCCCTACCAGAAAAATCTACCCCAATCTAGTGAAACTTCCACCCCTTAAACCATTCACTGATGGAGTAGAGAGAATTATAATATCTGACTGGCACACTGATCCCAGCAAGAAGGATCTTGGGAGTATTCTCGAGAAAAGAGCCAGATCCTTCAGGAAAATTCCTTTTGTGATTGACAAGACCACCAAATGGATGACTTTCAAACATCCGAGGGTATATGGAGCTGTTGTTGATCAGTTTGTGTTACTCTTATGTATGAGATTCTGAAATGGGAATTCAGTCACTTCAGAGCAGACAGCTGCATGGTTTGTCCCTCCAACCTGGTTAAAACACTCTACTTCCATAAACGTTGGAGTCAATCCTACCAAGATTTGTCCTAAGTTGTCAATGATAGATCTGAATAAGGACAAGGACCGGAAGCATCCAAGGCACAAAGGAAAGATGCCAGTAATTCAAGACATTATGCTAGATCTCAGTTCTGAGCCTTTTGACCACTCTCAGATGGATTACATTCAGTCTTTGCCAATTGAGATGGTCAATGAGGCTAATTATTCAAGAGAACTCTGGCAATCCCACTTAATTCATTGCACCAGAGAAGCCTCCACTTCTGACCTAACTGCTGAAGAGAAGAAGAAAACTCCAAAATTCCGAGGCAAGTGTGGACTCTCTCGTGTCATATATTTGATCTTTAAGGATCTTTGGGGTCTGCCAATAACAAGCCGTGATGTAGAAATTTCTAATCCTATTCATTGGGTAAAGGATGTCCCTGAGCCAATTCTACAATATGCCTTTGCTTCAGCTTCAACCTCATCTTCTGAACATACAACAGAAGAATTAATTGTAGAAGGCCCCGAGCTAAATGTTGAAATCTTTTCAAAACCTGCTTCTGAACCTTCAACTATTTTAGTTGATGCTGTTGTTGTTGCTACTGTTGAGCCAACTCTGACAGAGCAGTCTGATGAGGTCTGTACTTCTAAGCAAGGTGCTGAGTCTGCTAAGACATCATCTCAACCATTAGCTCTTGCTATGGTTCATCCACCAGCCCAAGCTCAAGACACTGTCTCAGACACTGTTGAGAGCTCAAGACAATTATCCTTGCCACCAAATCTTGAGGACATCATCAGAAGAATTGTTAATGATAAGGTTGGTAAGATAGTTGAAGAGAAGATAGAACAAATGGCACAACAGTTTGAAGAAAGGGTACAGAGGCAAGTTTAAGATACTTTGGCCCCTATAAATGCAATGGTGACTCGGATGTTGGCTTTATTGATGGATTTTTAGAAAAGCCAAAATCCAAATCAAAACCAACCCCCTCCACCACCTCATTCTACCTAAATCTTTTCTTTCTTTATCTTATTTGTTTTGCTGACTATGATGGTTCACTCCTTTTACCTTTTTGTCTGATGACAAAAAAAGGGGAGAAAGGAAAGAGATTAAATTTTATACTGAGTTTTTGTTTGAAAAGGAACATATTTCGTCTGCATATGCATAAGTTTAATTTATTCATCTTGATGATACATTTCCTTGACTTCTTATGCCTAAATTTTGTCTAAAGTAAATTATGCTCTGATACTGTTTTGATCTGTTTATTCACAAATGTTTGATAGGCTACTATCTTGGTCTGATAACTTATATTATCTTGCAAATAAGACTTGGTTTTATATGCCTTAACTGCTTTGATCTGTTGAATGCTTTGTCTTAGGGGGAGCCTTGCAAGCTCTCTTAGACTTTGCTACTTAAATTTAATCAGTTTTTGTCATCATCAAAAAGGGGGAGTTTGTTGGAACCAAAGTGGTTCTGGGTTATTTAATCTCTAGGTTTCGATGTTAACAAAAGGATTAAATTTTCTTGGCAAAGTGTTAGTTGAGATCTAACAAGTGATTTCAGTTTATGCAGGAATATCCAAAATAATATAAGGTATACAATGCTTGGTGTAACACCCGGGTGCCGACGAGGGCGGGGAGTGGTCGCCGGTGCAAGAAGGCATGGACAAGGAGCGGCTCCTAGCAAGCTTCTAGGCGGAGGGACACATGAATGAACCGATAACACACCCGAATGAGAGAGATCCTGAGACTGTGTAGGTATGGGACTATACAGTTGAGGAAGACTTATATGAATTGATTGGTACTACCTATACTAATAAGATGCATCTTCTTTTTGGGAGCCCATCACTTAAGAACTCCACAGTTAAGCATGCTTGACTTGGAGAAATTCTGGGATGGGTGACCCCCTGGGAAGTTTTCCCAGGAACCGTGTGAGTGAGGACAAAGCACGCTGAAAAGACCCGTGTTGGTCTGTGGGGACAGTCGTCAATCCATAAAGCAACCAGGGGTGTTACAAATGGTATCAGAGCGGCACCTCTCCCAGTACGGTGTGGTTCGGGGACGAACCAAGCGTTTTTGTATTTGGCACTCTTATTTAAACCAAAAATCAATCTCAAATCATTTTTCATCCCTTTCTCTTCAAACCCATTTGAAACCTAGCTAGTACAATATTCCAATCAAACAAATATGTTTAATGCAAAAGTTGAACTTCCCCATAGGAGTATCCTCCAAATCAAGCAAGATGATAAGTTCTTCTGCATCCTACTTTCAAAGGAAAGTTCCATGTCTAACCCATATCAGAGTTGCAGTTGCTGTCCCATTTGTGTGGGAATCTCAGTCTGACACACCCAAATACATGTTCTCTGATGACTCGTCATGGTGGGCATGTAACACCCGGGTGCCGACGAGGGCTGGGAGTGGTCAACGGTTCAAGAAGGCACGAATAAGGAGCGGCTCTTGGCAGGTTTCTAGGCGGAGGGACAGATGAATGAACCGATAACACACCCGAATGAGAGGGATCCTGAAACTGTGTAGGTATGTGACTATACAGTTGAGGAAGGCTTATATGAATTGATTGGTACTACCTATACTAATAAGATGCATCTTCTTTTTTAGAGCCCTTCACTTAAAAACTCCACAGTTAAGCGTGCTTGACTTGGAGCAATTATGGGATGGGTGACCTCCTGGGAAGTTTTCCCAAGAAGCGTGTGAGTGAGGACAAAGCATGCTGAAAAGACCCGTGTTGGTCTGTGGGGATAGTCGTCAATCCATAGAGCAGCCAGGGATGTTACACTTGGACTCTCGCAAAGAGTTATCCGTCCAAAGGTTATTTAAACTGTTTATATTTTAATCGTTAAGTAAACGGCTAACTAAAATTCAGTAGATGTTCATAGTAGCCACGTCAGCAGATGAGTGCTCTCCTTGAAACTCAAGTAGACATCCATAGTGCCTAACTAAAATTCAGTAGAAGTCCATAGTGCCACGTCATTGGACGGAGTTTCTCTAAGGACTTAGCAAGTCCAAAGACTTGTGTGGACGAGCGCTTCTGCCACATCAGTGGACGAGCAGAATAAAACCTTGTGTAAACGCGTTCTAAAACTGAGTGCCTGTAGACGGTTCTACATCTATATCTTTACTACCTTGAATATGATTTAATGCAATCTGGACCACATTGAATTTATTTCAAATGATTGATATTTGTTTCGATGGAACATATGTTCTTTATAATTGTTTTATCTGGTTAATGCTTTGTTCCTTATGAGAAAATTCATAGTACTATCAAGGGAATACAAAAGCAAATAGTACAATTGGAATTGCAAAATGATCTGTACGATGACAACTTTATTGTTGGACAAAAGTTGGGTTATACACATAGGAGGAAATAAAGTTTTTAAGGTACAATTGCTCAGGACAGTGAGCTTCCATTTTGTGCTTTCCTGATAACCAAGGTTGCTTTTCAACACGGCCAAAATCAAGCTATCAGTCTCAACGGATATCATGCATTTAATACTATCTCTAAATGGGATGATCAAATATAACCTTTGAAAATGTGCAAGAGAAGTTGAAGACCACTATATATAGAAGGTCTCAAGCACTGAAGAATAACTTTTGCCATTTGAACAATTGCAAGATATTCAAAGCTCATATTCCCTTTGTAAAGCAAAAGTCTGTCATTCTTAAGGTTGAATATTTGTAAAAATATTCAGTAGATCTTAAACTTTCATACCCTCATATATAGTGAGTTAGAAAGATCTTAGAAAAATCTGTGATTGAATTAGAGCCTGAAGAGGCTTGGCAAGAAAGCAATACTTGTAGCCTGAAGAGGTGTAGAATACTTGTTGTAGAAACTATTTGGAAATAGTGGAGAAAATCCTTCGAGTAGAAGGGACTGGACGTAGCTTTTGGTTGGAAGAGAGTGAACCAGGTTAAAATACCTGAGTGATTTTTCTATATCCCTTATCTTTTACAGTTTTATTTATTTATACTAACTGTGGGATTTGATTTTGGTTTTGTTAATATTTGAAAAAAATATTCCTTGTGTGCTTGAACTTTTTATCTTCTGTCTGTAAAAAGGTTTCTCAAAAAGGTTTTTACGAAAATAATTAACAAACATAATTCAACCCTCCTTCTTGTGTTTACCTGTGCCAACTTCAATAACGCTAATTAGGAAAAATACAATGTAAGGAATGGATGGAGTGGATGGAGGTGAAGTGGTCGTGAACTTCAAGGAGTGAGGAGGGTATGATCATTGATCATATGGTGGTATGTCTAGAAGATGAAGAAATGAGAAAATTGTGAAGAACAAGTCAAGAACACTTTGGAGCTCTAGAAAAACCCATATGGTAAAGGTGCTCCAAATGGAAATTTATGTGTGATAACAAGTGTATGAATGATTAAGGGAAGTGAGAATATGATGTCAGAATGTTGAAACAAGGCTTGGATGATCTCCATCAAGCCTTGGCCGAAATTCATGGATAAAGAAAAGAAAACAAGAAAGGAGATGAAGAAATGATGAATCAAAGCTTATGCACTTAGGAGAGCTTTTGAGTTTCAAGACAATATTTAGTGTTTTTGTGTGAGAAATGAAGAAATGAAATGGTTTAGTGTATTAGGGAGGGGCTGGTCGAAATTTCTAAGAAGAGAAAGGAAGAAGAGAAATGAAAACTTAAATGTTTAAGTAAGTTGTCAACTTAGTATTTTGAGTGAAATGAAATGAAACAAAGGAATGGATTTTGTTCTTGAAACTTGATGAGTTGAAAAGGAAGGAACGAAGATGAATGGAGGAGAGGTGGTGGCCAAAATTTTCATTTGAGTGGAGGAGTCATTTTGGTCACTTTAGGTGTTAACCATGGTGATTTAATCATTGTCAAGGGTAGGTTAGTGAATATGTAAAAAAAACTTAGATATATTGTTCAAAATATCTAGATATTTTGTGTGTGATTATGATGACTAAGTGAAAAGATAAGTGAGCATAGGTGGCGATGTGTGGCTGGTCCAAATTCATGGAGCAAGAAGAGAATTTGAACACAAACATCTAACATGTGCAAGATAAGATGATTCACCATATTGCATTAATGACTTTGGTGATTCGCCATATTGCATTAATGAACACTTATGACTATGGTGACTCACTAGGGTGACTTACTAGGGTGAGTTGCCCAAGTTGAGTCATCACTCATATCCTCTACCACACCTCTGCAGATCTGTTTCCAGCTCCGTCTTTTACCCGATTAGGGTTTTCGATCGTTTTTCGCCAAAATTCGCATGAATAAAATACAATATTTTATTTTTGAGAGAAAATTTTTAAAATAGTATCACTAAAATAATGATAAAATCTAAATTTATTCAATTTCGGGTCAAATTAGGGTTTTTATAATCAGTACAAAATTATACTGTCAGCAAAAACGTAGACCGGTTTCCGTCTGAGTTTTAAACCCAAAATTTAAGCGTAACTTCCTTAGATATAGAAGGTTCCAACTATGATTTTGTTTTCTCAAAATCATTTTCTGGGACCCCGGTAATAATATAAAATATAATTGCCGGTCAAGAGACGAGAAATCAGAGTGTTACAGAGATGGGCTTAGAGGTCATTAATGGGCGTTAATGGACTCGTGTGGATGTTGATTAAATAGGTCCAAGTATATAAAAATATTCAGAAACGGAAGAAGCCAAAAGCAGTTTGATCAATTTAACCATTTTCCTATATTTTTGGTACGAAATAAAATGTGGTTTTGGATAGAGAAAATGAAGATGGAAGCTGATCAGCTATAATCAATGGTATTTTATGAGTTAACTATGTCAAAAACATGCATGAACACTCCCTTAAAAATAGGGATATGGAAGATGTAACATCCCATTTTTCGTGTTAAGCCTTTAAGTGCTTATGTGTGTGCTATATATGTTAAGTTTGACCTTAGGAGTGTTATGAAGGGCTAAGTGGGATGTTGAGGCTAAAAATCCCTTTCTGGTACATGAGCACGGTCATGCTCATATATCAGCATGCCCGTGCTTAGGAGTGTGTTTTGTGGCTGCTGAGCCACAAGCACGTTTGTGCTTAGGGGGAGAACGACCGTGTCGGAATGTTGCAAGCCCATTCTTAAGTGAGAACGACCGTGCTTAGAGGGAGCTCGACCGTGCTCGGGTCAGAGACTTTATAAATAGAGGAGTTCCGTGAAGGTTGCGAGCCAAACCCTCATTTTGGCACTTTGGGCAATCCTAGTGTGACAGAAACGTCTCCCATTTCCTTTCCCTTGAACCCTTTGAAGTTCTTGGTGCTTGTAAGTTCGTTTGGGAGAGAAGTCACGCGCGCTAGTGCCATTATGGTAACTTGGTCATCCCTCTATTAATCTCCTACTCATTGTTGTCTGAATATGAGATTAATGTTTGCCCTTTTTGTGTTGACCAAGACTTGAGGAACTCATTGAGTCGCTCGAGGGAACAAAAGTAGTTACGCTTACGTTTGTCAAGAGGCTTAGATCTTCATACCAGGTATGGGGAGAAAGGATAGAATGAACATGTAGGCAGTGGGGGTAGCGGAAGATGAAGCGTTAACCCATGACCCTATTTGTTTACTATTTACTTAAATGATATTTGTTTGTTATATGACTATTGTCAATGTTCTCTACTTGTTGGCATGCTTCAATTGCTAACTGTTATGATGATGTTATTGCCATGAATGAATGATGATGTTGTTATTTGGTTGTTATGCATGAGACACCCCGTTGTGTCCCGGTGTTTTATTAGATTAAATCCTTCTTAATTAAATTCTTAACCACGTACGTAACGTGAAAATACGTAAAAATTAAAACTTGAATTAAATAGGCATACCACTTTGATTTTTATTAAGCATCACACCATAGTTAAGTGATGCTTACACACATAAGTTTTACAACATAAAATAAAACACTGTTGAGGGTGTCCTCACAGTAGGATCCCTTACAAGTTTATACTTAAACAAACTATTATTTAGCGGAAAAATATAAAACGTCTTGTAAGACTGACTGGCCCTAAAACACTAAACTACATTACTGGAATCCATAGCTCTCCCTCCAGCATTCGGTTCATACGGAGTTCCATCTAACTCCTCCGCAACCGGTTCCTCTGTTGGGCCTTCTCGTACGATCACATCAAAAATACAATACAGCAGACAACATATAGGGGATAAGAAACAGTTCTATCATCAAAAAGCGGAAAAGAATCATAGCATAAAATATAATAACTATAAACCACACACATCACACATAACTACCAATCATCCTCAAATTACGATATCACCCTCTATGCTCAACTCATTTAATTCAACCTTTATACTAATATGACCATCTATACTCCTGTCACACTAGTCAGTAGTCCAGAACTATTTTAGGTCAAAACTCGGTGCACCCCTATTTCTTTATCTCTCATAGGAAATAGTGCATAAGCACAGTATGCGTCACTATTTCCCTCATTGGAAATAGCACATAAGTACATAATAAATAATAACTCGGTGCGCCCCTATTCCCATACCTCTAACAGGGAATAGTGCATAAGCACAAGTATGCGTCACTATTTCCCCCCTCATTGGAAATAGTACATAAGCACAAAACATATAGTAATTCAATGCATCACTATTCCCTAATATCTAATAGAAAATAGTGCATAAGCACGATGCGTCACTATTTCCCCCATTGGAAATAGCACATAAGCATAAAAGACCTTATAATTCGGTGCGCCACTATTCCCTAATCTCTAATAGGAAATAGTGCATGAGCACGGTATGCGTCACTATTTCCCCTCAAAATAGCACATAAGCATAGAAGACATTTTTACTCTATCTCCGATGGGATAATCATAACAACACGTCCAGAACTAAAAGATTATATTTATCAATGCATCTATATGACAACCTAGTGCCTCAAGCTCTCATCATAGCCTCCACTTGCATTCTATGTCACATCTCATCCGTTAGATAATTTAATTTAGCTAAGCACCTCTAAGTCAAATCATTCTCTCACCCAAACAATTATCTCCCAAACAACATATATCTTTGCTTAAAATCATCTAAACATATTATTAAAACCAGGCAGATCATACATAACACATTAATCAACATAATATTCAAATATCTCAATATCATGAAAAACAATTTATCACAACCAACTCATAATAATCAAATCAAATAAATAACAAAGTTAGACTCTGTCACGGCCGTGACAGACATCAAATGCAAGAATTCTACAAAACAGAACCTGTCACGACCTGGCCATGACATCCATCATGGCCGTGACAGACAACAAACATCCTCAATATCATAAATATTCAAACATCAAATAATACGTCACATGCATATTGAATACCTCAACCAGTGCATCACAGTATATTCAACAACATAAAGTCAGACATCCTCAATATCATATAATTAACCTAATGCCGATAAACCTATAATCCCCAAATCACCGTTGGTTTTACAGAAAAGGTTTCCAAAGTGATTTTGGTCTTGTCGATTACTCGACTACTAGTAGGGTTTAGGTCGCCCAACACAACCATTATATGATATACTACTTATCGTTTCCGATGATGGAATTGTTCTCTCCCCCACCTGAGTTATCACCGAAATCTCGAATTCGTCGCTCCTCGTTATCACACCACAGCTTAACAGTTCCTCCTTCAACCAAACAATGCATAACAACAATTAATCAAACTAATCCAACTAGGTCCACTTTATGTTAGGTTCGGCCACTTAAATCAAATGAGGATTAGAGTTCTTTTCTTAACCTAAGCTTTTGCATACTAATTACTTAGGTCCTAGGTAGCTTAGATAAATTGCTATAAGTTGAAAATATGGAATAAAAATCAACCAACCATTAAGGGTAGGGTTTCGGCCTCAAATATAAAAATAGGTTAGAAAACTTCTTTTGATTCAAGTTTTTGGATTTAGAACCTACATACTTTAGATAGTTGATATAAATCATAACTTAATTAAAAATTGAACAAAACTTCCTTTGTCAAAAAATACCTAGTTTCGGCCTCAACAAGAAAATAGGGAAGGAAAATGATTTTGATTACATACTCTTATATGATGATAGTAGAGATCATAACTAGATCATAGAAATTGGTTTCACATTTTTATAATTTTTCTACAATTTTCTAGAATTATTTAATGTTCTAGATCTAAGAAATGGAAACTCAAGAAATAGGAAGAAAATGAATTCAAGAAGAGAGGAGATGATCATGTTACCTCAAGTGTGTGAAGGAAATGAAGAAATGATGATGATCTTGGCAAGTTCTTCAATGGAGCTCTTGGATCAACAATGGAGTTTCTGAAGAAAAATGAAGAATAAATGGAAGAGATGAAGAAGTGAGTGAAGGAGGGGAGGAAGGCCACGGTGGGGTGGGGGGGGGGGGGGGGGGGGGGTTATAAGGTAGATCTTAGGCTTTGTTTGGTTTTTAGGAATTGGATTAATAGGTTTTGTGATTATTTAATTAATATATGATTAACCATGGTTAAGTTAAATATAAATATCTAGATATTTTCATCTGTTCCCGGCTCCGTCGATTACCCGATTAACGACAAAATGCTCGAGAATCGTCTAATATCTTATTTTTTTATAAAATTTTCAAAATAGCTTATCTCGTTGGAAACGTGATAAAAACCTACATTATTTCGTTCACAAGTCAAAATTAGGCTTTCTGATCATTAAAATCTTATTGTCAGTGAAAACACCGACCGTTTTCCGTCCGAACTTTTACCAAAATTCGCCATATAAACATAATATTTTATTTTTGATCAGAAATTTGGAAAGTAGGATTCCTCACGGACATAATATAAAAAATCTACAAATTTCAGTTTCGGGTCAAATTAGGGTTTTCTGTCGATATAAAATTATACTGTCAGTAAAAACGCAGACCGGTTTCCGTCTGAATTTTAAACCCAAAATTTCACCGTAACTTTATACCATAAGAGAGACTACGAATATGATTATATTTTATTTAAAATCATGTTTTAACTCTCAGATTAAAATATAATTAATTATATTTTAACTAGTTAAATAGCGTAATTAAAAATCAGGCTGTTACAATGCCAACGTTGATGTTAATAAGACTCTAATTAAATAATAGGACTTATTGTGACACCCTTAACCCAAGCATCACATTAACTACTTTGTTTTGCGGAAAACTAAAATGTTTAGCAAGTTGTCGATTTACTTTCGGAAACATAAGATAGTTGTAAAATAAATTACATTCTTAAAAAAAATTGCGACATTTGTAAATTTTTAAAACTTTCTCCCGCATGCATAAATAAACATAATTGACTAAAAATGTAAATAACACCAGAGTTAAAAAACACCTTTATACATTACACATAAGGTCTTCTTGGATATAGGCCATGTAACACCCGGGTGCCGACGAGGGCAGGGAGTGGTCGCCGGTGCAAGAAGGCACGGACAAGGAGCGGCTCCTGGCAGGCTTCTAGGCGGAGGGACACATGAATGAACCGATTACACACCCGAATGAGAGTGATCCTGAGACTGTGTAGGTATGGGACTATACAGTTGAGGAAGGCTTATATGAATTGATTGGTACTACCTATACAAACAAGATGCATCTTCTTTTCGGTAGCCAATCACTTAAAAACTCCACAGTTAAGCGTGCTTTACTTGGAGCAATTCTGGGATGGGTGACCTCCTGGGAAGTTTTCCCAGGAAGCTTGTGAGTGAGGACAAAGCACGCTGAAAAGACCCATGTTGGTTTGTGGGGACGGTCGTCAATGCATAAAGCAGCCAGGGATGTTACAAATGGTATCAGAGCGGCACCTCTCCCAGTATGGTGTGGTTCAGGGACAAACCAAGCAGAAGCTGGTGGGCATGTAACACCCGGGTGCCGACGAGGATGGGGAGTGGTCGCCGGTGCAAGAAGGCACGGACAAGGAGAGGCTCCTGGCAGGCTTCTAGGCGGAGGGACACATGAATGAACCAATTACACACCCGAATGAGAGGGATCCTGAGACTGTGTAGGTATGGGACTATACAGTTGAGGAAGGCTTATATTAATTGATTGGTACTACCTATACAAACAAGATGCATCTTCTTTTCGGTAGCCCATCACTTAAAAACTCCACAGTTAAGCCCCAGGAAGCTTGTGAGTGAGGACAAAGCACGCTGAAAAGACCTGTGTTGGTTAGTGGGGACAGTCGTCAATCCAAAAAGCAGCCAGGGATGTTACAGGCCATTTGACAGAAATTTACATGAGTCAAAGGTCGAATTATACACTAATAAGATTTCAAGTTAAAAGTAAAAGGTTAAAAGAGTCATAGATTAGAAGAACAATGGTTCTCAAAACTATAAACAACCATCTAGATTTCATTACCCCAAAATAAAAAGGAAAACCTACAGCTGGTCAGACACTAATGATACCCATTGGGGAGACCATGACTGTCGTCCCCACCCTTGAAAGATAAAACTGGTGGAGACCTATCATTTCCAACTCCCTCATCGGGAGAGTCATCATCCTCATCGTTGAGAGGATGGTACTGTGGGTCCTCCTCGACGATCTCCTGAGGGTCCTCCTCAATCGGTGAAGCAGGCGCTTTCACCGACTGAGGTGGGTTATGTGGAGGATCTAGAACCACTAGTCCCTGGGCCGTCAGGTGCTACAAGTAGGTATCCACTGGTGGTAATGAGATCTGAACAGTCTCCGTCGTGTATGTCCTCCGTGTAGGTCCGTCTAGCTCTGTGCCATCCACTGTACACATTGGGCCAGTATAGAAAGCCAACTGGGATCCTGGCTAAAACGCCAAGCGGCAGGGTCTTGGGCGTTCTCAAATATGAGAGACCTCACCCTAGAGTAAGCCAATGGCATGTTCATATCCAGCTATGTCCCCAAACAGATACACACACACACACACACACGCACGCACGCACACAGAGAGAGAGAGAGAGAAGACAACAAAAAGAAATGCAAGGGTGAGATACCAATATATGGATGAATTATGACGACTACATGCTCAAAACATAAAACAACAAATACAAATAAATGATTCATATACAATATAGACTTTTCAGGTAAAAACATAATATCCAAGCATCTTTGTCATTTTTGAAAAACATATGACACTTCTATATTTCAACTTTCTATCCTAATCTCTGGAGATCCCAACTTCGTTTTAAATAGTGAGTTGATCAGGCTCGATTGCCAAGTAAGGAACAACGTGTTTTCCTATAGCACTGCCCAAAACTCCTGACACGGTGATCAACGTGTGTGGATATCCATAATCTACTGTCCAACAATAGGCACAGTAACCAAGGCATAAGGATTTCATTGTCCACCAAGGCACAATGATACAACTTCTTGAATATCTTAACCAAGATATCCAGATTAACACCTGTGGCACGTCTGCCGAATAATGCATGTAAAACATTTTATTCTCGTCAATGTTCTTTGTGTTTCATTGTTTCCTTCGTCGAGGCTCAAGGCTCACGACCATCCACAAATTTTCAGTGTCTTAAAACTTTCATTGTCAACACAGGACGTTTAAGTCCGAGTGTCCAATCACAATAGTCATAGGCCGATGCACCACTCTAGAACTTTGTGGTTGAAGAAAACAAATTTTCACCTATAACCACGTTCACCACGTTTCAACATAACGTGTATAGGACACACAATCCACAACAACGTGACACGGATCATAGATCACCGTGTTTTAATACACTAGTACTCCGACGTCTCGGTTACTAGGTTCACTTTTTAACGTTATTTTTCGTTTAATGAAACACAAATACAAAACAAAACTTCCGTAAGTTATCCAAATTATCAGATATTTTTACATGAATAAATTCTTTTCGAAAACATTTTCTTTTGAAATTCATTTTTGAAAACTTTAACTTTAGGAATTCCATTTCTTTTTCTAAAAATTCCACTTTATTTTTGGAAAAGTCTACTTTGTCAAATATATGGAAAACCTTTTTGAAAGAAAACTCTTTCTAAGAACATTGGAAACTGAAATTCCATTTTCTATGGTCTCTTACCATAAAGTGTTCTCAAAATTTTGTTTTTCTTTTAGAATACAATCCTTTAGCTCAAATAATATTCCTTTATAAAATTATTTTTTAATTCTAAAATATTTTCACCAAATGTTAGAAATATGTTATTTTCTATTTTATTAAAACATTACTAAAAATAAATCTTTATTTGTGATTATTCTTCATAATTTTTCTTAGAGCTTTTATCTTGCAATATTAATTGAGCTCTAACCAATGGTTAGGCTTCCATGCAACAATTAAGCAACATTTACAACAATTCTAACATATACCAACAACAATCACATGATCATGAATCATTAACTGAACAAAAAAAAAAAAATATTAATCACTCAAATATACCATCATTACAACAAGAACTCAAAATTATTCTAAAACAGACACAACAACAACAACATCAAGCAAACACATAAAAACAACAACCAACAGTACATAGTCATCATAAATAATTATCCCTCAGGCTTTCTCCCCTTACCTTAACTTGACGAATAAAATGTTCATAGTTTTCTCCCGCGTTTAAAGAAATGAGCTTGGTTTCCGAATTACATTTGCGAATTTAAACAAAACCAAGTACTTATTGTAAGTTAAAAATTCATAAAAACGTACTATTTCATCATGCATCCATTTGGCCCTACCAAGAAAATTGGCGATAAAAAATTCAAATTTCCCAAGCTTTTGGATCAATGATCCTTAAGCATGTTAGAGACAAAATGAAGGCTTTAAACTTAAAATAAATTTTAATCCCTCCACTAAAAGCAAGTGTAGGTTTTGGCCTATTCATAATATAGGAAAAAATTGATTTTCAACTTTGTAAATACATGCATGCGATTTAAAATAGTGATTAAAGTAAGTGTTCTTCTCATAATGAAACAAAATCTCTTCAACTCTCACAACTAAAGTTTGGCCATAGCAAGTCAAATAGAAATGAAACTCATTTTGTTCATGAACTCAAAATGCATCAATTAAAGAGCTTTAAGTCATGCATGTGGGATTTGAACCAAAAACATCAACTTGGTACCACTTAAGGTTTCGGCTATATCAACATTAATAGGAAAGAAAACTTAAAAAAAAAAAAATTGATGAAAATTAGAAGCTTAAACATACATGCATCAAGGTTTTGGAAAAAAATTCTTGTGACATGTAAATGCATAAGATGATAAGAGAGATGAGTGTGAGTTAATAGAAATTGATTTCATGATAAAAAGATTTTTCTAGGTATTTTTCTTGAAATTTCTAACTAAATCTAGAAACTTGCAACATAAAAAATGATATGCATGTTGAAAAAAAACAAATATTTGAGAAGATGAAGTGATATACCATTGATGAAGAGAAGGAGATGAGCAAGCTTAGATCCTCTCAAGAGTAGAATTGAAGAACTAAGTGAGTTTGTGAGTAGAAAAGCAAGTGTGTGTGAGTAGTAGAATTTGAGCGAAAAATGGAGGAAAGTGAAGTTTGGAGTATAAATGAGGTATTTATAGGAGAAAAAGGGGGAGGGGGGATGCTGCTGCATAGAGAGGAAATAGAGAGGATTTTTCAATTTTTGTTAAATTAAAAAATCTAAATTTAAGTAAAATAATGGTTACTTGTCAAAATAAATCATTGTGTGTAAGGTCATGATGTTCTCTTAAATTCGACATGTATTTTCATGTCAAATCCATCCTCATCAAATCTGCATCAAACCTATTTTAAATAAATTTTGCTTCCTTCCGGTTCTATCAATTTCCCGACTGTGAAAACCACTCGTATTGTCTTTGCGAATCTTCACTCGAAAAATTTTAATTTTGTAATATTTATAAATGAATTTTTTTAAAAATCATTGGAATTGTTATAATCGTGTTAGAAATTCAACATTTTCATTTTGCGAGTCGAAATTCGTTTTCTGGATTAGTAAAGTCTTACTGACAATAAAAACGCTGATCGTTTTCGTTTGAATTTTCAACCGGAATTTTAGCAGTAGCTTCCTAAAATAAAATAATTTATGAAAATAATTTTAGTTTATCAAGATAATTTTCTCTAAATTAAATTAATAAATACACATACACATACATAAGTATAGATTATTAAGAAACATAAAAATCGGGGTGTTACATTACTACCTCACTAAAAAAAATCATCCTCGAAATTATGTACCTGAAAACAAGTCAGGGTACTGTAATCTCATATTGTCTTATACCTCCCACGTTGCCTCTCTGGATGTCTCATCCCATATAATCTTAACCAAGGGAATTTCCTTACCCTTGAGTTGTTTAATCCTCCTATCCTCGATCCGTACAGGCAAAGTTTCATAGGACAAATTTTCTTTTAGATGTACTATATCTGGCTCGATTATATGCGCCAGATTGGAAACGTACTTTCTTAGTTGCGAGACATGAAAGACATGGATATTTGAAAGAAAAGGTAGCAAAGAGATTTGATAGGCTACTGGACCGATACAACGAAGAATCTGGTAAGGTCCAATAAATTTAGGAGTGAGCTTTCTGGACTTTATAACCCTACCTACCCCAGTCGTCTCTCAGAAATACATGTTCGTCTTCCTGAAATTCGAGAGGTCATCTCCTCCGATCGGCGTAACTCTTCTGTCTACTTTGCGAAGTCTTCATTCTTTCACGGATTTGTTTCACAGTTTCCATTGTTTGTTGCACAATTTCAGGTCCTAAAATTGCACTTTCTCCGTCCTGGTACCAGCACAGCGGTGTTTGGCATTTTCTCCCATACAGAGCCTCATAGGGTGCCATCCCTATACTCGAATGAAAGCTATTGTTGTATTTGAATCGTCCTCTCCGTTTGTCCATCAGTTTGCGGATGATAAGCCGAACTTAGCCTTAACTTGGTTCCAAGCACCTTTTTCAAACTTCCCCAGAAACGCGAAGTGATCTTTGGGTCTCTATCTGAAACAATACTAGAAGGTACTCCGTGAAGTCTGATCACCTCCCTGATATACACCTCGGTTAGCTTCTCCACCGTATAATTGGCCTTAACAAGTAAGAAGTGTGCCGACTTCGTTAGCCAGTCAACGATCACCCAAATTGAGTCGAAACCTTTGGGAGTCCTTGGTAATCCTATCACAAAATCCATGGATATACTATCCCACTTCCATTTCGGTACATCCAGAGATTGTAACATTCCACCAGGTCGTTGATTTTCCACTTTTACCTTCTGACAAGTTTGACAAGATGCCACATATTCTGCCACTTGTCTCTTCATGCCTGGCCACCAAAATCTCTGCTTTAGATCCTGATACATCTTGGTTGATCAGGGGTGAATACCCAGTTTGCTCTTGTGTGATTCCTCGAGAATCATCTTCCTCATCTCAGGATTGTCAGGTACGCAGATTCTTCCATTGTACCTTAGGATGTTATCCGATCTCAAACTGAATTCTGGGGCTTCCTTGCTCCATGAGTTCTTTCTTCTCTTGAAGATACACATAGCTAGTTTGTTGCTCTCTGATTTCTTCCATCAATTCACTTGAAATTTGTATCATTCCACACTGATCCTCTTTGGTCCTATTTCCATCATCAGATCGAGATCACGGAACTTCTCGATTAACTCTAATTCTTTTACCATCATTGCTGAGACATGTATGGCTTTCCAGCCTAAGATATCGGCTACAATGTTCACCTTCCCAGGATGATACTATAAAGCAAAATCATAATCTTTCAAAAATTCCATCCACCGTCTCTGTCTCATGTTGAGTTCTTTATGGTCAAACAGATACTTTAGGCTTTTGTGATCACTGAAAACATCCAACTTAGCTCCATACAGATGATGCCTCCATATCTTTAGTGCAAAGACCACCGCATCTAGCTCAATATCATGCGTCGGATAATTCTTCTCATGAGTCTTCAGCTAACGTGACACACACACTACAACCTTCCGATGTTGCATTAATACACAACCTAAACCTTGATACGAATCATTGCAGTACACCTCGTAAGGTTCATTGGGTTCAGGAAGTATTAACACTGGTGAAGTTGTTAAATGTTCCTTTATCTTCTGAAAGCTTTCTTCGCATTCGGTAGTCCATATGAAAGGTTGGTCCTTCCATGTGAGTTGAGTCAACGGCGCATCAATCTTGGAGAATCCCTCGATGAATCTCCAGTAATATCCAGCCAAGCCGATAAAACTTTGAATCTCTGTTACTATCTTTGGTCTTTCCCAAGAGAGTAATGCCTTCACTTTAACAGGATCTACAGCAATTCCATCTTTAGAAATTACGTGTCCCAAGAACTTTACTTCTTCAAGCCAAAACTCACATTTAGAGAGTTTTGCATAAAGTTCCTTCTCGCGTAAGAACTGCAGGACTTGTCGCAGATGCACTTCATGTTCCTCATTACTCTTAGAGTAGATGAGGATGTCATCGATGAACACGACAACAGACTTGTCAAGAAACGATCAAAAAACCCGATTTATATAGTCCATGAAGACAGCAGGTGCATTCGTCACTCCAAAAGGCATCACGTGATACTCATAATGCCTATAACGAGTTCTAAATGCCATCTTTGGTAAATCATTAGTCTTCACCCTAATTTGGTGATAACCTGTCTTCAAGTCTATCTTTCAGAAAACAGCAGCTCCTTGCAGTTGATCCATCAGATCATCTATGCATGACAACGTGTATTTGTTCTTGATCGTTACTTTGTTAAGTTGCCTATAATCCACGCAGAGTCTTGAACCTCCATCCTTCTTTCGGACTAAAAGAGCAGGTGCTCCCCACAGGGAAACATCGGTCTTATGAACTGTGTTAACAACAGGTCTTTTAGCCGAGCCTTCAATTCAACGAGTTCTGTAGGTGACATCTGATACGGAGCAATCGATATCGAACCGGTTCCTGGAACAAGATCGATGGAGAATTCGATATCTCTTACTGGTGGTAACCCTGGTACATCATTCAGAAACACCTCTGGAAAATCCTTCACAACAAGTATCATACTCAAATCAACTTCCTCCTCGGCTTCTAAGTTAGTCAGAAGCAAGTATTTCTGACCTTTTTCTTTCGAAAAAGTTTTCACTTGTTTGGTGGATAAAAATCCAGAAATCTCAGGGTCGGGAAAAAATAAGGTTTTGTTAGCACAATCTAGAAGAACATGATTGGAAGATAACCAATCCATGCCCAAAATCACATCTAGATGTACTATGGATAAATAGATCAGATCAATAAGGAAGTGTCGATCCATAATGACAATAGGACAGTTCAAGCACATCGAATTAGCAATAATAGGTTCAGCAGTAGGAGTTGAAACAATCAAATCGTACCGTAAAGAAGAAACAGGCAATTCCAACAGTTTCACACACTCCACTGAGATAAATGAATGCGTCACACCCGAATCAAAAGCACTGTTAAGAGGTTACCGGCTATGTTACAACTACCTTGTATCAGATCTTTGGAGTTCGAGGCTTCGATACCACTCATGGTAAAAACTCTCCCTCTAGCCATTGGTTTATAATTGACTTTGGCACTATTGACGGTAGGTTCCCGCTTTGGTGCCTTGCAATCCATTGCCAAGTGCCCCAGTCGATTACAATTGAAGCATTTCATTCCCTTCACGGGGAATACATTGGCCAGATGGTTTGGGTCTCCACATTTATAGCATCTCCTTTCTTGACTTTGGCCTTGACTCCTCTGGTTCCCACTTCCATTTGATGAAGCAACGGGACGATACAGTTGTTGATTTTGGTTGTTTCCAACTGGTCTAGCGTATGGCTTTCTCTGATTCTGTCTTCCTTTCTGGCCTTGGCTTTAAGACTGGTTCCTATATCGTGAGGGTCCCCAACATTCCCTCGGTTGTCTCTTCCCTTTCTCATTTGTTCAATTTTCCTGCATTTTTCCACCATAGCTTGAAAATTCTTAATCTCCAGTGGCAGCACTGATTCCTTGATCTTGTACCGCAGTCCTCCTTCAAATCTTTCACACTTTCAGCCCTTATCTAGGTTGTCTTGGAAAAAGCGAAAATACTTGGCAAGTGACTCAAACCTTGGCGCGTATTCCCCGACTGACATATCTCCTTGTCACAAGTGCAGAAATTCTCGCTCCTTCTCAGCTCGAGCACTCTGCGGAAAATATTTGTCCAGAAATGCAGTACGGAAAACCTCTCAAGTAATTTCTTGCTAATTGGCCTCGAGCAGTTGCTTGGTGCCTCTCCACTAATATTCAGCATCTCCCATTAGCAAGAAAGTAGCATAAGGTACCCTTACTGCTTCAGGGCTGTGAATTAACTCGAAAATCTTCTCCAACTCTTGAATCCATAAGTCAGCCTTCATAGGGTCATCATCTCCATGAAACTTTGGTGGGTTCTGATGTCGAAAAGTTGTAAGACCACTGCTTTTGGCAGCTTGTTCAGCACGGGCTTGCTCTTGTTGATGTTGAGCAGCCATAGTAGCAGTTTGTTGCACGATGGCAGCTGCAACGTCCATCATAGCTTGTGTTGTGAAGTCCATTCCACCACCAACATGTACATGGCCACCAAGAAAACCACCCATACGGCTTCTTCCGCGACCATGTCCACGTCCTGCATCTAGCTCCTTAACTAACCTACAAGATAAAATCAGTTAAATGGCAACCAGATAAGAAACACTTAACTTATTTCCAAAACTCATTACTTCTAAGAAGTAATTCAAACAAGCCTACTCAGAGATCACACAACAAAAACACAACAGACCTATTCCCAAAGATACTCGAAAGACTCGACCATCTCTGATACCACCCTTAATGTGACAACCTTAACCCGAGCATCACATTAACTACTTTGTTTTGTGGAAAACTAAAACGTTTAGAAAGTTGTGGGTTTACTTTCGGAAACATAAGATTGTTGTAAAATAAATTACATTCTTAAAAAAAATTGCGACATTCGTAAAAATTTTAAAACTTTCTCTCGCATGCATAAATAAACATAATTGACTAAAATGTAATTAACACCAGAGTTACAAAACACCTTTATACATTACACATAAGGCCTTCTTGGAGACAGACCATTTGACAAAAATTTACATGAGTGAAATGGCGAATTATACACTAACAAGATTTCAAGTTAAAAGTAAAAGGTTAAAAGAGTCATAGATCATAAGAACAACGGTTCTCAAAACTATAAACAACCATATAGATTTCATTACCCCAAAATAAAAAGGAAAACCTACAGCTGGTCAGACACTAATGATACCCATTGGGGTGACCATGATGGTTGTCCCCACCCTCTGAAGGTAAAACTGGTGGAGACATATCCACTCCAACTCCCTCATCAGGAGAATCATCATCCTCATCGCTGAGAGGATGGTACTATGGGTACTCCTCCATTTCTTCAACCGGTTCCTCCTCAATCAGTGAAGCGGGCGCTATCATCGGCTGAGCCAGGTTCTGGGGAGGATCTAGAACCACTAGTCCATGGGCCGCCAGGTTCTGCAAGTAGGTATCCACTATGGTAATTGTAACATCCAGTATTTTATGTATGGTTTACGTGTAAGGATTAGGAATAGGAATTGGATTATATATTTGAGATGTGGTTTAAGGCATAGAGACCCTAGCATGTTAAGTACGCAGCTTTTTCGGGTGAGTTTAAACGTAGAGATTAATTAGGGTTTCCCGGTTAGCGTCTTTGAGATGTTGAGCGTGGAATAAGAATTTTGGAGTTAGAATTGAGATTAGGCCTTTTTGATGGTTTTAGGTTGTTTATTAAGTCCTAATGGCCTCTCAATTTGCATATCTTATTCAAGGTATGTGTTTAATATCTAGCAAACTCTCGTCTGTGCTGTTTGACTCAGGCGCTACACATCCATTTGTTTCACATGAGTGTGTGGATCATTTTCATTTACCCGTTTCCCAGCTACCATATACTTTGACAGTATCTACCCCTACCAGTGATCCTTTGATCACTATGTCTGTTTGCTTAAGGTGTCCTATAGTTGTTGAAAATGTGACATTTCTTGTAGATCTCATATGTTTTCCTGTGCAGTAGATAGACGTTATCCATGGAATGGATTGGCTTTCGGCTAACCATGTAGTGTTAGACTGTGACCGAAAGACCCATTCTTTTCACTACAAAAAAAAGGTCATTTAGCGACCGAAAATAGTGACCGAATTTTTAGGTTCCTTTTTGCGACTGAAATAGAGACCGATTGTAGGATCTACATGAAACACTGGTTAGAGTTGATTCTGCGACCGAAATAGCGACCGAAATAGAGCGTAGTAGAGATATCGGTCGCTAAACAAAGGAAAGTAAAATTCAGAAATTTATGAATTTTTAGCGACCGAAATGGCGACCGAAATAAATGCAACGGTCAAACTGTGTTTATATTAGCGACCGATTAATAAATTCGTCGCTAAATTTATGAATTCACGTTTTAAACTTTATTATATTTGCGACTGATATTAATTCGGTCGCTAAATGGCGCGTTGAAAAAAATAAAATTGCGCGTGTTAGCGACCGAAATTTAAATCGGTCGCTAAAATTACAAATTCAAATTAAAACTAGCCATATTAGCGACCGAATTAGCGACCGAATTAATTCGGTCGCTAAAACTGAAATCCCTAAATTCGACAGAACCTCCTTCTTCCTCATTTTTTCCGGCGTTTTCTCTCTCCCACCCACTGTTTCTCTCTTCTACGGCGCGCGCTCCGGCCACCTCAACACCCCAAGACACCTCCGGTCGTCGTCACCACCGTCATCTCCCCTCTGCTCAGGTAAGCTCTCCTCTACTCCATCTCTCTGTCTCACTATGTCACTGTCTATCATTCCCCCCTCATTTCAGGGCTCATTCTGGTCACATTGCTCACACCACCACCACCACCACCACCACAACGCCCTCCCTCACACTGACCGAGGTAATTGCTTCTCTCGTTGTTACTGGCTGACCTGCTAAGAATCCCAAGCTCATTCTCTGGTTAAGTTATGACAGTTATGGTGGTTGTGTGCTTAGTATTTTGAGTTGCTAGTTTTGGTGGTAGCTGGTGTGTGCTCCGTTGTTTTTTGGGCTGCATTTTTCTGTTGCTGTCATTTGTTTGCTGTTGGGTGGATTTTTCGTGGCTCTGTTGTGCTCTCTTTTGGCTTTTGGTTCTCTTGGTGGTGTTGATCTGTTGCTGGTGTCATGTGGGGTTGGCTTTTAGCTATTATGCAACCTTAGTGCTTCAGTTTTGCTTTTGGTTGTAACAATATCTATAGGTTCAATCTTGTTAATCTGTTTTCGACATTTGTGTATTTGGGTTAGGCACTTCTTGTGCTCTTTCTTTTAATATATTTCTTTGATTATCAAAAAAAAAATTGCTTCTCTCGTTGTTTTTCTCTACATTGTTGTTTCTGTTGTGTGTTGTGTGTACATTGGTGTTGTGTGTGTGTTTGTTGTGTTGTGTGTGTGTGTGTTGTGAGTGTGTGTTTGTTGTGTGTTCTGTGTAATAAAGTTTGTGGGTTCAATTGGATTGTAATCATAGGGTAGGTGTGTGTGTGTCTGTTTGGGATGTTTGTATGTGTGTGTGCAGAGATGTGTGTTTAGTGTGTGTGTGTGTGTGTCTGTTTGGGATGTTTGTGTGTGTGTGTGTGTGCAGAGATGTGTGTTTAGTGTATGTGTGTGTGTCTGTTTGGGATGTTTGTGTGTGTGTGTGTGTGTTTGTGTGCAGAGATGTGTGTTTAGTGTATGTGTGTGTGTTTAGTGTATGTGTGTGAGTTTAGGGATGTGTGTTTTTGTTACTCATCATTTTCATTTTTTCATCCAACACATTTCTCTCTTTTCTCTTAGTTTCTCAAGGTGTCTTGATTTCTTACTCAAGGGTCATCACTTAGAGGTAATTTTCCTCCAACCTTTCTTCATTACAATTGATGTTGAGTTGATTAGCTTCATGCTTGTTCTTAATTTTGTTCAAAAAGAATTAAGCTTGAAAATGGTAGAAAAATCATAACTCTTTGTACCCATTGATTTAAGTCTTGAAACTTAATATAGGTGCTTCTATAATCATACTCTTCATGCTTGCCAAATGATTTGATGAACAAAAATTTCTCCCCTATTTTCCCCCACTTGGCCGAACCATACCCTTTTATTTTACTCTTGGATTTCAAAAATTTGTAACTCTTTGCATAAAGGGAAACAAATCTCCAAATTTGATATCTGTGCTTGTCTAGTGATCAATGATCATCCTTCCTTTCTCTTCATGTTTTTCATTCAAATCACTAAGTTGCTACAACTTTCCATATTCCTTGATTTTTATGATTTAAATTCTAGAAAATCATAGAAATGGAATTTGTGAGTTATGACAATTTTTCCCTACTAACTAAGACCCTAACATCTTGTCTATCTAGGATGGACTATTAGATCATATAATTAATATAGTTAATTAGTGGTTAGTTACAAATCAGTTGCTTTATATTACATATAATATAAGTCACTTTTATATATGACTTGATGTAATAAACTTTCTCATTCAATCAATTACACCTTTCAGTTTTCTCTCTATTATTTTCTATTTTAATGGGCACTGTCATGTTTACTAAAATGAACATTGAACAACATGGAAAATCTTCTCTTTGATAGAAAGAAATTCTAGCATTATCCACATTTTTTTATGGTACTGGATATGTAATATATTGATTCGATTTGTGTAAACAGTTAGGCCCGATTTAAGGATAATTTTTTTTTAAAAAAGTCGAAATCAAAATAAATTGACCTTCAGCTCTGCAATCTTATTATTTTTTATGCTTCATTGATTATTTTTTCACAAGACATGCTTTAACACTAGATATTCATGAGATAAATTATTTAGGTATAACAATTTAACATAATAGAATAGTGATTTGAGTTTAAATGAATAATTTCATTTATGCACGATAGGTCCTTCTTGTCATATTCTTCTACCGGCTCCTCCACTTATCCTTGCTCAGTTGTGTTTTCTCTCTCAGGTCAGTTCTCTGAACACTCAGTGTAATGTATTATGTGAATTATCGTTTTGTTTGGTAGTGGAGAGCTGAGCTCAATAGGATGTGATCTTGTCTGATTGTATGCTGATAATTAATTTAATGTTTATGCATGTGTTTGTCAATATGTGTTGTTTGTTAGTGGAGAGCGGAGCTCAATAGGATGTGATATTGTATGATTGTATGCTGATAATTTAATGTTTATGCATGTGTTTGTCAATATGTGTTGTTTGTTAGTGGAGAGCGGAGCTCAATAGGATGTGATCATGTCCGAAAGGCGGGATGCTGGTTGTGTGCTGATAATTTAGAAATTATGCATGTGTTTGACAATTAACTGCTACTTGTTAGTGGAGAGCGGAGCTCAATAGGATGTTTGCTACAATATTTAATCTAAGTTTGTATTGATTTACGCTGCAATTTATATAAAGTCAACAATGTTGCAATATTTATAGGTTAATGGTTTTATTTTCTGTTAGAGTTAATAATTAATTTACGAAAGCCTTAGTTTCCTATTTGAGATTCAATATTATTGAGCATGCGTAACTTATCAAGGTATGCATGCTCATTGTATTGAATCTTGAATTGTCCAAGTGGGACAGTTTGGGAAAAAACCTTTTTCACACTGCGTACAATAGTCATTTCAATGTTCAAATGCCTTATATACTTGTTGAAATCTCGGCCTCGATGCATTTCCTTTTTTTTCCCCGGTGCATACTTGATCGCGGTGATTCTCGACCGTGCTCGAGTCGTGTAACTTGGAGACCGATGGGAAATGCTGCTGAAATTTTGTCAAGTATAAGGTATTTGAATATGGGAATAACTATTAGTAGCCGAGTGTGACAAAGGTTTCTTCTCGAATGGGATAGGTTCATACCTTGTCATAAGAACGAGATTGATGGAGTTATTGGAATGCACCGTAATATATAAGTGTTATTGTAGGATTGGTCAGGCTATTTAATTGCCAGCAATGGATATTCCGGAGAATCGAAAATGGATGTATCGTAGGTTGGATCGGAATAAACGTCTTAGGGAAGAGTATAGAGTTGGAGTGGGTGAGTTTATAGAGTTTTTTGTTAGCCAGGAGAGATTTATACGGCTGGGCGGTGATCAATTGAGGTGTCCTTGCAAAAGATGCAAGTGTCAATCTTTCAAAAGTGTGGATGGAGTTGTAGCCGATATTTATGAGAAGGGCTTCATGCCTGATTACTATTGGTGGAGTAACCATGGTGAGACATTGCTGACTTAAACCCGATTGTGGCTGAAGGTTCGTACTATGGAAGTGGTGACGGGAGGGAAGAATTGAATCCATACGAGCAGATGATAATGGATCATGATGGACCATTGGTTGGTGTTGTACTAGAAGAAGATGGGGGAGAAGATGGTGGAATGGGTTCCCAATACATAGAGGAGAATCCGAATCCCGAAGCTCAAAGATTCTATGATATGCTGAGTGCTGCACGATCTCCATTGTGGGAAGGATGTCAGGAGTACACGGAGTTGTCGATGTGCATGGAATGGTTGAGTATCAAATCTGACTGCAATATGCAAGAAGGCTGTTTTAATCGCCTCAGCAGGTCAGTGTCCAAGGCGTTGCCAGAAGGCAATCGGATGCCTACAAGTTTTTATCATGCTAAGAAGTCCGTGGAAAATTTGGGTCTGGGGTGTTTGAAAATTGATTGTTGCCCGAATGGATGTATGTTGTACTATAAGGATGATTCAACGGAAAGCATAACGTGTTGTCGATTTTGTGGTGCGAATCGGTATAAGACAACCACTAAGATGGGCATTGAGAAGAAGAGGTCGCTAAAAAAGATGTGGTACTTTCCGCTCGTGCCAAGACTTACAAGATTGTACTCTTCGATGGCCACTGCAGCTCACATGAGGTGGCATAGTGAGCATGAGAGGGAGCAAGATATCTTGTGTCATCCATCTGATGGAGAAGCTTGGAAGCATTTTGATAGGGTTCATATGGCATTTTTGCAGGACCCTCGCAATGTCCGATTGGGGTTATCTGCTGATGGATTTAATCCTTTTGGGCAGTCTGGAAAAGCATACTCTTGTTGGCCGGTTATCCTGACTCCGTACAATCTTCCCCCGGGGATGTGCATGAAGCGGGAGTTTATGTTCCTAACAGTCATAATTCCGGGTCCGTCTAATCCAAAAGGTAAGATTGATGTGTACTTGCAGCCGCTGATAGATGAGTTGACAATGCTGTGGAATGATGGTGTGTTGACATATGACGTATCTTTGAGGCAGAATTTCATCATGAAAGCAGCTTTAATGTGGACGATCAACGACTTTCCTGCTTATGGGATGATGTCGGGTTGGATGACCGCGGGGAAGCTTGGATGCCCAATATGTATGGAGCGATCGAAGGCATTCACGCTTAAAAACAGTCGAAAGATCTCATATTTTGATTGTCATCGTCAATTCCTTCCAGAAGATCATCCTTATAGGCGGAACAAGAATACATTCAAGAAGCGTTGTGCGGAGAGAACACCGCCTCCACCACGTTTGACTGGTCCTAATGTATGGCGCAGAGTACAGTACTTACCGCTCATCCATGAAACCCAAGGAGAACATATTCCTGATTATGGCGTCAACCATAATTGGACAAAACAAAGTATATTTTGGAGGTTGCCGTATTGGAGGACGCAGCTACTCCGTCACAACATTGATGTCATGCATACTGAGAGGAATGTGTTTTTGAATGTGTTTGACACTGTGATGGACATCAAGGGGAGGACAAAGGATACAAATAAAGCCCGATTGGACCTGGCTGACATTTGTAATCGGAAGGAGCTTGAGTTGCAAGACGGTGGTCGTGGCAGACTTATCAAACCGAAGGCAAGTTATACACTAAGCAAAGCACGGAAATTGGCCGTCTGTAAGTGGGTTAAAGAACTAAAGTTACCAGATGGGTATGCTTCCAATCTGGGTAGATGTGTTGACATTAAGGAAGCAAAGTTACATGGAATGAAGAGTCATGATTGCCACGTGTTCATGCAACGGTTTCTTCCAATTGCGTTCGACGACATCAAGCAAATTTGGAACCCATTTGTTGAGCTTAGCCACTTTTTTCAGGGAGCTTACATCGACAACACTAAATGTGAATCAATTAAAGGATATGGAAGTCAAGATACCCGTTTTGTTATGTAAGTGGAGCAAATCTTTCCCGTCGAGTTTCTTTGATTCCATGGAACACCTGCCAGTTCATCTACCTTACGAAGCAAGAGTTGGTGGCCCGGTCCAATACCGCTGGATGTATCCATTTGAGAGGTAAACAACATCAACTATTTTACTTAATACATATGAAATTCACGAACACGAGAGCAGTAGTTTAGCTTTCCTAAAACTAGTAATTATTTGTATGTATCCATCTTTAATAGGTTCCTGCACTCCCTTAAACACAAAGTCAAGAACAAGGCACGAGTGGAGGGTTCCATTTGTGAAGCATACTTAGTAGAGGAGACTTCCACTTTTGCCTCTTATTACTATCCGGACGAAGTTAACACGAGAAGGACAAGGATGCCTAGAAACGTTGATTCGGGCGAAGGATGTTCAACTAGTCCTCCTATATCAATATTCAACTATCCGGGCAGATTTAGTGGCAAATCAAAAGGATATTTCTTGGAGCAAAGGCGTGACATTAATGCCGCTCATCATCTGTATATCCTTCAAAATTGTGAAGAGGTGGCGCCATATTTAGAGTAAGTTTCTACAACGTCTTTAATAAGTTAAATTGACATTTGTTATTATTAATCGTCCTGCTGTTAATCTCCCATATGTAGGATGTACGGCAATTTTCTAAGGGATCTCCAACCTGACATTTCAAATGATCAGGTTGATCGAGAAATTACTTCTCACTTTGCTACGTGGTTCAGTAAATATGTAGGTTAAGCATCTTCATTTTTTGAAGCATACATTTTATCTCCTTAAATATATAGCATGTATAAGAATAATATAATATTTGATTGTTTAGGTACTAGATCCAGAAAACAATGTTCAAAATCCATTGTTGACAAATTTGGCATGGGGGACCTAACAGATGGGTTACATCATGGAATACTTATATTGTAAATGGATATAAATTTAACACAAAAACATGGAATGAAGGAATGCAGACGTGTAACTATGGTGTTTGTGTGCGAGCCACTGATGGCAATGTAGAGGATGATTTCTATGGGGTTCTAACTGACATCCTTGAACTCGATTATACCGGTTTCCCCGTGATGAAATTAGTTATCTTCAAGTGTGATTGGTTTGATCCTACTCTTGACGTAGGGACAAAAATAGATAAAAATTATGGTATTGTTCAAGTTAGGCTGTCTCGAAGGTATAATAAGGCATACGACCCATTCATTTTTTCACAACAAGCAGAGCAGGTTTATTACTCGCCATATCCCGAAGGACATCATGGCTGGTTGGGTGTTATTAAGATAAAGGCTCGTGATATAATTACTGATAATGTAATCAACCAGCCTGAAAAAGATGCTCCGTACCAAGATGATCGAGTTTTCAAGACCCCACGCATCCGTTGCAAATTACGCCGGACATTATTGTTAATTCTCTGGCGGACATTTCCGGAAATGGGGAAGAAGTTGAAAGAGAGTTAATGGATCAATCCGAGTTGGACGCATCTAGCGAAGGTACATTCCGATCAAGTGATACTGATGAGACTGGGGGTGAATTTAGTGACGGAGATTCTACTTAGGTAATTTATTTATGTCATAATTCATTGTGTGAATGTCATTCTACTTATTAGGTAATTTATTTTTGTATTATTTACACTGTTGTGTAATCATATTTTCATTTTTTTCACAGATGGCAGATTCCTCCAGAGGTAGGGGTCGTCGTGGAGGTCGTCGTGGAGGTCGTGCTGCGAGAGTCCCTTCGTCGGCCGACCCACAACCTTCAGATCGAGACCATCCTACCAGCACCTCTGTTGACGGGACACCTCAGGGTGATGGAGTTGCACCCCCCACCCATCCTCATGTGGTCGGGACACAGGCTGCACCCTCATCATCCACACCTACGATGATAGGACCATCATCATCTTCGGGACAGGAGAGTCGTGGTCCATCCGACAGGAGGATTCTTCTTATCTCCAGGGGGGATAACGAGTATGCTAATTTAATTTTTTAATATATATAAAGTATCGTTAATTTCTATTTACTTGTTTTTAAAATTTAATTATAACATTTATTAATGCTCTAATTTTGTTGCAGCTTTCTGCCCGCGAAGGGCCCTTCTGATTCGATCTCGAAGATCCTGCGACGCAAGTTTGATGGTCCATGGCCTACATGGAAGGCCATCCCACTGGGCCATAGGGATCAGTTGTTTCTAGAGTTTAAGGTAACAGTTTATTAAGTTTTTTAAATTAAATTTACATTATATATATGTACACACGAATTTCCTAACAACTGTAAGTTGCAGAAAGAGTATAGGTGGGACTTAGCTTTAGAGGCTCTCGTCAGGGACATATTTGAGCATAAAGGCTCACTGGTTATGAAGAATCTGATGAACAAGCTGAGGAAGGGGCGGAATAAGGGGAGGTGGGTGGATCCTGAGATCAAGAGGCAGCTGGACCAAGATCTTGGGCTACCGAGAAGTTCCTGGAGATCCAGGCCACAGCTCGGCGTAATCGAGCTTCCGATGGTGGCGCATGTGCTTGGACCGGTGGGTCTAAATCAGCCGCCGCCCACTACGACGAGCTGGTAATACATTAAACTTTTGACTTAATATACTATTTAATTAATTAGTTTTCATTTTTAATTATTCTTATGAATTTAATATTATATTATTCTGTGCAGAAAGCACAGAAACAGCAGGCCCCGACTGCTATGGAGTTGGTGGAGAGGACGAAGAAGTTGAAGTCGGGGACATGGGTCAACGACAAGGCCCGTAACTATGCTGTAAGAAAAAAAATAATTTAGTGTTTACTTGTAATTTATTATAAATGATTTTTTAATATTGGATATAATTATTTTAACTAAATCTATTCAACTATACTTTGTAGGCGGGCTTCAACGAGAAGAAGGACGATGCCATATCACGTGCCTCACAATCACAAGATGAGGCTTTGACTGGTGATGGCTGCTCTCCTGTCTCCGTCGACGATAATGCCATTTATTTGGAGGTCGTTGGGGGCAGGAACAAGAAGGGGCACATGTATGGCCTCGGACACCTGGGAGCCGAGTTCATCGCTTCATCGTCCGGCACGCCTGCTCCTTGCTGCGCCGATACCGTCCCTCAGGAGCAGTTCCACCAAATGCAGGACACCATCACGCAGCTGAACGCGAAGTGTAACACCCTACTTTTTATTTTCCGATTTTTATTTTTTCAGTAAAAATATTTTCACTGTATTAACCGGTATGAATGTATTTATTTATATTTTTATACGAGTTCATGGAGATTGATTTTTATGAAATAAAAATCATATCCATATTCTATTTTAGGGTAGAAGCTTACGATAAAAATTTGGGTTGAAAATTCAGATGGAACCCGGTCTGCGTTTTCACTGACAGTATAATTTTACTGAGCAGAAAACCTAATTTTGACTCGTGAACGAAATGGTTTATATTTAAATCATATTTCTAACGAGTTTGGTTGTTTTGAAAATTTTCAACCGAAAATAAAATATTACGCTTTTTACGGGCGTAAAACCCTAATCAGGAAACCGACGGAGTCGAGAAGGGAAGTGCAGAGACCCGTCAAGAGATCGGGACAATGAGTCATACATGATGACTCATGGAGGATGAGTCACTAAGCATTTATGAGCATTAAATGCAAGTAATCATGACATTTAGGTAAAAAGACCAAAATACCCCCAAGCTTTCGCGGGTATTAACAAGACGCATCTACGCACTCTTAACCACTCATTTTACGTGGTTGAAAACCTCCCACATCTCTCCAATTTCGTGCATCCACCTCCAATAAATATTACCTATTTCATTTTGCTTTCGTTTCATTATTTTCCTCTCAAAAACTGAAATCGGGTAAACGACGGAGCTGCGTACGGAATTTCCGGGAACCGCTATGGATAAGATCGATGACTCATTGGTGAGTCATTTTGTGTGGCCCAAAATCAGCCACACCTCCATCAAATGTGAGCCACATATTATTAACCATGGTTAGCCAAAATAACCTTAGTTAAGTTAATTATAACCTTAGTTAAGTTAATTATAACCTTAGTTAAGCTTATATTAATTTAATAATCACAAAACCCATTAAACCAATTCCTTTTAACCAAACAAGGCATAAGATTACTCCTATAAATACCCCAAAACCGTGGCCTCCCTCACCATTTCACTCATCTTCTTCATTCTCTTCATCTTCCCCACCAACTAAGTTACAAAACCCTAAGATACACCGAATTCCCACCAAACATATGACCCTCTTCCTTTCTGAAACTCGGAAAACACTCAACATAAAAGTTGTTCCTCTTTCTCTCTTCTTTCCAACAAGCTAAAGATCATCAAAAACGGATAAGTGGATTGGGAGAAAGGCTCAAAATACAGAAACTGCCCAGAATTCTCAGCAACCCACGAAACAGCAGAAAGAAGTCCCTTTTCACCCCTGTTATGATCCGAACCAAATGAAACCTTAAACACCAAAGTTGTTCCATTTCTTCTTATCTTTCTATCAAGCCAAAGTTCGTAATTTTTGGATGAGTATATTGTGAGATACACTCACAATACCATCACACCCTCAAGCTGTCCAGTTTTCAACATAGTGAAGGTTGATCATTTTCTTCATTTCTTCAATCTTCAAGAGGTAAAAGCTCATCTCCTTGATCATATAAGCTTTCATATTCATGTATTTATCATGTTTATGCCATGAATCATATTTTTCCATTCCTAGATCTAGAACTTCAAATAATTCTAGAAAAGTGTAGAAAAATCCTTTTAATGTGAAACCAATTTCTATGATCTTGTGATGTCTTCCACTTTCATTATCCAAGAGATTGAATCCAACTAAATTTCCTAGCCTATTTTCCTAATATGGGCTGAAACCCTAACCCTAAAGGTTAGAGGATTTTGTTTCAAATTTTAGTCTTGTAATAAGTAATCTATGTTAGTTAAGACTCTAGTAACTAGGATCCAAAAGATAGCATTAAGAAGATAATCCTAAACCTATTTTCTAAGTCTTGGCCGAACCTAGCCCTAAAGTGTCATAGATGGTTGTTAGTTGATTAATTATAGTTATGTTGTTTGAATGAAGGTGGTTGTGTTAACTTGTGGCGGGATAACGAGGATCGTTGTGTACGTGTTTCCGGTGCTAACTCAGGTGGGGGAAAGAATCATCCTATCGTCGGAACCGATAAGTAGCATATAATTTATAATAATGGTGTAGGGCGACCTAAACCCTACTAGAAGTCGAGTAATCGACAAGACCAAAATCACATTGAAAACCTTTTCCCGTAAACCAATTGGTGATTCGGGGATTGTAGGTTTATCGACATTAAGGTTGATTTTATGATATTGAGGATGTTTGGCTTTATTTATTACTTATTTGAGTTGATTGTGATATGTTGGTTGTGATAATTTGCTATATGTGATATTTTATGATATTTGAATATTTTGTTGATATTGTGTTATGCATGATCTGCCTGGTTTGATAAATTGCTTAGTTGATTTTAAGGAAGGATATATGTTGTTCGGGAGATGATTGTTTGGGTGAGAGTTTTGAATATGAATTAGATGTGCCTTGCTATTATTTTATAAAAGTGATGTGATATAGAATGTAAGTGGAGGATATGAGGAAAAGCTTGAGGTACTAGGTTGTTATTGATAAAAGTCAGTGAGAATCATGTGTTGCATTGTTGTTCATAACCGTGTATTTGAGATACACGAGGTCCGAAGTTCTTGTAGACCGTTCCAAATTAGAATTTAAGTTGTGCAGCTATAGTGTCATTGCTTTGCATGAGCACCCTTGACAGTGAGAGAGAGAATCGGGGTGTGCACCGACGATACGATTGCAGCTATAGTGTCATTGCTTTGCATGAGCATTCTTACCATGGATAAGAATGTGCACCGGCGTGGGGAACGTGTCACTTGGGCGACTGACTGGCATCCCTAACGAGGGATGTGTGACAGGAGTAGTAGTGGCCACATCAGCATAAAGGTCTAGTTGCATGAGTTGAAGGGTAGAGGATGATATATTGAATTGAGGATGATTGTTGATTTTGAATGATGCATGTTTGTGACTATTATTGTATTATATGCTATGAATCTTTTCCACTTATGATGATAGAACTGTTTCTTATCTCCCTATTTCTGTATTTTTTTGTGTATGTCTACTTTGTTACGTTAGAAGACCAGATGAACGAATATGTTGCTGAGGAGATGGATGGAACCCCATACGAAACGGAGATTGTTGAAGAATTGAACGACGTTCCGTATGAAGTCGACGCTGAAGAACCATCTACTGATCCTGATAATGTAGCGTAGTAAGTTTAGGGCCAGTGAGTCATATAAGACGTTTCTTGCTTTCAGTTAGTTATAAGCATGTTTGTATAAATAAGTACCGGTGTGGGATCCTACTGAGAGGATACCCTAAACCGTGTTGTGTAAAATAAAGAATAATTATGTGTGTATTTATGTAATATAGTTTTGGTGTGTTTTATATATGCATAAGTTATATGATTATTATTTAAGTTTTAATTTTTACGTATTTTCAACAAAGAAGAGCGATTAAGTAAATAAATATTAAGGTTTTAATGTAATAATACAATGGGGCACAACGGGGTGTCTCATTTGGTGGTATCAGAGCAGTTCGATTCTAATCGGACTGTGAGGTCTAGGATGTGTTACTGGCCGTGTCTAGTTGAGTCCACATCGGATTTTAACTATGCTTAGAAGTTGGGTAGTGTGTCCGAACCCGATGCGATGATTAGCATTAGTATGGCATATGGTATTTATATACCTGTCAATGTAGTATTATATGTCATCTTTGATGAGAGAGGATGATTTATTATTACGTAATCATGGCTCATGGAAGAAGAAATCCGATTATTAGTGGCGATAGATCTCCTGAGGGAACCATTGGGGCTGACAATGGTGAGGTTAATCCTAATGGAAATGGAGGAGAGTCATCTGCGACTCCCAATATCATGGAAACGATAGCTGCTACCTTGTTATTACAAACACAGCAGAATACGAAGATGCTACAAATAAACAAAGAGAAAGCGAGAACTCGAGAATCAAATAACAGACCATTGAAACCGAAGAGGCGGAATTGATTACTTTCCTAAAAGGGAAGCCACCACAGTTCCGAGGGGACTATGACCCAAAGAAGGCAGAATGGTGGGTACAAGAGATAGAGAAAATATTTGACACCATGCGCTGCATGGAGGAGAGGAAAGTGACTTATGCGGCATACATGTTAACTGGAGAAGCAGAGTCTTGGTGGAGAGGTAAGATAAGAATATTGGAGTTAGAGGGTAGGATTATCTCTTTGGCGCTTGTTTATGAATGCTTCTTCGAGAAGTATTTTCCGAATGTAGTCCGACGTGCTAAGGAGAGAAAGTTTACTAGTCTCCGACAAGGAAACATGATTGTAGGCGATTATGTATCACGCTTTGAGGCTCTGATTAAGTTTTCAGAATTCTATCAGAGATTTCCCAGATGAGGATTGGCAGTGTAGAAGGTTTGAAGAAGGATTGCGACATGAGCTGCGAGAGCTGTAGTGTATTTAGATATTCAGTGTTTTCCGGAGTTGGTTGATAGTTTGCAGTGCTATAGAAAGCATAGACCAGGGGCAAGATGTCGAAGCTGAAACAACCAAGAAGTGGAGGCCCTAATCGATCGGAGTTCGCCAAGGAGGGTAGAGAGTGGTTCTCAAGGGAGATGGGGACCATATACTAAACCGGTGCGTGACAACCTGCACCAACAATAGTGGTTAGATCGGATCAACAACAACAAGTCTATGTTTGCTTCGGATGCAGAGGATCGCATCATTTTAAAGATTGCACCGAAAAACCTAGTTGTTTCCATTGTGGTAAACCAGGTCATTATGCTCGTAAGTGTAGACAGAGAAATAGGCATCGATCAGTAGCTCTTGGTAAAGGAGCTGGAAGTTATGGAGGTGAAGCTAGGAGAAGAGATCCAGAGCGGTCGTCAGCGTGCAGTAAGAGCTTAGCTTGCTTCAGATGTGGAGGACTTCATCATGTTAGAAATTGCAAGGAGAAACCTAGTTGCTTCCACTGTGGAAAACCTGGTCATATAGCTAGAGATGCAGGACAAGTGGGTCCATTGGGGAATGGTTACAGTGAGGGGAGCTGAATCTTCTCACTCTGCAGATCTCATATAAGGTATGTGTTTGACATCGAGTGTCATATAGTTGTTAAGAATATGACATTTATTGTAAACACTTGTCGATGAACTTACGGAAGTGGAAATCGTGCTCTTGGTGGGAAAGTCTGAAGATGGTAACGGAAATCCGCAAGTTTTGTTAGTTAGTCGGTTGTGGTTTTCATACTTGTTTAAAATCAATTACAAAGTGAAAGTATAGATTGTTGTGGGATAATTGTTATTAAGGGAACTTTATCTTAAGTGCTTGATATATTTTGATAGTATGGGTAGTCCTTGAAAATAATAAAGAGATAATGAATTAGTTTGGAGCTTAGCTAGTATATGATTGATTTGGTTGAAGCTTTGTAGCCTTTTATTTTTGAGATAATGGCTATAATTATATGTTGTTCTTGTTTAAATGGTGAGTTAGGATTTCTCCTTAAGCTCTGATGGTTATGGATTACAATTAAGACTTGGTTGAGCAACATATAATCTAGGTATAGTACCTAAGTATTGTTTCCCTATAGTAGGATAAATAGGAAGTGATGGGAGTTTTGAGATATAGATATGACTGGTAAGATTAAGATCAGTATCAGTGAGTAAGACAATTACTATAAATCAAATGTTGATCGAGGCATAGTATCATTATGGAATATAGGGCAATGATTAGTGATCGTAGTTAAGATGGATTGTATGAGTTTGGGAAGAGTAAACGAAAGTGTATACAGTAATTTCACCTAAGTTGAATATGAGCTTTCACCTAAGATGAATATGAGCAGAAAAGATGATTTCTGATGTAAATTGAGGTTACTAGAGAAATTCAAATTTGTTAAGTTAGATAATCCTAACAGGTGTTGATCTTTTGATTGCAATTTATCTTACGGAGTGTTGAGATGTTTATTTGGAGATTTGAAAGGTGTGATTTTGATATAATCCAGAATAGTGAAATACATTCTAAGGAACTAAGACTGTGATTGGATACATGAAGTAGGAAGTTAGGGTAGTTCGATTGTGGTGTTAATTACGACTGTTAGATGTTGAAATAAGATTCTTTAGTGGATCAGTAGTAAGAAGAGGAAGGGATTAAGTTTTGATTATGTTCTTTAAGGATGTTAGATCAAGTTGGAAAGGTTAAGAACAATGAATAGAATACAGTGATGGATAAGTTCGAGGATAAATGGAATGATATAAGAATGAATTCTGTTATGAAGTTACCGCTGTCACCTAGGGGAAAAACAGCGATGAGAAATATAGTGTTGGAGCTTTAGATTAAGATAAGATTACAAGATGATGTCTGGTGTTGATTTAAGAAATTCCGAGGACGGAATTTTTTTCTAAGAGGGGTAATAATGTAACACCCTACTTTTTATTTTCCGATTTTTATTTTTTCAGTAAAAATATTTTCACTGTATTAACCGGTATGAATGTATTTATTTATATTTTTATACGAGTTCATGGAGATTGATTTTTATGAAATAAAAATCATATCCATATTCTATTTTAGGGTAGAAGCTTACGATAAAAATTTGGGTTGAAAATTCAGATGGAACCCGGTCTGCGTTTTCACTGACAGTATAATTTTACTGAGCAGAAAACCTAATTTTGACTCGTGAACGAAATGGTTTATATTTAAATCATATTTCTAACGAGTTTGGTTGTTTTGAAAATTTTCAACCGAAAATAAAATATTACGCTTTTTACGGGCGTAAAACCCTAATCGGGAAACCGACGGAGTCGAGAAGGGAAGTGCAGAGACCCGTCAAGAGATCGGGACAATGAGTCATACATGATGACTCATGGAGGATGAGTCACTAAGCATTTATGAGCATTAAATGCAAGTAATCATGACATTTAGGTAAAAAGACCAAAATACCCCCAAGCTTTGCGGGTATTAACAAGACGCATCTACGCACTCTTAACCACTCATTTTACGTGGTTGAAAACCTCCCACATCTCTCCAATTTCGTGCATCCACCTCCAATAAATATTACCTATTTCATTTTGCTTTCGTTTCATTATTTTCCTCTCAAAACCGAAATCGGTAAACGACCTGAGTTGCGTCACGGAATTTCAGGAACCGCTATGGATAAGATCGATGACTCATTGGTGAGTCATTTTGTGTGGCCCAAAATCAGCCACACCTCCATCAAATGTGAGCCACATATTATTAACCATGGTTAGCCAAAATAACCTTAGTTAAGTTAATTATAACCTTAGTTAAGTTAATTATAACCTTAGTTAAGCTTATATTAATTTAATAATCACAAAACCCATTAAACCAATTCCTTTTAACCAAACAAGGCATAAGATTACTCCTATAAATACCCCAAAACCGTGGCCTCCCTCACCATTTCACTCATCTTCTTCATTCTCTTCATCTTCCCCACCAACTAAGTTACAAAACCCTAAGATACACCGAATTCCCACCAAACATATGACCCTCTTCCTTTCTGAAACTCGGAAAACACTCAACATAAAAGTTGTTCCTCTTTCTCTCTTCTTTCCAACAAGCTAAAGATCATCAAAAACGGATAAGTGGATTGGGAGAAAGGCTCAAAATACAGAAACTGCCCAGAATTCTCAGCAACCCACGAAACAGCAGAAAGAAGTCCCTTTTCACCCCTGTTATGATCCGAACCAAATGAAACCTTAAACACCAAAGTTGTTCCATTTCTTCTTATCTTTCTATCAAGCCAAAGTTCGTAATTTTTGGATGAGTATATTGTGAGATACACTCACAATACCATCACACTCTCAAGCTGTCCAGTTTTCAACATAGTGAAGGTTGATCATTTTCTTCATTTCTTCAATCTTCAAGAGGTAAAAGCTCATCTCCTTGATCATATAAGCTTTCATATTCATGTATTTATCATGTTTATGCCATGAATCATATTTTTCCATTCCTAGATCTAGAACTTCAAATAATTCTAGAAAAGTGTAGAAAAATCCTTTTAATGTGAAACCAATTTCTATGATCTTGTGATGTCTTCCACTTTCATTATCCAAGAGATTGAATCCAACTAAATTTCCTAGCCTATTTTCCTAATATGGGCCGAAACCCTAACCCTAAAGGTTAGAGGATTTTGTTTCAAATTTTAGTCTTGTAATAAGTAATCTATGTTAGTTAAGACTCTAGTAACTAGGATCCAAAAGATAGCATTAAGAAGATAATCCTAAACCTATTTTCTAAGTCTTGGCCGAACCTATCCCTAAAGTGTCATAGATGGTTGTTAGTTGATTAATTATAGTTATGTTGTTTGAATGAAGGTGGTTGTGTTAACTTGTGGCGGGATAACGAGGATCGTTGTGTACGTGTTTCCGGTGCTAACTCAGGTGGGGGAAAGAATCATCCTATCGTCGGAACCGATAAGTAGCATATAATTTATAATAATGGTGTAGGGCGACCTAAACCCTACTAGAAGTCGAGTAATCGACAAGACCAAAATCACATTGAAAACCTTTTCTGTAAAACAAATGGTGATTCGGGGATTGTAGGTTTATCGACATTAAGGTTGATTTTATGATATTGAGGATGTTTGGCTTTATTTATTACTTATTTGAGTTGATTGTGATATGTTGGTTGTGATAATTTGCTATATGTGATATTTTATGATATTTGAATATTTTGTTGATATTGTGTTATGCATGATCTGCCTGGTTTGATAAATTGCTTAGTTGATTTTAAGGAAGGATATATGTTGTTCGGGAGATGATTGTTTGGGTGAGAGTTTTGAATATGAATTAGATGTGCCTTGCTATTATTTTATAAAAGTGATGTGATATAGAATGTAAGTGGAGGATATGAGGAAAAGCTTGAGGTACTAGGTTGTTATTGATAAAAGTCAGTGAGAATCATGTGTTGCATTGTTGTTCATAACCGTGTATTTGAGATACACGAGGTCCAAAGTTCTTGTAGACCGTTCCAAATTAGAATTTAAGTTGTGCAGCTATAGTGTCATTGCTTTTGCATGAGCACCCTTGACAGAGTGAGAGAGAGAATCGGGGTGTGCACCGACGATACGATTGCAGCTATAGTGTCATTGCTTTGCATGAGCATTCTTACCATGGATAAGAATGTGCACCGGCGTGGGGAACGTGTCACTTGGGCGATCGACCGGCATCCCTAACGAGGGATGTGTGACAGAGTAGTAGTGGCCACATCAAAGCATAAAGGTCTAGTTGCATGAGTTGAAGGGTAGAGGATGATATATTGAATTGAGGATGATTGTTGATTTTGAATGATGCATGTTTGTGACTATTATTGTATTATATGCTATGAATCTTTTCCACTTATGATGATAGAACTGTTTCTTATCTCCCTATTTCTGTATTTTTTGTGTATGTCTACTTTGTTACGTTAGAAGACCAGATGAACGAATATGTTGCTTGAGGAGATGGATGGAACCCCATACGAAACGGAGATTGTTGAAGAATTGAACGACGCCCGTTATGAAGTCGACGCTGAAGAACCATCTACTGATCCTGATAATGTAGCGTAGTAAGTTTAGGGCCAGTGAGTCATATAAGACGTTTCTTGCTTTCAGTTAGTTATAAGCATGTTTGTATAAATAAGTACCGGTGTGGGATCCTACTGAGAGGATACCCTAAACCGTGTTGTGTAAAATAAAGAATAATTATGTGTGTATTTATGTAATATAGTTTTGGTGTGTTTTATATATGCATAAGTTATATGATTATTATTTAAGTTTTAATTTTTACGTATTTTCAACAGTAAGAGCGCGATTAAGTAAATAAATATTAAGGTTTTAATGTAATAATACAATGGGGCACAACGGGGTGTCTCACGAAGCTTCGGGAGAAGAGCGAGAGAGAGCAGCAGATGGCGGACCAGATTGCACAGTTGACTCGGGCACACCAAAGAATGCGGCAAAGAGCATCGAGCGGGGCGGACATCATCGGGCTGGTGTTGGAGCAGATGAGGATCCAGACTCCGGTTGCTCGGGATGATGCTCACGAAGGTTGTGCCGCTGCCGCCGCTCCTCCGGGTCCGCCGCCGCTACCATCGATGTCTGCTCTGCGCAGAGGACGATCGGCTAGCGACGCGTCGGTGGTACGGACGCTGAGGATGATTGGATTCCTCCATCTCCCCCTCATCATGACTGATTTTTTCTCTCCATATTTTTTACTTTAAACGATTCTTGTACGACATTTTGGATTATTCTTTTTATATATATTTATTATTTTTATGATTGTATATTTCATAAGTTATTTGGTGTGTTTTATTAGTAATTTTTTTAACGTTTAAAGAAAATCAGAAAAAAAATTATTATAAAAATTTAAATTAAAAAAAAATTAATAATAACCAGTTTAGCGACCGAATTAGAAACCAATAATTCGGTCGCTAAACTTTATCTAAGATTTCCAGATGATGTATAGCGACCGAAAATCCGTCGCTAATATAGGTTAACAGTAACCAAAATTAGCGACCGAATTAGCAACCGATTATCGGTCGCTAAAAATGGTTACCCAAAAAATGCGACCAACCTAATAGCGACCGATTATTATTTTATAGCGACCGAATTTACGGTCGCTAATTAGCGACCGAAATAATAATTCGGTAGCTAAAACTTTAGCGACCAGGTATTCAGCTACCATCATAAATCGGTCTCTGATTCGGTCGTTAAAACAAATAGCGACCGATTTACATGGTTTAGCGACCGAAAAGTACGGTCGCTAAACAATTGTTTTTTTGTAGTGTTTCTTGAGCCTTCTAACATAGTATCTGCCAATGAAGGAGCAGCTACAAGGAGTAACGAGTCTCAACAGTATGTGATGCCTTTCTCTTTGGAAGCTAGGGAGACTCCAAGTATAGATTCTTTGCCTATTGTGAGTGAGTTTCCTGAATTTTTCCCTCCTAATGTTCCAGGTTTGCCACCAGAGATGGAGGTGGAGTTCGCTATAGATCTCATACCAGGGACCGGACTGATATTCGTAGCTCCTTATCAGATGTCATTGGCAGATTTGAAGAAACAGCTAGATGATATGATGAAGAAAGAATTCATCAGACCGAGTGTTTCTCATTGGGGAGCACCGGTGTTGTTTGTCAAGAAAAATGACAGAATTTCTAGGTTGTGCACAGATTATAGGCAGTTGTATAAGGTTATAATCAAGAACAAATATATGTTGCCTAGGATAGATGATCTGCTGGATCAGTTGAAGGGAGCTTCGGTGTTTTCCAAGATAGAATTAAGATCAGGATACCATCAGATTAGGGTGAAGAAGGAGGATATACCTAAGACCGCTTTCAGGACCAGGTATGGACACTACGAGTACCTAGTTATGCCTTTTGGCGTAACTAATGCTCCAGCGGTGTTCATGGATTACATGAACATGATCTTTAGACCGTTCCTCGACAAGTTTGTTGTGATGTTTATAGATGATATTCTCATCTATTCTCGTAGCAGGGAAGAACACGAGGAACATCTGAGAGTGGTGTTACAAGTGTTGACAGATAGGCAGTTGTATGCTAAGCTATCCAAGTGTGAATTTTGGTTAGGGGAAGCGCAGTTTCTAGGGCATATAATCAACAAGGGAGGGATAGATGTTGATTCAGTTAAGGTAGAGGCAGTGATCAAGTGGGAGAGGCCTAAGTCAGTGAGTGAAGTGATGATTTTTCTAGGTTTAGCAGGGTATTACAGGAGATTTATCGAGGGTTTCTCGAAGATTGTGTTGCCTATGACACAGTTAATGAGAAAGGGCACGACGTTTGTCTGGACGGAAAAGTGTGAGGAGAGCTTTCAGAGGTTAAAGGAGAAGTTGACTACATCTCCAGTGTTGATATTACCAGATCCCTTAGGAGAGTTTGACGTGTACTGTGACGTGTCATATCAAGGATTGTGTTGTGTTTTGATGCAACAGGGAAGAGTTGTGCCTTACGCTTCCCGACAGTTAAGGGTTCATGAAAGGAATTACCCGACCCATGATCTAGAATTAGCAGCCACAATGTTCGCGTTGAAGATATGGTGACACTATCTCTATGGGGCTAAGTTTAATGTGCTCAGTGGTCACAAGAGTTTAAATATTTGTTTGATCAGAAGGAGCTGAACATGAGGCAGCATAGATGGATGGAATTCATTAAGGACTATGAATTTGATCTTCAATACCATCCAGGGAAGGCTAATGTTGTAGCGGATGCACTAAGTCAGAAATCTTTACACGTATCCGCAATGATGGTGAAAGAAATGGAGTTGCTGGAACAGTTTAGAGATATGAACCTAGGTATGGATTTGACTGAGGATAGAATATGCTTAGGTTTGATCACTATCGGTAGTGAGTTTTTGAGAGACCTTAGGATTAAGCAAGGTCAGGATGAATATCTGCAAGAGGTAAGTCGGGGCATAGATGAGGGTAAGGTTTCAGAGTTCAGTAGAGGATCCGATGGTGTGTTGAAGTTTAGAGACAGGATATGTGTGCCAGAGGACTTAGAGATTAGGAAGATGATCTTAGAGGAGGCACATAAGAGTAAGTTTAGTTTTCACCCAGGAGCCACCAAGATGTACCAAGACTTGAAGAAAATGTTTTGATGGCCGAATATAAAGAAAGAAATGGTGGAGTATGGTCTATCATGTTTGGTGTGCCAGAAAGCTAAGATAGAGCATCAGAAGCCTGCAGGGTTGTTACAGTCCTTGGATATCCCAGAGTGGAAGTGGGATAGTATAACGATGGACTTTGTGGTTGGATTACCACGAACTCCGAAGAGGTTTGATTCGATTTGGGTTATCATTGATAGGTTAACGAAGTGTGCTCACTTCTTACCTATTGGTGAAAGTTATAGTCTTGAGAAGTTGACCTAGATCTACATCAAGGAAGTAGTGAGGTTGACCCAGATCTACATCAAGGAAGTAGTGAGGTTGCACGATGTGTCGTCAAGTATTGTCTCCGATCGGGATCCTAGATTTACATCTAGATTTTGGAGATAGTTACATAATGCTATGGGGACAAAGTTGAGGATGAGTTCTGCCTATCATCCTTAGACTGATGGACAGTCAGAAAGAACAATTCAATCATTGGAGGATCTTCTAAGAGCTTGTGTGTTGGAACATGTTGGTAGTTGGGATGAGTTCCTACCTTTGATTGAGTTCACATACAATAACATTTTCCACAGCAGTATTGGGATGGCACCGTATGAGGCTCTGTATGGGAGAAAGTGCAGGACTCCGTTATGTTGGTATGAGACTGGCGAGAGTCAAGTGTTGTGTCCTGATGTGGTACAGTAAACCACGGAACAAGTCAGGAAAATAAGAGAGAAAATGAAGGTAGCGCAGGATAGGCAAATGAGCTATAGTAACAAGTGGAGGAGGCCCTTAGAGTTCCAAGAAGGTGATCACATGTTCTTGAGAGTCACTCCGAAGACCGGGATTGGTAGAGCTATAAAGTCTAGAAAGCTCACTCCCCGATTCATTGGACCATTTTAGATTCTTTGACGAATTGGTCCACTAGCTTACCAGATAGTGTGGATGCTATGTACTTTCAGGAAATTAATTTAGATGATGAGCAACAAAAGTAAAACTATTGAATGAGATAACGAAAGTGCAAGATCAAGGCAAGATCATCCAAGACCAGGAGAAGAACTTCAAGGGTATATAGCTTAAGTTTGGTCTTAGGATTATTTGTAAGATTCAAGTGTAGGATTGGCTTTTAAAATTGAATTAATTAAAAATTGTTTTTAAAATTGAAAATGGGCTTAAGGTTTTTCAAAGAATTGGAAAATTGTTTTTCATAAGTGTTAGAAAGTTCTTTAGATTGAAAAATATCATTTTTCTGATAAAAGAATAGCTCGTAATTGAATTACAAGAACTCCTGTAATCTATTACCACTTTCTGGAAAAATCAATATTTAAAAGTATCAGTGGTAATCGATTACCAGACTCCCGTAATCGATTACCAGCTTTTTGGAAAGCTCAGTATTTCAAACTGACAGCTCGTAATCGATTACCAGTACATCTGTAATCGATTACCAGTCACTAAAAAGTGATTTTTGGTGTAGAAAATGCGTGATAGCTGTTCAAAACGGCTATATTTTGAAACCCCACTATAAATACTATGTAGCAGCCCGAAAAACCATAGGTTAACACTCTAAGAACACTTTCCCAAACATCTTTAACCTCAAGATTCAATCTTTCACTCTTGAAATCAAGATTTGAGCCAATCATACACAAGAGTCATAGTGCTTCAACTTTTATTGATTCAACCTTTTGAGGTATTCTTCTTTGTAATCACTTATTGCTTGATTTGTATTGGTTAAAGAGAGTGAGGAATCTTTCTAGTTTTATTTGTAACAAGGGTAAGGTAGCCCTTGAGTAGATTTGGAGACTCTAGCACAAGGGTGAGGTATCCTAAGTGAAGAGGGCTCTTTGTAAAAGGGTGGGGAATCCCTTTAGAAGAAGAAGAATATGTGGTATCCTTCTTGTATTGAGAGAAAATCTTGGGGTGAGGTATCCTTAAGTCCAAAGGGTGGGGTTTCCGTTTGGTGAGTAGTATTGAAGCTCTTGCACGAGGTGGGGTATCCGAGTGAAGAGTGCTCTAAGTGTTGTAAAGTTTGAATTGATTATTAGTGGAAAATACTCACAAATGTATTGTGGGGACTGGATGTAGGTCACTCAAGGGAGTGATTGAACCAGTATAAATTGATTGTATGATTTCCTCTTCCTTTATCTTTTTACAATTTCTCAAAAATTAGTCTAGGTCACAAAAAGGGGACAAAAATTTTATAAACCCAATTCACCCCCCCCCCCCCCCCCTCTTGGTTTATGGTTGCCACGACCAACAGATAGCCTTACGCCCTTACCTTTCTAACCTTCATGATGTCTTCCATGTAATCCAGTTGAGAAAATATTACCCTAATCCTTCTCATGTCATTGACCCTGAGTCCATACAACTCCGAGAGAATCTCGAATATGAGGCTTTACGGTCAAAGATTGTATATAGAAGGATTAGTGAACTATGTGGTAAATAGATTCCCCTGGTCAAGGTCATATGGGATAGTGTTACCGGAGATGCTACTTGGGAGCATGAGGCAGACATTCAGCAGAAGTACCCCCATCTGTTTTCAGGTATGTAAATTATGAGGATGGAATTTCTTTTAAGGGGGTAGAAATGTAACATCCAGTATTTTATGTATGGTTTACGTGTGAGGATTAGGTATAGGTCTTGGATTATATAGTTGAGATGTGGTTTGAGGCATAGGGACCCTTGCTTGTTAAGTACGCAGCTTTTTCAGGTGAGTTTGAACGTAGAGACCAATTAGGGTTTCCCGATTAGCATCTTTGAGATGTTTGAGTGTCGAATAAGAATTTTGGAGTTATAATTGAGATTATACCTTTTTGATGGTTTTAGATTGTTTATTAGGTCCTAATGAGCCTATATCTCAAATTTGAGCGCAATCAGACGTCGAACGGACCCCGAACGCAAAGAGTCGACTTTTGGTCAGAAGTCAACGCTCATGCGTGGGTGTATCCACACTCAAGCGCCCAAGTCAATAGACAAGGGCCATGCTTTGACTTGCCACGTGTCACCAGGGTTGACGTGGCAGCTCCTGATTGGTTGCATGGCATGGTGGCGTACCTGCCTTCCCACGCTCAAGTGTGGGCACGCTCAAGCGTGGCCCTTTTCACGCTTGAGCATGGCGGCATGAACTTGTAAAAATAAAATATGGCTTAAGTGACATAAGTCGCTTAGCCACCAAGAGAAAACAGAGAGCTCAGAGTGAGGAAAACAGAGAAACAGAGAAGGGAGTCTTAGAGAGAGAGTGAGAAATTTTAGAGAGAGAAGTGCTTATAGCTAAGAGTTTGAGAGTTTCTTTCGTCTCGTGTGATTGTAGTGACGATACCTTCGTGTTCCTCTTCTTCGTTTCTTCAAAAATTGAAGGTAAATCGTCCTCGTTTATGTCGAAACTCGTTTCGTTACGTTTCTCAAGTTATCTTTCGTTTCGTTTGTCGTAATTCAATTCCGTCTTCAATTATGAACTCGTAGTAACGTGTGCTTCGTAATGTGATGCTTAGGTGAAATTTTGGAAGCTTCGAGACCCTAGAACCACGTAGGTCAGAATCGAGGAAGTTAGAGGATGTCTCGTTTTGTTTTGTTTTGGACATCGTACGACTCTCCAGGTGGGGGAAGAAACTATTTAACGACGGAAATGGCGCGGTTGCATTTAATTCGATAATAGCATAGGGCGACCCAAAACCTACAAGAGAACGAGTAATGGACAATGTCCATATCACATTGGGGACTACCTAGTGGTACCAATGATGATATAGAAATTGTACGTTTATCGTCACCATGATATATATATATATATATATATAATTTTATTTTGTGATGATTGCCTGCTTGACTAGTTGAGTTGAACTTGGTACTTGATGAATGATAACATGAGTGTTGTAATTATTTTTGACAGTGTATTATATTGATTATTATTATATTTTGGTAATTATTATTTTGAAAGTGATGACATGATGGTAATGATGATGATTTTGATAACATGATAACATGATGACATGATGAGTGTTATGATTGTGCTTAAGGTTGAGTAAGTGATAAGTTATGTTGAGACATGATGATTGTGAACACCAAATTTTGTCCTATATTTATTTGGTCTAATTATTATTTTTTATTTTATGACAGGAAAATAAAAAATAAAGCAAGGAGAAAAAAAGAAAGAAGAGAAGAAAAATAAAAGAAGATTGGGCTCCACTACACCAAAACCCAACAGCTTCAAATAAAAAAGAAAAGAAAAATATCACTCAAATCCAGCCAAGGTACACCAGAGCCCAAAGGAAAGAAAAAGACCATCAGACCCAATAAACCGAATCGAGTCGCGGCCGACCCGGTCTGCCCAGTTTGCTCCCACAACTCTGATCCGTGTCCAGCGAGCTGGGTCACACCTGACCGGGTTCGCAACACACCTCCACCTTCTATTTCCCCTGCTTGGACCGGCCCACTCCATTATAGACCGGGTCGCGCAACCTGGTTCCTGCAACCCATCCCACTCTTTATTTTTCCCCATTTCTTCCTCTTCTCCTAACCCTAGCACCTCTATCAGAAGAAATTATCTCCTTCTTCTTCTTCAGCAGTCGACGCCCCCTCTCACTCCATACCTCCATCATTTATTTATTTTTCTTCTCTTCCTTACATTTCTTAAACAACGCCACCCCTACCTCATCCCATCACCATAGACTCACCATTTTCTTCCACCTACTATGACATCACCACCCCTACCCCTGAAAACAGCACCCGTCATCTAACTCACTAAACCCTTTTCCCATTTGTTCATTATCTCGTTTTGATGCAAGATTAGAAGAGGGAGTCAAAATTTGCGGCACTATACACGCAGCAGCTACAGAGGAGAAAGAAAAAAATGCCAAAAAGTACCTGCCAGTAGTTGAGGCATTAAATTCAAGCAGCAACTTGAAGGAGTGTGTCTTTGGAATTTACCTATAAAAGGAGATGAAAAACAAAATACAGGGGGGAGGTCTTGAGGATTTTACAAAGAGTTGAGTTTTATTCTGTGTAAGAACAAGAAATTATCTTTTCTTTTCTTTTTTTGAACTTCCCTTCTCTGTATTTTTGAAATTCTAAAGTTACTAAGACTTGATCATTCAGTGTAAAGAATTAGTAGCAGCTTCCATACACCACTATTTGGGAAGAGGTCATTTGGTAACTCAGTAGTTTTCATTTTTATTCTCTCGTTTGCTATGTTTGTACTATGAAGTTTCAAATGAATGAGCAATAATACACTCCACTGTCATCATATGATTATTTCATTTGAATGGGTTGATATGATTGGGTAATTAATTTGATTGTCACAAAATTGAGTTATATGTTTTGGTATTTATCTAGATTGCTTACCAAATATTTGACAAAATACATGAGTCATCTTGTAGTTTGTATTGTCTGGTGATTTGTGTTTTTTTTTTAATTTTCTCTACACAAAACTTTTGTTCCAAGTTCTATGATGATTAGCAACAATATAGTAAAACCTCTGCTAGGGTTTTACGTGCATGAGGATTTTAGGGTTTGCATGATCTCGCTCCATGGCTGCCTCTGCTTCATGGCAATGCATGTTCTCAGAATCCTTTGCTCCTCCTCTTCCTCGGCCCCCTCCTTTTCCTCCTTCTCACCCTTCTCATCCTCCGTCCTCTCCTTCTGTTTCTGCACCGTAACTTTCTACTCCAGTGCAACAAAAATCCTTCGCGCAGGCTTTGCAAAACTCATGTGATGTCCCCTTATCGCCGCCTTCCAAAGCTGTGCCTTATAGGAGATGCTCTTACCATCAAAATTCCTGAAGAGGAATACAAAGCAGGCTTAGAAGAATGTAAGATGCATCTCCATGGCCGCTTGATCCTATCAAAGGGAAATATCCCTATCAAGATTCAAGACTTGCGATCCAAGCTATCCATTCTTTGGCAACCTATTGGTAAATGGGGGATGATCTCACTTGGAAAGGGTTTCTATGAATTCTCATTCTCTTCAATGGATGATTTGTATAGTGTGCATGCCATTGGTGTTTGGAATTTAAAACCTAGCAGCCTAAGATTATTCTCCAGGACCAACGATTTCAATCCTGATTTACAAAGAAATTAAAATGCACAATGTTGGGTGAGGTTTTTTGGCTTACCTCAGGAATATTGGCGGCCAAGAACAATCTTTGCGATTGCTAGAAGTATTGGTGTTCCAATTAGTCTGGATGATGCAACAAGTAGTAGGACTTTCGGGCACTTTGCTCGAGTTCTTGTGGACATAGATCTTAAAAGCAGTTTGCATGAGAAAATAAGGGTGGAGAAGGAGGATTTTGAGTTCTATGTCAGATTGGAATATAAAAAATTTCCTCTTTTTTGTTCTTACTGCCAATTCATAGGTCATTATGCCAAGGACTGTAGGAAACAACTTTTCAAGGTAGATGATAAAAATCTTGCACCTCAAAAGGAAAAACCTATTGCAGTGACTCGAAGGACCATGTATGTTCCAAAACAGAAATCTGATGAGAAAGAAAATAATGGGAATGCTCTTGATAATAGGGATAATGGTGATAAAGATAATCCCTTGATTGCTAAACAAGATAAGGGAAAGGCAATATTAATTGAGGATTCCCCTATTAAGGAAAGAGTTTTTCAGAAAGGGGAAGGTAGCAAGAAGATTACTCCTAATGGTCATGATGTTGTGGTTGCTAAGGAGGCAAATACTATTGTTAAGATAATCTCAAGCACTGATAGAATTATCCATGCGGATTCAGCTGATTTAGATCTTCAGGTTTACATCAGGTCCAGTAGGCTAGAAATCAAGTATTAATTGAAGATGTTGCCCCTGATAGAAGTGATTTAATTGGAGTGAATAATGTCCAAACGACTCTACATGATATAATTCAAAATCCAAGTCCTTTTTTGGAATTGTTAACTCAACAGGGGTAAATAAAGACTTGGATAAGCTGCAGGATCTGCACTCTCTTGGGGAAGAAGGCACTCCATATTTTTCTTCTAGGAGGACAGATAGGGATGTGAACATGCAAGATTCTCAAGATTTTGTCTCAATCTAATAAGTCAAGGAAGTCCTCTAATTCAATTTCAAATTTCAGTCCTTACATAAGTGGAAATAAAATTATCACCCCAACAATTCATGCTAATGAATCTGTCAGGAAGGACATGCAAGTGGTTGGCAAACTTTGGGGAGATGAGGAAGAGGACATTGATATTGTCCGTTAAGAATTCATTACTCCATCAGAGGAAGTCAATATTGCAAGCAAGTACTTGACTTGAAATTCTCTGCAAGACAAAGTAGGAGAATATACTGAAGTGCTCTCTAGGTCCAAGAAAAAAAAGCTTAAGAAAAAGCAGCTTCAAATTCAAAAGAAGGAAGGTTATAGAACCCGATCAAAGGGTGGATTTTCAAACATGTGTTAATGTTGAAAGCTATTTTTTAGAATATTAGGGGTATTGGTAACCCTGAAACAAGAATAACTATTAAGAAGTTATGTATCTCTCATAAGCCTGACTTGTTGATCATTTCAGAACCTTGGATAACCTCTTCTCAGGTTCCTGCTGGTTACTTCAATTCTTTAAATTTGAAGTTGTTTGCTGAAAATAATAGAGAGGGCTCTTCCCCAAACATGTTGCCTTTTCAATTAATTTTGATAGGCAGGATTTGTTTTTTTCAGCAGTTTATGCTTCTACAAATTATATTATTAGGAGACAATTATGGACAGATCTGACTGCTTTGCATCACAATCATCCGGCTCCTTGGTGTTTTATAGGGGACTTTAACTCAGTTTTAGGAGCTCATGAATATAGAGGTAGCAGTTCTCCCTCTAGAATATCATGTGATGAGTTTTCTACTTGGACTAATCTGAACTACCTGCATCATATTGATACCAAAGGAATCTTGTTGACTTGGTCAAATGGAAGGCTTGGCAACTCTTATACAGCAAAAAGGCATTATAGGTCTATATGTAATGAGGATTGGATGCTTTTCTGGTTTTCCATTGATTGTTGCACTTTTACTAGGCATAAGTCAGATCACTATCCACTGCTGCTTACTTTAAAGAAGGAGGAAAGTCAATTCTCTTCTTCCTTCAAATTCATGAAGATGTGGACAAAACACCCCGACTGTGCTAAACTGATCTCTGATGTTTGGAAGGCTCATGTGGTGGGATGTCCTATGTACATTTTGTCTCAAAAGTTGAAATTGGTGAAGGCAAAGTTTAAAGAATGGAACAAAGCAGATTTTGGTAATGTGCAGCAAAATATTTCAAAGGCCAGGGCTGAGCTTGATAGTATTTAGGATCAGATTAACAAGGATGGAGCATGTGATCAGCTGTTAGCTCTTGAGAAAGAAGCACGGGTTACTTATCAAAGAGCTCTCTATTTTGAAGAATCTTATTGGAAAGAGAAGGCTAGAATCAATTGGCATGTTTTTGGAGACAGGAACACTGAGTTTTTTCATAAAATGGCCAATTTCAAAAATGTTTCATAGCAGATTTCTGTGATCAAATGTGGTGATGTTGTTCTTCACAAAGCAACTGATATTGAAAGTCACATTGTCAGCTACTACCAAACTCTTTTTGCCTCAAATAATATGTGTCATGCAAACAATCTAGTTGAGGAAGTGATTCCTAACTTGGTGACAGAACAGGACAATGATCTTCTGACTAGAATTCTTTCCATTGATGAGGTAAAGGCATCAGTCTTTTCTTTGAATGGAGACAGTGCTCCTTGGCCTGATGGCTTTGGAGGAGTCTTCTATCATGAGTATTGGGATATCATCTCTGAAGATGTGTATAAGGCAGTGTTTCAGTTCTTTGATCAAGGCTGGCTTCTCCCCAACTTCAATTCAAATGTTGTGGTTCTGATACCTAAAATGAAGGAGACTGGCAGAATTGAACACTACAGGCCAATAGCCTTGGCTAATTTCAAGTTCAAAATCATCTCTGAAGTTCTAGCTGATAGGCTAGCTTTGATAGCTCCTTCCATCATTTCTCTTAATCAACGAGGGTTTGTTAAAGGAAGGTCTATAGCATATTGTATTAGCACAACTTCTGACTTGAAACATGGTCTATGATATGGTTGACCTGAAACATAGTCTGGTGGACCTGAAACATGGTCGTTGGTGCCTATTCCTCGAAGGGAGAATTCCCGGGGTTAGGCAAACGGCGAACCATCCCAGACATTATTTCATTTTATTTGCAGCTATAGTTCATTCATTGCATGAGCACCTTGGCCGTGGTTCAGAGGTGTGCACCAGATTGTGCAACTATAATGCCATTGCTTTGCATGGGCATCCTCCATTCACGGACGAGGGTGTGCGCCGAGGACTCTGGGACGTGTCGATTCTATTGATGTGATATCCGGATATGGTTGATACCTGATGACATGATTCATACAGCATTTGCATTGCATCATGATGGAGGGTAGAGGAAAAATCTTAGATGTGGATCGAGGATGGTTAGTGTTATATATATATATATATATATATATATATATATATATATATATATATATATATATATATATATATATATATATATATATATATATATTTATATTATTGGAGACGGATGTTTAGTGTGCCGTTATAAAATTAAATGTTGCTAAACCCTTTCCACGTTTGATGTTATATGACTTCTTATCCCATTTTCTTTTGTTGTGTTGTATATATATATATATATATGTTTTGTATCTCAGATCCAGATCGTGTAGATGGCGCACTGGGATCATCCGTGGATGACTCAGGACCCGGGGTTCCCTCTCTCGGGGACCTTTGAGGTAGAGTGCGTCAATCCGAACGGATGGCTCGTGGACCTAGTTACTCGTTTCGTTGTGTATACGGGTCTTATGTCCATCACTGATAAGACTTTGGCTTATCTAGTTTTATAACTAGATGGACTGTGGTTTTTGTGCAAATTATTCGAGTTCAATCTCGTTTTCGCCCAAATTTGGCCTTGTTTTGTTCCTAAGTAGACTTTTACTCGTTCTAGGCATTTTAAGTAGTTTTTAGTCTATTTTGAATAGAATTACGCTTTTCGTGTCTTTTTATTGTTTCAGGTTAGAAGTGAAGCTCCGGGAGTCAAGGAAAGTCAAGAAATAGTGGAAATTGCCATTCTGGAGATGCTCGCCCCGCGAGTGGATGCTCGCCTCGCGCGTCTGAAGATCAGCTAAGCAGCAACGTCATCAATTCTGTCTCGCCCCGCGAGAATATTCTCGCCACGCGAATCATGAAGACCTGCAAGACAGAGACCATCACGGCTAAGCCGTGATGAAGGTCACGGCTGTGACAGATTAAGGTTTGAAGTCTCGCCCCGCAAGAAGCATCTCGCCCCGCGAGAGTTTGAAGACCCTGGAAGTCAGAGACCATCACGTCCTAGCCGTGATGAAGGTCACGGCTGTGAGAGATTGAAGTTTGAAGACTCACCCCGCGAACACACTCTCGCCTTGCGAGAATCCAAATTGAAAGCGCGCCAAAACTAATGTTCGCCTCGCGAAATATGGTTCGCCCCGCGAGCGTCCGAGAACCAGAATCCCTATTTATAGGCTGTTTCAGATCAGATTGAAGGACCTTGGATACTCCACTTGTTTTAGATCAGTTTTAGGACGAATCCTTGTTTCTGGAGCTGCGTCTCCCTTCTCTTTTCTTTTCTTATTTTATTATGGAGATTATTGCCGATTGTTCGTTTGTCGTCACGGGCATGAGGAACTAATCCCCTCGTCTAGGGGATCGATGAAGCCACCCATGGCGGTATAGTGTTCATGTGATGTATCTCCCTCTCCTTTAATTCAATTCTTGTTTTCCAATTCTGATTTCATTGTGTCGATTATATGCATGCGTGATCGACTAGTTAAACGTGTTGAGGCTGATCGGCGATTCGCGTTTTAGAACTTGAATTGGGATCATCGATCGAATATTGTACGAGAGTGAGTAGGAGATCGGTGCAACCGTATAGGGAACAAGATTTAATAGAATTTGATGATTAGGATTATGAGACCTAGTAAGTAATTAATCCAATCTTCGAATACGTCCTATTGAGCACGACAGTGGATATAGGAGAATTTGGGGGTCCCGGTTGACATTGTAATTGAACTTAGGGAGGAATACATCATCACTTGGGTACTATGCATGATTGGGTAGGTGGATTTGAGACCCAAGATATTTTAATTCCTGATTTTTAGTCAATTAGCTTATTTGATTTGTTATTTGAATTGCGATCTTAATCTCTCTCCCTCAACCACTTTCCTCTCTTGACCAAACGTATCGGATTTCCCGTGGATTAGTTGAATTGGTAGCCCAATCCCTGAGTTCGACCTCGGTAAATTCTTACCGTGTTTCTTTTATTACTTGCGACGACCCGGTACACTTGCCGGTGACCCATCAATCACCACCGGGCTCGGATAGGGAGCGCCGATAGGTTTCGTCGGCACGTTCCGCTTTGGCACTACCCTTCCCTTCCTGATAGGCCAGCCAGATGGACACATACCGCCAATGCCGGGCATGGCCCCTGTTCCTTTCATGGTACCCTTTGAGGTACTAGTCCCAGGACTCGTACCAGCACCAGCACCAGGGCCCGAGTTGGCACCTATCTAGGAGGAGGACCAGATTGCCCCCGCCCAGGACCTAGCACCCCTTCCAGAGGTACCAGCACCTCCAGAGGTCCAGGCCACAGTATCAGAGTCTTCTCGAGTATCTACCAGACAGCTTCATCTCCGCGATAGCAGACTTTACCGGCGGAGGTTTCAGAGCAAGTCGGACAGGAGCTCTTCCAGTGAGAGCGAAGAAGTGTCCGGACCTGCCGGACCATGGGATGCGGACGAGGGTGGTAGTGTATGATGGTTCGGGCCAGTGCCATCTGTATAGGTGTGAGTGAGGTTTTATTGTATTTTGAGAAGGGACGAGGTGTAGAGAGAATCGGTGAGGCATCTTCCCTTTTTTTCTTTTGATATATTTCTTTTATGTTATGTTATCACCAGTTTGTATATATTGGGATCCTACTTATGGGAATCCCTTGACAGTACCTGTATCAGCATGTATGTATATATTATAGTTATGTTTCTGTATGTATGTTTATATATGTGTTTTATATTTCAAGTTTTAAATTTTTTCCGCTGTTTTTAATACATCCGCTTAACGATAATAACGAAATTAGGTCTTAGTATTTTGGGTTTTCTTTAATGGGACGTCGAGGCGTCTCAGTAATGAGATCTGAACGGTCTCCATCGTGTGTGTCCTCCTCATAGGTCCGTCTAGCTCTGTGCCATCCAATGTACATATTGGGCCAATATAGAAAGCCAACTGGGATCCTGGCTGAAAACCCCAAGCGGCAGGGTCTTGGGCGTTCTCAAATATGAGAGCCCTCACCCTGGAGTAAGCCAACGGCATGTTCGGGTCGAGCTATGTCCCAAAACAGATATATATGTATGTGTGTGTGTGTGTGTGTGTGTGTGTATATATATATATACATAGAGAGAGAGAAGACAACAAAAAGAAATGCAAGGGTGAGATACCAATATATGGATGAATTATGACGACTACATGCTCAAAACATAAAACAACAGATACAAATAAAAGATTCATATACAACATAGACTTTTTAGGTAAAAACATAATATCCAAGCATCTTCGTCATTTTTGAAAAACGTATGGAACTTCTATATTTCAACTTTCTATCCTAATCTCCGAAGATCCTAACTTTGTTTTAAATAGTGAGTTGATCAGGCTTGATTGTCAAGTAAGGCACAACGTGTTTTTCCACAGTACTGCTGAAAACTCCTGGCACAGTGATCGACGTGTGTGGATATCCATAGTCTAGTGTCCAACACTAGGCACAGTAACCAAGGCATAAGGATTTCATTGTCCACCAAGGCACAATGATACAACTTCTTGAATATCTTAACCAAGATATCCAGATTAACACCTGTGGCACCATGCTCGGGGATGATGAAGAACTTGTGAAATTAAATGATGCTATTGGCCCCTATGCATGTGTGGAATGTGATGGGAGAAACTCTTGTGTGGTTTGTGCGGATATTTCTGCATATTTGGAAGGTGATGAATTTGGCAATGCTGAGAGTGGAGATTGTACAGAAGCCAGAACAGCACCAATGATCCTCTCGAATTGTTTGCCACCTCACATTTTAAAGCAGTCAATAATGGAGTTCATGCCTCTACCTGAGGTTGAACCCCATTTTTATTGGGAAGACTTTGTGGATGAAGGGGTCAATTTTGACCCAAGAGGGAGTGAGAAATTCACCACATTTGGTGAGGTCACCGTGATTTTCAAGCGCTCACTCCCATATTTATGCTGCAAATCGTGGGATCCAGGTGAAAGATCTCACATGGTTAGCATCCCTTGGTCTTTATACCACAGGTTATGGGATCCAGGTGGATGCTTCTTAATAAGTCAAGCTAGTGACGTTAAAGAAGCGCTTATTGGGAGGCAACCCAACTTCTCTTAACCCTTCTCTTTAGTTAATTTTGTTTTTGCTTTAACCTCTTGAATAATTTGAGAAGCTCAAGAGGTTTGTTAATAATTCTGTTAAGTGTCTTCAGATTTCGAATAAAGGAAGGAGAAAAAGAGCAGGGAGAAACAGAGCCAAAAAGCATGTGAGCCAACACCCGCTACCGCCTCGGTAAGCCGTTCCAATTTTTGCTTTATTTTATTTTTCTTCTACCCTCTCCAACTTGATTGTTTACATTAGGGACAATGTAAATCTTTAAGCTTGGGGTAGGGGTAATCTTTTTGCTTGCATTGTGAATATTGCATTCATATAGGCTTAAATTTGCATGATCACATGATTCGGTTACCCCTGCTTAGATTGAGCTTATGATTGTGAGAACTAAGTGCCAATTAAATTGTGATAGTGGATTTTTGAACCCAATTCTGTTTATTCTTGTGATATGGCTGCAAATGAATATGCTTGAGATGATCTTGGATAGTTGATGATTAGCATATGTTTCTTTAGACTTGTGTTTTTCTTGGTTCTTGAACTGATAAATGTGAGCTTTTGAGCCATTAGGGGGTACTCACTAAATCTGCCCCCATTCTTTGTGTAGAGTGTTATTCCTCTTGGTTTGTTTTCTCTAGAACTTGACTTAAAACCATTTTAAAGCTTAAAATTTTTTGGAAACATTTTTGAAAATGATTGAGGCAATAGGTATTTTTCTGGCCTTCTGAGTTTTGAATGTGTAAATGCTACCCTTAGTTGCCCAATTTTGAGCCTGAATGAATAAAATGCTTTTATTGGTACCCTGAAAAATTTTGATACATATACTTGATAAGGGACCTTCTAAAGTATTACAAAAGGGTAAAAAGGTAGTTGAAAGTGGGATGAAAGAATCAGAAAAAAAAAAAATAATTCTCTTGAGATGAAAAATTTCCCCTTCTCCAAATAAAAGAAAAGAAAAAATTAAAAAATAAAAATAAAAAGAGATGGGGATGACAAAAAAAAAAGAGAAAAGAAAATAAAAGAAAAAGAAAGAAAAGAAAGGTGGAAAAATGTATTGGAAACCCAAGAAGGTATTTTAGAAGGTCATGCTTTGCAATGCTTGATGTTTATGTAGCCTTTTGAAATATCCCTTTCTTGTTATCCCCACCTAAAGATTAATCCCATGGCCACGTTACAACCAAATAAAGACCTCTTGATTCTTAGGTGTTTTCATAAATAAAGTGGAGATTTGGTTGATAGTCAAGCATATGGTAGGAATCATTCCTTGAGGAAAATGGAGCGAATTGTTATATATACTTGAACACTTGAGTGAGTGAGGCAAGAAAGAGAGCCAAGCAAATAAACAAGCTTGGGGTGAGCTTCAAGTGAGCAAGAGTGCCCGAATCAGTGAGAATGTGAGTCTAGGAAACTTAAGCCCCTAATTGGACTTGAATTGATTGTCTTTTGCTGAATTGTTTGAATTGCCTATTGCTTGGATCATTTACTAGGGTTCTTGGTTCACTATCCATGCTTTGACTGTTTATCTCTTCTGGCCTTAGTTTTTGCTTGAGGACAAGCAAAGTCTTAAGCTTGGGGTGATTTGATGAGTGTGATTTCACCTCATTTTTCATGTACATTTCTGCATGCATTTGCATATAGTTAGGCCAAATTAGTGTTGATTTTGTATAGTTTTTCCTTTGGAACGGATGAGGTGGTTTGTGTGTTGTTTTGCAGGATTCAGTGGAAAAATGCCCAGAAATCAGCCTTGGTGGAGCTTGGATGAAAAAGAGCTAGAAAAGTGAAGAATATAGCCAAACAGAGCCTATCACGGCCTGGCCGTGATGACCATCACGGCCGTGATCAAGCAGAGAAGAAGGCAAAAGTCAGAGACTGTCACGGCCTGGCCTAGCCGTGATGAGACATCACGGCCGTGACCAACCAGAAAATGAGGGCTCGCGTCGCGAACACTTCTCTCGCCTCGCGAGAGTTAAAAACTTGAAGACACGCCTTGGACAGAAAGCGTCACGGCCTGGCCGTGATGGCCATCACGGCCGTGACGGGCGACGGACCTATAAATAAACCTTCAATGAACAGAATTAGGGATCTGCACTTGGAGGCAGGTGAATTTGGCGGTGGAGAGGGTTTCTACCCAAATAGGGGGGTGTTTTCTCTGCTCTTGGATGGGGAGAAGATGGAGGAAGCTTGTTTATGAGTGTTCTCCATCCCTTTTCTAATTCTGTTTTGTATTTACTTTTATAATGTTTAGTTAAATCCCCATTGTTGGGGTTAGATGTAACTTTTATGAACTTGTTGTAATTGATTTGGTGTTTTAATGCAAGTCTTTATTTCCTTATGAGTATGTGATTCTGTGCTTAATGCTTTCCTTGGATTAGCTACCCATAGGAATGATATGTTGCTTTGATAGATGACTGGAAGGTTGGTGTTAAGGCATGCTCATGAATCATATGCCAAGTAGTTCAAGAATCTAGGAATAGGTGTTGAATGCTTGCAATCTTATAAGTCTTGACTTAATGCAAAATCTCAGGTTAATTCACCTAAGGAATTAGGGTTTAATTTGGGGTTTTAGGCTCAATGCACCTAAGGAATTAGGCTTGAGTATTTTAGAAAAGGCTTGATTGTCATAATTGAAATAGTGCTTGTGTTGATAACCATTTCATTGCAATTAAGGGAGGATTAGTGTAGTCTAACCCTAACAATCTTAGCCACATCTCTGTTTGCCTTCCAAGTGTTCGATATAATTCCCAAAAGACTAAAAATATTGTTTTGCTTTCTTTATTTTCTGTTTTAATCCCTCACACTTTAGTTAAGTCTAAATAGTTGTTGAATTCGCGAATTGGTAATTGACATCCAATCCCTGTGGATACGATAACCGGTCTCACCACCGTATTACTTGATTGCGACGAGGTGCACTTGCCTTTATTTATATTTCTAAAAATACACGCTATCAAGTTTTTGGCGCCGTTGCCGGGGATTGGTTTTGTCAATATCATTAGTAACAAATGAGACAACTAGTTTAGACAATTTTTTTTTATTTTTTTATTTTATTCTTCTGTATATAACTGATATTTTTCTTTTGTCAGTTTTGTATATATTTGAATTTTTGTTTCTTTGATCTTGGGCTTAATTGTCTGTGAGGTGAAAATTGGTTTGGCAGGATCATGGACTATAATTATTATCAGCCATCGATGCGAAATGGAGATATCCGAGTTGCGCTGCGGGTAGATATGCTGCAATTAGCCGTAAACATCCAACAAGTGAGTAATGAGCTGTCAAGGGCACAAATCTCTCCTCCACCAATGGTAGGTTATGCTGAATGGGGAAATCAATTTCCCAACACTTCTACTCCATGGTGGGGGAACCCTCCAAACAATGAACATTGGGAATCTTCCACACCTTCATTTCAAGATGAGCCATCCCCATTGGAAGTTGCTTGGGAGAACTTCAAATCTGCATTCCCAGTCGAGGTTGAGCAACCTATCCCGGATAGTCAACCTCACTTAGAGGCTGTTTTGGAGAACTTCATGGCAACAACAATGGAAGAATTAAAGAATCAAGAAGATGCCATTCGAAGTCTCGGGGTACGTATTGAGGAACTCTCTAACCTTCTGTCCAAAATGCCAAATGAGGACTTGATGGATGATGATGAAGATGATGCAATGATGGATGAGGAGGAAGAAGAAGAAGTGGGAGCAACCGAGTCAAGAAGTGAAGACCCTGTTTTGGAGAACATAGTTGCACCATTCCCCATTGAACCCTTGACTAAGGAGCCTGAAAGGAAGAGGCATTTGGAGGATAGCTATGTCACCATGCTCGGGGATGATGAAGAACTTGTGAAATTAAATGATGCTATTGGCCCCTATGCATGTGTGGAATGTGATGGGAGAAACTCTTGTGTGGTTTGTGCGGATATTTCTGCATATTTGGAAGGTGATGAATTTGGCAATGCTGAGAGTGGAGATTGTACAGAAGCCAGAACAGCACCAATGATCCTCTCGAATTGTTTGCCACCTCACATTTTAAAGCAGTCAATAATGGAGTTCATGCCTCTACCTGAGGTTGAACCCCATTTTTATTGGGAAGACTTTGTGGATGAAGGGGTCAATTTTGACCCAAGAGGGAGTGAGAAATTCACCACATTTGGTGAGGTCACCGTGATTTTCAAGCGCTCACTCCCATATTTATGCTGCAAATCGTGGGATCCAGGTGAAAGATCTCACATGGTTAGCATCCCTTGGTCTTTATACCCACAGGTTATGGGATCCGGTGGATGCTTCTTAATAAGTCAAGCTAGTGACGTTAAAGAAGCGCTTATTGGGAGGCAACCCAACTTCTCTTAACCCTTCTCTTTAGTTAATTTTGTTTTTGCTTTAACCTCTTGAATAATTTGAGAAGCTCAAGAGGTTTGTTAATAATTCTGTTAAGTGTCTTCAGATTTCGAATAAAGGAAGGAGAAAAAGAGCAGGGAGAAACAGAGCCAAAAAGCATGTGAGCCAACACCCGCTACCGCCTCGGTAAGCCGTTCCAATTTTTGCTTTATTTTATTTTTCTTCTACCCTCTCCAACTTGATTGTTTACATTAGGGACAATGTAAATCTTTAAGCTTGGGGTAGGGGTAATCTTTTTGCTTGCATTGTGAATATTGCATTCATATAGGCTTAAATTTGCATGATCACATGATTCGGTTACCCCTGCTTAGATTGAGCTTATGATTGTGAGAACTAAGTGCCAATTAAATTGTGATAGTGGATTTTTGAACCCAATTCTGTTTATTCTTGTGATATGGCTGCAAATGAATATGCTTGAGATGATCTTGGATAGTTGATGATTAGCATATGTTTCTTTAGACTTGTGTTTTTCACTGGTTCTTGAACTGATAAATGTGAGCTTTTGAGCCATTAGGGGGTACTCACTAAATCTGCCCCCATTCTTTGTGTAGAGTGTTATTCCTCTTGGTTTGTTTTCTCTAGAACTTGACTTAAAACCATTTTAAAGCTTAAAATTTTTTGGAAACATTTTTGAAAATGATTGAGGCAATAGGTATTTTTCTGGCCTTCTGAGTTTTGAATGTGTAAATGCTACCCTTAGTTGCCCAATTTTGAGCCTGAATGAATAAAATGCTTTTATTGGTACCCTGAAAAATTTTGATACATATACTTGATAAGGGACCTTCTAAAGTATTACAAAAGGGTAAAAAGGTAGTTGAAAGTGGGATGAAAGAATCAGAAAAAAAAAAAATAATTCTCTTGAGATGAAAAATTTCCCCTTCTCCAAATAAAAGAAAAGAAAAAATTAAAAAATAAAAATAAAAAGAGATGGGGATGACAAAAAAAAAAAGAGAAAAGAAAATAAAAGAAAAAGAAAGAAAAGAAAGGTGGAAAAATGTATTGGAAACCCAAGAAGGTATTTTAGAAGGTCATGCTTTGCAATGCTTGATGTTTATGTAGCCTTTTGAAATATCCCTTTCTTGTTATCCCCACCTAAAGATTAATCCCATGGCCACGTTACAACCAAATAAAGACCTCTTGATTCTTAGGTGTTTTCATAAATAAAGTGGAGATTTGGTTGATAGTCAAGCATATGGTAGGAATCATTCCTTGAGGAAAATGGAGCGAATTGTTATATATACTTGAACACTTGAGTGAGTGAGGCAAGAAAGAGAGCCAAGCAAATAAACAAGCTTGGGGTGAGCTTCAAGTGAGCAAGAGTGCCCGAATCAGTGAGAATGTGAGTCTAGGAAACTTAAGCCCCTAATTGGACTTGAATTGATTGTCTTTTGCTGAATTGTTTGAATTGCCTATTGCTTGGATCATTTACTAGGGTTCTTGGTTCACTATCCATGCTTTGACTGTTTATCTCTTCGGCCTTAGTTTTTGCTTGAGGACAAGCAAAGTCTTAAGCTTGGGGTGATTTGATGAGTGTGATTTCACCTCATTTTTCATGTACATTTCTGCATGCATTTGCATATAGTTAGGCCAAATTAGTGTTGATTTTGTATAGTTTTTCCTTTGGAACGGATGAGGTGGTTTGTGTGTTGTTTTGCAGGATTCAGTGGAAAAATGCCCAGAAATCAGCCTTGGTGGAGCTTGGATGAAAAAGAGCTAGAAAAGTGAAGAATATAGCCAAACAGAGCCTATCACGGCCTGGCCGTGATGACCATCACGGCCGTGATCAAGCAGAGAAGAAGGCAAAAGTCAGAGACTGTCACGGCCTAGCCGTGACAGACATCACGGCCGTGACCAACCAGAAAATGAGGGCTCGCGTCGCGAACACTTCTCTCGCCTCGCGAGAGTTAAAAACTTGAAGACACGCCTTGGGACAGAAAGCGTCACGGCCTGGCCGTGATGGCCATCACGGCCGTGTGACGGCGACGGACCTATAAATAAACCCACCTTGAAATGAGAATTAGGGATCGCACTTGGAGGCAGGCCGAGGTGGCGGCTGGGAGAGGGTTTCTACCCAAATAGGGGGTGTTTTCTCTGCTCTTGGATGGGGAGAAGATGGAGGAAGCTTGTCTATGAGTGTTCTCCATCCCTTTTCTCATTCATTTTGTATTTCCTTTTATCATGAGTAGTTAAATCCCCATTGTTGGGGTTAGATGTAACTTTTCTGAACTTGTTGTAATTGATTTGGTGTTTTAATGCAAGTCTTTATTTCCTTATGAGTATGTGATTCTGTGCTTAATGCTTTCCTTGGATTAGCTACCCATAGGAATGATATGTTGCTTTGATAGATGACTGGAAGGTTGGTGTTAAGGCATGCTCATGAATCATATGCCAAGTAGTTCAAGAATCTAGGAATAGGTGTTGAATGCTTGCAATCTTATAAGTCTTGACTTAATGCAAAATCTCAGGTTAATTCACCTAAGGAATTAGGGTTTAATTTGGGGTTTTAGGCTCAATGCACCTAAGGAATTAGGCTTGAGTATTTTAGAAAAGGCTTGATTGTCATAATTGAAATAGTGCTTGTGTTGATAACCATTTCATTGCAATTAAGGGAGGATTAGTGTAGTCTAACCCTAACAATCTTAGCCACATCTCTGTTTGCCTTCCAAGTGTTCGATATAATTCCCAAAAGACTAAAAATATTGTTTTGCTTTCTTTATTTTCTGTTTTAATCCCTCACACTTTAGTTAAGTCTAAATAGTTGTTGAATTCGCGAATTGGTAATTGACATCCAATCCCTGTGGATACGATAACCGGTCTCACCACCGTATTACTTGATTGCGACGAGGTGCACTTGCCTTTATTTATATTTCTAAAAATACACGCTATCGACTATTTTCTCTTTTATTAAAACATTACTAAAAAGAAATCTTTATTTGTGATTATTCTTCATAACTTTTCTTAAAGCTTTTATCTTGCATTATTAATTGAGCTCTAACCAATGGTTAGGCTTCCATGCAACAACCAAGCAACATTTACAACAATTCTAACATATACCAACAACAATTACATGATCATAAATCATTAACTGAACAAAAAATAAAAAATAAAAATATTAATCACTCAAATATACCATCATTGCAACAAGAAATCAAAATTATTCTAAAACAGCCACAACAACAACAACATCAAGCAAACACATAAAAACAACAACCAAATAGCACATAGTCATCATAAATAATTATCCCTTAGGCTTTCTCCCTTTACCTTAACTTGAAGAATAAAAAGTTCATAGTTTTCTCCCGCGTTTAAAGAAATGAGCTTGGTTTCCGAATTACGTTTGCGAATCTAAAAAATCCAAGTACTAATTGTAAGTTAAAAATTCATAAAAAAAACACCCTATTTCCTCATGCAAGCATTCAGCCCTACCAAGAAAATTGGTGATATAAATTTCAAATTTTCCCAAGCTTTTGGATCAATGATCCCTCCACTCAAAGCAAGTGTAGGTTTCGGCCTACTCATAAAATAGGAACAAATTGATTTTCAACTTTGTAAATACATGCATGCAATTTAAAATTATGATTGAAGTAAGTGTTCTTCTCATAATGAAATAGAATCTCTTTAACTCTCACAACTAGGGCTTGGCCATAGCAAGTCAAATAGAAATGAAACTCATTTTGTTCATGAACTCAAAATGCATCAATTAAAGAGCTTTAAGTCATGCATGTGGGATTTGAACCAAAAACATCAACTTGGTACCACTTAGGGTTTCGGCTATATCAACATTAATAGGAAAGAAAACTTATTATTTTATTTTTTTTTTGAAGCTTAGAAGCTTAAACATACATGCATCAAGGTTTTTAAGTCATGCATGTGAAAATACAATGAAAACGCTAACTTTCCTCTACATAGGGTTTCGGCCACCCTATCAAAATAGGTTTTGGAAAAATTTCTTGTGACATGCAAATCCATAAGATGATAGTAGATATGAGTGAGTTAATAGAAATTGATTTCATGCTAAAAAGATTTTTCTAGGTATTTTTCTTGAAATTTCTAACTAAAACTAGAAACATGCAACATAAAAAATGACATGCATGTTGAAAAAAAATATATTTGAGAAGATGAAGTGATATACCTTTGATGAAGAGAAGGAGATGAGCAAGCTTAGATCCTCTCAAGAGTAGAATTGAAGAACTAAGTGAGTTTGTGATAGAAAAGCAAGTGTGTGTTAGTAGAATTTGAGAGAAAAATGGAGGAAAGTGAAGTTTGTAGTAGAAATGAGGTATTTATAGGAGAAAGGGGGGAGGGGGGCGCTGCTGCATAGACAGGAAATAGAGAGGATTTTTCCATTTTTGTTAAAATAAAAAATCTAAATTTAAGTAAAATAATGGTTACTTGTCAAAATAAAGAAAATCATTGTGTGTAAGGTCATGATGTTCTCTTAAATGTGACATGTCTTTTCATGTCAAATCCATCCTCATCAAATCTGCATCAAATCTATTTTAAATAAACTTTGTTTCCTTCCGGTTCTATCGATTTCCCGACTATGAAAATCGCTCGTATTGTCTTTATGAATCTTCACTCGGAAAATTTTAATTTTGTAATATTTATAAATGAATTTTTTTTAAAATCATGGAAATTGTTATAATCGTGTTAGAAATTCTACAGTTTCACTTTATGAGTCGAAATTCATTTTCTGGATCAGTAAAGTCTTACTGACGGTGAAAACGCGGACCGTATTCGTCTGAAATTTCAACCGGAATTTTAATAGTAGCTTCCTAAACTAAAATAATTTATGAAAATAATTTTAGTTTATCAAGATAATTTTATCTAAATTAAATTAATAAATACACATACACATACATAAGTATAGATTATTAAGAAACAGAATAATCGGGGTGTTACACTTATTAGTGACGTTATGACATTAAAAGTTGATAGAAATGATAAATGAAGGTAAGGGATGTTTTCCCAATGTTTAAATGACATGAACTGTAGTAAAGAGAAGTCGGACTATTGCTCAAGGTTTAGTTAAAGACTCAGAGAGAGACCAAGTCAACTCTCAGTCAAAGTTTTGACTTAGCTGATGACGTGGCAATGATCAAATGTCTATAGAAGCTTCAGTAGATCACCCGTCTAAAAATGACTTGCTCTCTCGTCTAAATTTTGGTTCACCTCACTCGTTGATAGGAGATCACTTAGGACCGTCTTGAAAATAGGAAAATGACACAAGGAACTTGACCCTAACCGCGACCTGCCGGTAGAACCAGAGTTATCAAAGAAGCGTGACCCTAACCGCGACTTGCCGGTAGAACCAACACTATAAAGTTAAAGTCAGTGGATTATCTAATAAAATCTTGCTTTTGTGTTCTCAACATTTTGCTTGATAATTGGCTCTTCCATCCCCTTTTCTCTCATAATTCTCTTTTTTCATGAGATATTTCTCATCGTTCTCTTTTTCTTCAACTTTTATCTCATGGTTCTCCACTTTTTCTCTCTCATGGGTTTCTTTTTTCTTTAATTCTTGTTTTTCCTCAGTGCTTTCTTTTTTCTCTTCTTCTTTTTCACCACTCTCCATTTCCTCTTCCTTTGGAATCACATCTTCAATTTCATTCATTGTCTCCTAAGTGATCTACTTTTGGACTGCACAACACACGTCTAAATTCTTTGACTCTGTTGCATCAATCTTTTTGTCGGACATGTCAGAAAAATGTCCAAGTCAACCTTATTTGAAAAGATGTCTTCCTTAAGGATCTCGAAGACATCTGGATAAAAGCACCAAGGACAAAGATTAAAGAATTCACTCTCTCAAGTGTTTAAGAAATAAACACGCTACCTCTGCACCAAGTCAGTAGCTTTTAGCTGTTTTAGTACAAAGTAAAAGTACTTTCCATAAAGTGAATTGAGTGTTGCACTGAAATGGAAAGTTCTCTGCGACAAGTACAAGAAGTCCACTACTGCAACTCTGAAACAACAACTGCTCAGAATCAAAGTGTACTGTTGGTCGCATATGTCAAAGTCCGACGTACTTAACCATTTAATACTTATACAGAACTACTCTTTGGCATTACTGACGTCCCAGAAGTTCAAATCAAAGGAGCACACTTTTTGAAGCTATGTCTAACAAATCAAAATGATTGAAGCCTTTAAATAGGGCAAACCATGAAGATGAAGTTAAGAGCTCTGTGAAAATTCAAAGAAACATTTACTCTGCTCATTTACTTCTTCATTCCTTCAATGAATAACTTTTCAATCATTTGACATAAATTTCACAGTCTTTCATTCCTTCATTTATTCCACTATCTGGGTGTTATCTGAAAGACTTGCAAAGTTGTATTAATTACTCAAATCCTTTACCCTTTACTGTGTTGAGCCTGAAGAGGCTAGGTGAGAAAATAATACTTGTTTGAGTGTGAGCCTGGAGAGGCTAGGTGTGAAAAGAATACTTGTAATATAATATGATCAGTTATAGTGGAAACTTCGTGCTGTTAAGAACTGGACGTAGCCCTATTGATTTTGGGGTGAACCAGTATAACACTCTTGAGTATTTTAGGGTTGGGTCACCATGTGTAAGGCCAACAATTGGGCCTTGGCAGCCCATTCTCCATAAAACTGTTTTTATTTATTATTTTTTGTTATGACCGGGTCAGGTCGGGTGCCGATGGATGACTTAAACCAGACCCGAAACCGACTGCTGATATCCATATTAAACCTATTTTTCAACCGCCTAAACCGCCAAATCGATTCAACCCGACCGTTGCATGAAAAATCACAATGGGTTGGTCGGTTTCGGGCGGGTCAGACATTTCTGATCACCCCTAGGTGGTGAGAGGTGGAAGGAGAGGAGAAGACAAGGACATTAATGATATTTATAAAATATTAAAAAAAAGAAAAGAAGAGAAAACAGGCTGATGACTTGGAAACCGGTGATTCACCATGGATCACTTGTTTTGGTGCTTCATGCTAGAAGCCACCATAACATTTACCTACATAAGTCTCAAATGACTTTTTTTTTTGTTTTCTAGAGTATCCTCCTCGGGTAACTACGAAGAGACTAATCCCTCGAGTTACTGGACTGTATTGAAGGGTTGACCTCTTCCAACCAGGTTTTCTCCATACGGAAGAGTCAGGGATCGAACCCCTGACCACTTACTTAATGGACCCAAGCCAACTCCACTTGGACCAACCACATGTTGGTCTCAAATGACTTTGAGTGTACATATAGGTTATATTTATGGGTTAAACACTAGAGGGGAAAATAACTCATCCCACACATTTTTTTTACGTTTTGCGGCATCCCTAAGATAGAAATTCTAAAAATATATTAAAACAAATCCAAGCTCATCAAAAAAATGTTTTCTACTTTTAAGTTTATGCATATAATTGGTATTAAATTTGGTCCAATAAATACTGGACGATGTTAACTTAGTAAAGTGAGGCATAATCTATCAAATTTAGTTTAAAGTTGAATTTTATTTTTAAAACCCATTAAAATTTCGTTGTATTATAAATAGTTTATTATATCACTTTGGATCTATTTGATAAAAACTAATTGATAGTAGATGAACTTAGCATTGATAGTTGATAACGGATAAGTTAGCCGACTAGATTTAAAGAGTTTGATAAAATTAATAGTTTTTTTTTATATGATGATAAAATTAATAGTTAAACTAGCTGATAAATATAAACTGACATAAAAAAAATGTTTATATATTTTTGTTATATAAAATCTATTTATATATATTATTTATTTAAAAATAATTATTACTTTTAGTACTTTAAATTATTTAAAATTATTTATCATCTAAAAATTGAAATATTGCTTTTTAATTTTAAATTCGTTTTTAGTTAATTTTAGTAAATAAATGATATAATATAAATAAAATGACATGCTGATATGAATTTTGAAGTTGACACATGGAAACACAAGAAGGGGGGCTGAATTATATTTTTTAACAGATTTTCGAAAAAGTCTTTTCTCAAACCTTTTACAAGTAAAACAATAAAAGCAACACACAAACAAGAAATGATTTTTGAAGAGTTCATAAACTCAGATTCAAAATCTCACAGTTAGTATAAACAAAAAGTGTAAAAGATATGGGTTTAGAAGATTCACGCAAGTGTTTTATCCTAGTTCACTCTCTTCCAACCAAGAGCTACATCCAGTCCCTTCTACCTGAAGGTTTTTCTCCACTATTTTCCAAATAGATTACAAGTATTCAACACCTCTTCAGGCTACAAGTATCATTTCTCTGCCAAGCCTCTTCAGGCTCTAACTCTAACAAAGAGATGAATAGATTTGATCTAAGAACTCACTATGTGTGAGGATTTGAAAGTTTAAGATCAACAAGATTTACACGTAAACTTGTTTTACAATTTCAATAGAGTTTTTGCACTTTGATATCAGAGCTTCGTGTGTATGCAAGTGTATCTCTATCTGTGTCTGTGACACCCTAACCCAGGTAATCACATGGTTACCCGTTTGCGGAAATAAAACTTAATTTGCTGGTTACTTTTGGAAAATAATGTTTTCTCAAAGTTCATCTTTTCAAAATATGGTGATCAATTTTTTTCCTTTTAATCCTCAAGACAACAACAACGTAATCAAATCACACTTAAATACATAATGTATATAAGTTATACAACTATACTGCCTCATATGTCTTCACACCTATATCCTTATCAGATTTATTCTCCTAAACACCATATATCCAAATAGGACCTAAGCTGGTCGTAACTAACAGACACTACCGCTTAACCGGAGCAAGACAAAGATGCCTTGAGCTAGACAGCCTTCTCCTTCTTGTAGAAATCCTACCCCTTGTACGTCTCTGATATGTGTTGTAAGGGTGAGACACCAATATATGGATTTAAAAAAATAACTAAATGCTCGCACAAAAGAAGACACATACACATATACATAAACATCTCAATTATAGCATACAGTTTATCAGTGGGTTTCACACCCCAAACGTCAACATTGGAAAACTATGCATGAACACTTCAAAACATCATCTAAACATTCATACCTAATCTCCGGAGATCCCCAACGTCATTTAAAATGAGCTGATCAGGCTCGATTGCCAAAAGAGGCACGTCGATTTTTGCCAACAGAGGCACGTCGATTTTTGCCAACAGAGGCACGTCGATTTTACCATAGCCCACTGTCCGGAACAGTGAGAACGTCGATTTATGGATTTTTTCATTGTACGTCGATTGCCAAGGGCACAATGAAAACGTCGATTTCATGAATATCATAAGATACCATGATTCCATTGTACGTCGATTGCCCAAAGGCACAATGAATACGTCGATTACATGAATATCATAGAATACCCTGATTTCATTGTACGTCGATTGCCTTGAGCACAATGAATTTCATTGTACGTCGATTGCCCAAAGGCACAATGAACACGTCGATTTCAGGAATATTATAAAGATACCATGATTAACAAATACGTCGAGACATGAACATCCTCAAGATATCATGATTAACCTCGTAGGCACGTCTGCCAAAATGCATGCAAGAAAAACACTTTGTTCTCGTCGTTTTCTTTGTGTTCAATCTTTATTTGTCAAAGCTCTCAAAAGCTTATGACCCATCATCGTTTTAAACATCTTTACAACTTTTATTAACAACACAGGACCTCATAGCCCGAGTGCTCAATCACGAAGCCCTTAGACCTTGCAATCAGTCTTAGGTTCGTGGTGATAGAAAACATCATAAATCTTTTACCGTTGATTATTACGTCGTAAAGTAGACACACCGTCTACCTACTAGACACCAAGTCTATAACGTCATAAGAACACTAGTACCCCGACGTCTCGGTTACTAAGTTCCATATCGTCGTTTACGTCATTTTTGTCTGTGAAAAACAAATCCAAAAAAGGATAACGTCATAAGAACATTAGTACCCCGACATCTCGGTTACTAAGTTTCACACCACTTTCAACACGGTTGAATTTATTTTTGTTTTCGAAAAATCTTTTCACATGGAAAATTCTTCAATAAAGTCTTTAAATAATAAAACTTAGTTTTTCACAAACCAATGAGTCACTTGAGGATTTAACTTCATCAAAATATGCACTGCTGTTTCAAAAATACTTGCCGTCTACACTTTTCCAAATTTGCCGTCAAATATTATTTTAAAGGCTTTTTAAGCCAAAACTTAACTTTTTCCACTTAATTAATTTTCTAAAATCATGATTAACTTATTTTCACCAATTAATTTCATAAAAGAATATTTTGTAATATTCTAGAATTTCTTACGTAAAAATTAGCAGTGCAAAAATATTTTCATGGTTTCGCTCTTATTGTGACTCATAAATTACTTTTACACTAACAAATAATTAAAATAATAATATTTCTCAAAACTCATTATTTTTCCAAAATAATATTTTCCACTACTATTATATTCCAACATTTCCCATAAAACGTTGAATATAATTTTCACAGCTTATTAAAGTTTTTATCTGATTAATCGGTTGTGCACTGACCACCGTCAGGCCTCTCAAACAACATTCAACAACATCATCATAATTATATCACCAGGCAGATCATGCATCATAGAAACATAATATACTACTGCAGATAATTAAATCAATTAAAAGCAGATCAATCACCGATACACAGATAAACAACACAGCATAAACAGCGTAAACAAATAACCACAACCACATATAAATCATATCAACCACACTACAAGTAAATAGTTATTGAGAAAATCCCTCAGGTAAGCTCCCCTTACCTCTTGAAGACTCGAACTAACGGTTTCAAATAATCTCCCGATTTGATCCGGCTTCCTCCGTCGGCTTTAGGTCAAACCAACCCGATCGATTCCTTCATAACGAATTGCAACCAAAATAAATCAAATCAAACAAAAACATACTTGACTCATGGAGGTTAAGGTTCGGCCTCAACAACTTTTCTAGGTTAGGGAAGTTAAAATTTTGTTAACTTAGGGATTTATGATCCATAAGTAACTTAAACATGATTAAGCACTTAAACCAAGATTATGAACCAAGAACATGAACTAAAACTCATCTAGTTACAAGAACTAGGGTTTCGGCCAAGGGCTGAGTTTGGGGTTAGAAATCTCTAAAATTTCTAAACTCTTGGATTTAATCAACATACAAAACCTAGAGTTAGATTCAAGTGTCACAAACAACTTTTGAATCACAAAACCATTAAGTGCTCATACCTAGGGTTTCGGTTTAGTTGAGATCAATAGGTTAAAGTTTGATTTTTGATCTTCTATATACTTGAATACAAGAACTATCAAGATATAATCATGAATAAAGACATGAAATTGAAGCAAACCCTAAGAACACAACTTTACCCTAGGTTCGGCCATGACCATAAATCAAGGAAAGAAATTTCTCATGATCTTATGCTTCTAGATGATGAAAATAGAGATTATTATAAGATCATAGCAATTAGTTTCATGTCAAAAGGATTTTTCTAGAATTAGTTATGAATTTTTGAATCTAGTTCCATGAACTTTGAACAAATGAAGAACATGTTGATCTAAGTCATGAATCTACAAAAGTTGTGAAGAGAAATGATTCAAATGTCAAGAGAAGAAGCTTTTACCTCTTGATGATTCAAGGAAAGAAAGATTTGGATGATGTTCTTCAAGGTTTCTTATGGTGTTCTTGAGAAACTTAAGGAAGAAGATGAACATAGTTAGGGTTTTAGAACAGTTTTAGTATTTTGGGTGGATCTCTCAACTTACTTGTCCGTCTTGGATGATCGTTATGTCGTTGGAAAGAAGAGAGAAAGATGAACAACTTTCATGTTGAAAGTTTTTCGAGATTCAGAATAGAAAATGGTCAGAATTGCCAATCAAAATCTGACGAATTATGAGCTCCAAAGAACATGAAAATGGAAAAATGGCTTAAGGAAGAAGACAACCTATTTAAAGGAAGGAGAAACCAAACTTAATGAAGAAGGTATTGGAGCCGTGGGGATTGGGCAAGGTTTTTGGTCAAAGTCTCCAATGGCATTTGCTTGTAATTGTCATAAAAAGACAAGGGCATTTTGGTCATTTCATAGGAAAATTTAATGTTGCCATAAATGTGTCATTATGGCCATTTATGATACGGATAAACTCGTCATAAATGCTCATCAAGTCGGTCAATCCAATATCTCTGCTACGTTGCCGACTCCTCGATTCATCCGGCGCAAGCTTTTCCTAGAGACATCTCGACGTATACGCCCGCAACAAATACGATATTTTAATTTTTTTACCAAAATTTTCAAAACTTCCAGTATCGTAGTAAATACGATAAAAACATTTTTCATCTCGTTCACGACTCAAAATTTGGTCTTCTGAGCAGTAAACTTTTACTGTCAGTGAAAACGCAGACCGGGTTCCGTCTGAATTTTCAACCCAAAACTTCATCGTAAACCTAAGATATAAAACATGACAGGAAAATAACAGTATTTCATCCAAAACAATTTTCTAAGTCTCGGATAAATATATACATTTATATATTTATTACCGATATTACAAAGCAGCGAAAATCGGGGTGTTACAGTGTCTGTGTGTAACCACTTTCTTCTTGAAATTCTTCAAGCATATATAGATGAAGTGCTTCTCTGTCTTGATCTTCTTCAACGGTCTTCTAATTGTATCCGTTTAGACATAGCATTAAATGCTTGGATCCGTTGAGACTGATAACTTGGTATGCTTCTTGGAGAAGTGCTTTTGATTATTAGAGGAATGCTAAAAGTAGAGCTATCACTTCTTTGTTGTACCAAAGATTGCTTTCTGACTTACCATCTTTGTACTTGGCTTGATCTTTACAACAATGTAGTTTGACAGAGTCAAAGTTTTATGGTTTCGATGGTACGAAGTTCTTTTATCCAAGAGATAAAGATTTTAAAAAATAGAAGCAGCAAGGGCAAAGAGACATATATTCTTTGAATTAAATAAGCAATCATTTGAAATAAATATACTTACTTGTAGAAGGGATTGATTTTGATAGATAGAGGACGCACAAGACTTTTGGACGTGCAAGTTTAACTTATAGTGAAAATGAGCTCGTCGACTTAACACTGCGTCTACAGACTTTTATTCATTTAAGTCTGTGGACTTGTTACTTTATTAAGCTCGTGTTCCTATGTGGCATTTTTCTCGTCCAATAAATCAAGTGTTTGGACTTGCTATATTTTGGTGAATTACTTAGCAGTTCGTCTACTGACGTGGCATCTAGTTTTTATCAAGTCTATGGACTTGTTATAAAACAGTGATATTCCTAACAGCTCGTCTAGTCATTTATAAGTTCTTTTGACAATCTCGTCTACCATAAAGCTAATAGACTCGGAATTTTATCCAGAGTTGTAAACTCGTCTTGAGGATCAAATAGAATCTGATAGATTTTATGCTTTAATATTAAGTTCCTCTTACTCATATAAATCAAATAGTTCCTGCATACTTATAACACACAAGTTAGATCTTTGACAACACTTTGCCATATAAATTTAACCCTTTTGTTAACATCAAAACTTAAGAGATTATTTTAATCCAAAATCACTTTGGTTCTAATAATCTCCCCCTTTTTGATGAAGACAAAAACTAATTAAATTTGAGTGAGCAAAGCCTACGAGAACTACAGAGCTCCCGCTAAGACAAAGCATTCCAACTTAAAAAGGTAAAGCAGATAAGTAGCAGCACATATCAGATTTAATATATCAGATCAGTCACATTCAAAACATAGTATCATATCTAACTGCTAACAAAGCTAATCCTATAAAACATAGAATCAAAGCTTATAAGTCAAAACAAAGATAGCAATATCAGATCATATCAAGCAGAGATATGCAATAAAATAGTATGTATGTGAAAACAGATACAAAAACTAACTTTATATATATTAAATTTAATTTTATCCTTTCTCCCCCCTTTTTTGTCATCAGACAAAAAGGAAACAGGAGTGGACCATCATTGTCAGTTTAAGAAAATAAAAGAAAGGCTAAGAAGAGTGTGGAGGTGGTGGATGAGGGTTCTAGTTTGGTGGAGGTGGAGGTGGAGGAGGTTTAACTGGCAGAATGTTACTCTGTTGGAAAATTTGCAGAATGCTCAACATTTGATTGACCATAACATTCGTTGAAGCCAATGCCTCAACAGCTTGCTCTTTAACTTACTCCTTAACCTCAACCTTTACTCTCTCTTCTATAATTCTTCCAATAATGTCTTCAAAATTCTATGGCAGAGAGGGTCTTGAACTTTCAGCACTGTCTTGAGCATTTGCTTGGCTTGGAAAGGTGCTTGGTGCTCTAGAAACTTGAGGTTGATCTTGTGGATGAATCACTATCAGAGTCAGTGGCTGAGACGAATGCTTTTCAGAAGTGCTTGGTCTAGGAGCAGATTCAGCAACTTCCTCATTTCCAGGTACTGGTTGAAAGTATTAGCAATTAAATCCGGTTTTTCAACTATGATTTCTTCCTCAGTATGCTCAGAAGGAGGAGATGGTGGTGGTGATGAAGCAATAATGAGAACAGGATGAGGCAACTCTTTAGCCCGGTGGACAGGATCTTCTTCATAGACTGGACTTATGACAAGAATTCCAAGAATATCCTTGTAAATGAAGCATCTGACATATGAGAGTCCACATTTTCCTCTGACCTTAAGAATGCTCCTCTTTTCTTGTTCACTCAACCCAGAAGATGAAGCTTCCTTAACACAAGCTACCGGGTGATTTGACCAAATAACAACTGCAGAATCTTCATATATGTCTTCAACTGGTTGAGACAACCAGAAATCAATCATATTCTGATCAATTGGTTCAACAGTATCAGGATTAATGAAGCAAGAGTTGTCTTCTAGTTTCTTTGCAGTACTCCTTTGTTTCTTCAGATCCTTGTACTTATTCAAATCTATCATGGGGAGCCTTGGAGCAATCATGGAAGGTCTGACACCAATCTTTGTCTCCTTCTTGGTATGAAACAGCCATGTTGGAGGGACAAAATTTGCAGCCCTTACTTATCTTGGCAACTCGAATTCATTTTTCAAGAAGGCATACATGAGGTGGTCCACAAGACTAATAGCTCTGCCATAAACACTTAGATGTCTAAAAGTCACCCAAGATGTCTCTCTGTCCAGAATGAATTTAGGTCTTCTTTCTGTTCTTGACCTTTTGTGGATAACTAATGGAGGTTTGGCTTTGCAGGGGTCAGTAGACCAGACAGGTATGATGTGCCTGTTGACACCATCAGTGAAAGGTTTGAAAGGAGGGGGTTTGATGAAGTTTGGGTAGATTTTTCTAGGTGGGAATTTTTGTAGTGGAAGGTGAGTTAGGTCAAGTCCAATATGGTTGTGCAGAGTGGATGGAAGAGGTCTGTTTTGGTTTGGCACATAAGGAATGGGTATATATTATGGGTATGGACTCAGGTTCATACTCATATTCTGGTAAAGGGTAGAAAGGTTTGGTTGAAATTGGTTCAAGTTCATGTTGGTGATAGAGTATTCTCCAATCTCTTTTTACTTTGGCCCAGCTTTCAGCTTTGCCATCATAGAGAACTGAAGGGTGAGTGTAAGGGAATTTGGTTCTTGGCTTTTTGGGAAAGGGGGCACCAGGGTTAATCCCTACATCATCTGGTTGATTGCACCAGGGATCATCTGCAGGTATTATGGGTTGGAAATGTGGTCTGTTTGGAGAGATGTGTTCAGGGAGTAGACAGGTGAGGTTGTTTGTGGTGAAGTGGTTTGTCGTGATGGTAGTGTGGACATGTATACAGACTCAATGTGTGGTAAGTCAGCAATGTTATCAAAACTTTGAACTAAAGCATCTACTGCTAATTGTACAGGGTCATTAGCAGGGATGCTTACCTTAGTAGCCATGACAGACTTGGCCTTTCTCTGAGGTTGCCTTCTCCTTGTTGGAATAGCAGCAGCAGCAATAGACTTTTGCTTCTTCAACACCTCACTGATGGGGACATTGTCCTCATCATCCACATCTTCATGGAAAGACGGGATTACATTCCTTGTTCTTTTATGAGTTGGAGCAGGTTGAGGGGTAACAGCAGCAGGTTCCCTTATCACAATGCCATCGAGAGCTTTCTTGCATATGGTTTCCTAACAGAGATTGTTTTTCTTCTCACTTGTTCTCTTGACCCTAGAACTTCATCATTGTTCTGCTCAATCTGTTCCTCCTTGATTTTCATCATCTCTTCTGCTTTAGCCATAGCAGTAGCAGCATATGTACTGAGATTCATGTTGGCTATATTCATTTTGCAAAAATCAGCAGCAGACATTCCCTTCTCAGGTAGAATTCTCACTTGCTCTTCAAGAGATTTGGCAGCAAGTATGTCATAGATTCCTTGAGACTTGAAAAACTTGGACAGAAGATAACAGTATGGAATTGCATAGAGCTTCTTCTTGTGAACTACAACATCCCTGAATCTTCCATAGAGAATTCTGGGCAAGTTAATTTTGTTCTCATGGAAGAGAAGGCATAGACAAAACTTGTGCAAAGCTGGCAAGTTGTCCTTAGAGCCCGTTTTGTGCAACACAACCTTGTTCGAAAACTGACGAAGAATGCGAACCTCATCCTTCATCTCCACTGACTTCCAGGAATGGTTTCTTACTGTATCTTCTCTCATCAGGAAGGCAGCTATCACCTTAGAACCACCAAAGTCCTTCTCCCAAGTATCTGTAAAAACCACTCCTTCTTGAGCGCAGTTGATAGCTTCAGAGATGGTCTTTTCAGAGACCACTATTTTTTTGCCAAGTATCTCAGCAGAAATCTCAGCAATTGATACTTGAAGGTTTCTCCAGAAATCCCTAATTAGGTTAGGGTAGATAGAGACTTTCTCCAAGAACAGTCCATCTCAACCAGCAGCAGTAACATTTTTACTTACATCTAAGTTGTAATCTTGCAGAATCCCAAAGTTGAAGTGGTGTTCAGCAGCAAGGTTCAACTTGTCCACATTGAAGGCAACAGAAGAGGAAGCCATTGTTGAAGGTTTGAGAGTTAGGGTTTTGGAAGCAAGAAACATATTACTTCGAGGATTCAAAGAGAGAATATTGTGAAAGGTTTTTCAGAGGGAAAAAGTATTACTTAAAAAGGTTTCGAATTTGAAGAGTTTTCCCAAAGAAATTAATTAAAAAAATGAAAATGTGTGAGAAAAGGAATAACGAGTATTGATGCGGTGCAGGTTTTTGAAATCATAAAAAGCTATTGAAGGGATTGATGGAAATAACTGACTCGGCATAAGGATATTATTAAATATGTCTTGGACATGAATTAACGCAAGTATAATAATAGATAGCATAGACGAGTCTAATAAAACCATGCAAACAATCAATGGACGCAATGCCCACTGGATGCACATGAAACATGCATTGGACGCACTTGAGCAATAGACGCGCATGCAATATGCATTGGACGCACAATCAATCCACACAGATCATATTAAGATGCTTTCTAATGAATATGAATCTGTTCTCTACAAGAGGTTTAGTAAAGATTATCTTCCCATTGATGGTCAGTATCTACAAATTGTATATCAATAATGCCTTTTTGCACATAATCTCTAATAAATTGATTTTAATCTCTATATGCTTAGCCCTTGAATGCAATATTGGATTCTTAGATAGATTTATTGCTGCAGTATTATCACACATAAGTGGAATACTACTTACAAACACATTATAGTCCTCCAATTGATGTTTGATCCATAGAAGTTGTGAGCAGCAACTAGTAGCTGAAATATACTCAGCTTCATCAATTGATAAGGCAATATTACTTTGTCTTTTGCTCGACCATGAGACTAGATTAGGTCCAACGAAGTGACATCCTCCACTGGTACCTTTTCTTTCTATTCTATCTCCAGCATAGTTAGCATCACAAAAACCAACTAACCTGTAATCACCATTTTTCTTAAAGCACAAACCCATATTAGTAGTACCTTTTAAATATCTAAATATTCTTTTAAGTGCAGATAAATGAGATTCTCTTGGATCAGATTGAAATCAAGCACATAAGCATACACTGAACATAATATCAGGTCTAGACGCAGTAAGATATAGCAGAGATCCTATCATACCTCTACATACCTTTTGGTCTACCTTTTTATCTTTATTATTTTTGTTTAGTATGGACGTGGTGTTAGACTCAATGACTTAGAGATTTTGATATATGACAAATACAACTTAATGTGTATGCAAGTGTTTTAGTATCAAATAGCAAAGACACCATCAAGAAGTGATCAACAAGTTCAGTGAGCAATTAAAGGAGAATATTCAAGAAAGAACTTGAAGAAATCAAAAGAGCTACATGGAGGAATCAAAGAGCAAAGACAAAGATCAAGGAATCATCAAGAAAAGAGCTTAAATGAGAAATTAGATTTAAGTCTTAGATGATTTGTAAGAGAAGGAAATCTCTTAATCACAAAGAAGCTCAATTAAAAAGATGCATGAAGAAAATCATTTTTCATAACATGCATTAAAATGAATAAGTTTTTGTTATTGAAAAAGATTTTTGGAAATAAGAAGTGCTCGTCCAAAGCGCTCGTCCAACACTGAAGTAATACAAGCGCTCGTCCAAACACAAGTGATAGAAGCGCTCGTCCAACACAAGTGATAGAAGCACACATCCACTAAAGTGATACAAGCGCTCGTCCAAAGTAACAGAAGTGCTCGTCCACTAAAGTGACAGAAGTGCTCGTCCATTAAAGTGAAACAAGCGCTCATTTACTAAAGTGATAGAAGCACTCGTCCACTGAAGTGATAGAAGCGCTCGTCCACTAAGGTGACAGAAGCGCTCGTCCACACAAGTCTTTGGACTTGCTAAGATCTTAATGAGAATATCCGTCCAATGACGTGGCATATAGAGCTTGTCTACTAGCCCGTCCGAATGTAAAATCTTAATGGCTAGATGGACGCAGTTATTTTCAAGATGGACGTGAATGCTAAGAACCGATGTAGAATCTTATTTCAAGAACCAGAATCAAGAAAACAGATTCTGTTATCAGATCCAAATCTGTTTTGATTGATCCCAACGACTATAACTTGTTTTATATATAAAGAGGGATCACAGGAACACTTTTTACGAATAACATATCGAATACAATACACATATTATTCATCATCTTTCTTGAGATTATTGTGAAAAAGAGTGTTTCATTCTCATAAGTGCTTCAATTTGTTTATCTGACTATTGAGAGTTAGGAATCAATTTTTGTTTTACATTTTGATTGTAAAGAGAGAGGGAGTCTCTCTGAGTGATTATGGTGAGGTATCCCTAAGGAAGAACATTGAGGCTCTTCACAAGAGTGTGGTATCTCGAGGTGAAGGAGTGCTCTGTGGTGTAAAGGTTTTTCAAGCTACCTGGCTAAAGCTTGTGTGTTAGTGTGTGAAAACCCACAGGTGTAGTGGGGACTGGATGTTGGTCATAGTGAAGGTGACTGCACCAGGATAAATCTGGTTGTGTGGTATCTCTAAACTCAAACTCCTTTTACTCTCTGTTTATGATCAAGAACCTGTTATTTTGATGTTTAAAGTTCAATATAACTTCTGTTCTTGATCTGTATAAACTGTATTGAAACCTGAATCTGATTGTAATCAGAGAATGTGTTATCTGTGTTCAAAACTGAGTTGATCAAAACCATTCTTGATTGCTGAAACTGAACTAATACTGAAACTGAAACCTGCAAGTTTGTTCTTGATTGTTAATGCTTGTATCTGAAACTTGCATAACTTGCTCTTAATCATTAAAAGCTTAATCAGTTTCCATATTTCGTTATTACTGAGTTTTGAACCCAAACGTATTCTCTGAATTGATCTTTCTTATCTTCATCATCTTCCAATTCAAGATTTTATATAAACCCTTCATTGATTTTATAAAAGATTCTGAGGCCACAAATCCTCAACTCTGATTTGAAAAGTTTTGTGAAAAGTTTTTAAGAGGGAAAGATTTTAAGAAAACTCAATTTACCCCCCCCCCCCCCCCCTCTAAAGTCGTTGAAGCCAAAACAACACGTGGGATGCATAGGAGTGTTCATAGGTTTGCAACCATCCATCTTGAATTTCTTTAACAATTCCTTTGTATACTTAGTCTGATGGATGTACACCTCGTCCACTGTTTGCTTGACTTGAGGTCCAAGAAAGGACTTGAGTTCTCCCATCATGCTCATTTCAAACTCTTTCTGCATAAGCTTAGAGAATTCTTCACATAGAGATTCATTAGTAGGACCAAAAATTATGTCATCAACATATATTTGAACAACAATAAAATTTGACTTATTGGACTTTCTAAATAAGGTTGTATCAACCTTTCCTCTACTAAATCCATTGTCCATTAAGAATGAACTTAACCTTTTATACCAAACTCTAGGAGCTTGTTTAAGGCCATATAAAGATTTTTTTAGCTTATATACACGTTAAGGTTGGGATTCACTTTCAAAATCCGGAGGTTGTATAACATATACTTCCTCACTAACAACACCATTTAGAAAGGCACTTTTTACATCAATTTGATATAGCATAATATTATGAGTGCAACAAATGATAATAAGATGCGAATAGCCTCTAATCTAGCAACTGGTGCAAAATTTTCAGTATAGTCTATATCTTCTTCCTGAGAATAACCTTGTGCAACAAGTCTAGCTTTATTTCTTACCACCTTACCATTTTCATCAAGCTTGTTTCTGTAAACCCATTTAGTTCCAATAACAGATTTGTCTTTTGGTAGAGGCACAAGAGTCCACACTTCACTTCTCTTAAACTGGTTCAGTTCTTCCTGCATTGCAAGAATCCATCTCTCGTCTAGTAGAGCCTCGTCTACTGTCTTTGGTTCTAACTCAGAGACTAAAGCAGAATCATCTTGCTTTCTGAATGTAGATCTGGTTCTTAGCTTATCATTAGGATTCCCAATGATTTGATCTCGTGGGTGATAATTCCTGAAGTACCAAGATCTCTGAACATTTTCCTGTTGAGAAGTTAAGTTTCTGACTCATGTTGTTGAGGGTCGTCCACTTGATCACCAGCCTTGACCTTTGCTGATTCTCCTGAGATATTGAGATCAAGATCTGCAAAAGCTTCATCTAGCTCTGATAATTTCTTATCAGGCTGCTTGTCATCAAACTTAACATGTATACATTCTTCTACTACCAGAGTTCTAGAATTATATACTCTAAAGCCTTTTGATGATTCAGAATATCCTAGAAGAATTCCATTTATCTACTTTAGCATCAAACTTACCAAGTTGATCTTTAGTATTCAATATATAGCATTTACAACCAAAAGGATGAAAGTAAGATATGTTGGGTTTTCGTCCTTTCCACAATTCATAGGAGTCTTATTCAAGATTGGTCTAATGTATATTCTGTTCTGAATGTAATTAACAGCTTCAGCCCAGAAGTGTCTATGGATAGAGTTATCATTTAGCATTGTTCTAGCCATCTCTTGAAGAGATCTGTTCTTTCTCTCTACCACACCATTTTGATGTGGTTTCTAGGTATTGAGAAGTTGGGAAGTATACCACTTTCTTCACAGAACTTATGAAATAGCTCATTTTCAAACTCTCCCCCATGGTCACTTCTGATTGAAGTGATACACATGCCTTTTTCATTTTGTACAAGTTTTCAGAATACAGAGAAGACCTTGAAAGACTCATCCTTGTGAGCTAGAAACATAACCCATGTCCATCTAGTGTAGTCGTCTACTATGACTAAACCATATTTCTTTCCACTAACAGAGGTAGTCCTAGTTGGTCCAAACAGATCAAGGTGTAGCAACTCTAGTGGTCTATTGGTACTAACAACATTCTTAGATTCAAAGGAACCTTTGACTTGTTTTCCCTTTTGACATGCATCACAGAGAGCATCAGATTTGAACTTAAGGTTTGGTAATCCTCTCACGATGTTATGCTTATTTAGCTTTGAAATTAACTTCAAGCTTGCATGACCTAGCCTTTTGTGCCAAATCCATCGCTCATCTTCAATGGACACTAGACATGAGACACTTTGATTTATAAGATCCTCCAAGCCAATCTTATAAGATTGTTTTGCCTCTTGGCAGTGAATAATTGTGATCCATCAGGTTTCTTGACATTACACATGTTCTTATAAAAAAAAAAAACAAATCCACTATCACACAATTGACTTATGCTTAGAAGATTAGGTTTTAAATCACTAACTAAAAGAACATTATCAATGGAGGGAAAATGATTTTTACCAATTTTACCTACTCCAATGATCTTCCCTTTCTGATTACCTCCAAAGGTAACCCAGCCACCATCCTTGTGTTTAAGGTCTTTGAGCATACACCTTTCTCCCGTCATGTGACGTGAGCAACCACTGTCCAAGTACCAGGATGTGTGTTTCTTTCCTGTTGTTAAGCAAGTCTGCAACAGGTACAATCTTATCTTTAGGTACCCAGATTGACTTGGGTCCTTTCTTGTTAGTAGTCACTGGACGACCATGTTTAATATGATTATGATGTATGCATCTAGATGTTATATGACCACCTTTTCCACACACTTTACAGTAAGTGTTGGACGAGCTTAGTTTATTTTTATCATGCAGTGTTTGAGCTTTTGAAGTTCTATTATGCACATGTGATTTTGACTTTTTTATAAGATGCTTCATGCTTTTCTTTGTCATAACCAAGGCCATACTTATCATGTGGTGACATAGAGTACCTTAAAATCAAACCTAGCTTATATGAGCCACCTACAAATTTAGACAGAGTGTCTGTCAGATATGTCACATCTTGTTTCAGTTTTGCAACTTCACCAGAGACAGTTGGCTCACACTTGAGTTTGTCAGTTAAACTGACATTCTCTGTTTAGTTTGTCATTCTCATTTGCAAGATTTAGTTTCTCCATGCAAACCCTATCAAATTCGTTAGATAGTTTTGAAAATTTCTTTTTAAGACTTCTATATTCATGAGACATAATTGATGAGTTGTGCAATAATTCATCAAATGCATCTTGAAGAATGGAAGGGTTAGAATTCATTACCTCAGCATTAGTGTATTCACTTTTTGATGATGTACCAGCCATGAGATAGATATTTTCCTCTTCCTCTGCTTCATTTTCTTCATCAGATGAAGACAGATCCAGATCCTCCCAAGTAGCCATCAAGCCCTTATTCTTTTTGAAGAACTTCTTTTTGTCCTTCAGTTCTGGGCAGTCGGCTTTGAAATGACCAGGCTTTTTGCACTCGAAGCACAGAGGTGGACCTTTTTCCTTAGAGTCTGATTTCTCCTTGATGAACTTTTTGTTGAACTGCTTCCTTCTAAAACCACCTTTCTTTCTCCACATATTTTGATTTTTTTTGAGATGAAAGACAGTTCATCCTCATCAGATCCTTCAGCACTGTCAGAAGGGTCTGCTTCATCAGAGGATTCCTCAGCTTTAAGAACTTTGGAAGAGCTAGCCTTCTTTGCCTTTAGGGCAACATATTTTCCTTTTCTGGAACTTTCTTCTTCATTGAGCTCAAGCTCATGAACTTTTAAAGATCCAAGAAGTTCCTCCAAAGTGAGAGTATTGAGGTTCTTTGCTTCCTGAATAGCAGTGACCTTAGGTCTCCACTATTTATGTAAGCTCCTCAAAATTTTTCTGACATGATCCCGGTTCTCATATGTTTTTCCAAGAGATCTAAGACTGTTGGTGATAGTTTGGAATCTTCCAAACATTTGATCTATAGTTTCATGTTCAGCCATTTTAAATAATTCATATTGATGAACCAGCATGCTTATTTTTGACTCCTTAACTTGGGATGACCCTTAATGAGCTAGGGCAAGAGTATCCCATATTTCCTTAGCATTGGAGTCTACCATTGGTTGCTCTTGAGTCCATTGAGCTCTAGGAATAACAGCTCCAGCATCACCTCTTGGCTCAGTGTAGCTAGTTTCAATCAGCTCCCCGATGTCCACATTTTGTGCATCAAGAAAAGCCATCATTCTTTTTTTCCAGCAGTCATAATCACTACCATCAAAGAGAGGATGTCTGTTGATTGCTTGCCCTTCTGTATCCATGCTTGTTGGATCATACTCCCTCAGCACTTGTTAGATGCTCAACCTTTTCGAGGCTGAGCTCTAATACCTACTGAAGTTGACACACGAAAACACAAGAAGGGGGGGGGGGGGGGGTGAATTGTGTTTCTTAACAGATTTTTGAAAAAGTTTTTTCTCAAACCTTTTACAAGGAAAACAATAAAAACAACACACAAACAGGAAAAGGTTTTTGAAGAGTTAATAAACTCTGATTCAGAACCTCACAGTTAGTATAAACAAAAACTGTAAAAGATAAGGGTTTAGAAGATTCATGCAAGTGCTTTATCCTGGTTCACTCTCTTCCAACCAAGAGCTACGTCCAGCTTTATCCTGGTTCACTCTCTTCCAACCAAGAGCTACGTCCAGTCCCTTCTACCTGAAGGTTTTTCTCCACTATTTTCCAAATAGATTACAAGTATTCAACACCTCTTCAGGCTAAAAGTATTCTTTCTCTACCAAGCCTCTTCAGGTTCAAACTCTAACAAAGAGATTAATAGATTTGATCTAAGAACTCACTATGTGTGAGGATTTGAAAGTTTAAGATCAACAAGATTTACACGTAAACTTCTTTTACAATTTCAATAGAGTTTTTGCACTCTGATATCCGAGCTTCTTGTGTATGCAAGTGTATCTCTATCTGTGTCTGTTTGTAACCACTTTCTTCTTGAAATTCTTCAAGCATATATAGATGAAGTGCTTCTCTGTCTTGATCTTCTTCAACGGTCTTTAAATTGTATCCGTTTAGACATAACATTAAATGCTTGGATCTGTTGAGACTGATAACTTGATATGCTTCTTGGAGAAGTGCTTTTGATTATTAGAGGAGTGCTCAAAGTAGAGCTGCCACTTTTATGTTGTATCAAAGGTTGCTTTCTGACTTACCATCTTTGTACTTGACTTGATCTTTACAACAATGTAGTTTGATAGAGTACAAAGGTTTATGGTTTCGATGGTATGAAGTTATTTTATTCAAGAGATAAAGATTTTAAACAATAGAAGCAGCAAGGGTAAAGAGACATATATTATTTGAATTAAATAAGCAATCATTTGAAATAAATATACTTAATTGTAGACGGGATTGCTTTTGATAGATAGAGGATGCACAAGACTTTTGGAAGTGCAAGTTTAACCTATAGTGAAAATGAGCTCGTCTACTTAACACTGCGTCTACAGACTTTTATTCATTTCTAAGTCTATGGACTTGTTACTTTTATAAGCTCGTCTTCCTACGTGGTATTTTTCTCGTCCAATAAATCAAGTCTTTGGACTTGCTATATTTCGGTGAATTACTTAGTTGTTCGTCTACTAACGTGGCATCTAGTTTTTATCAAGTCTATGGACTTGCTATAAAACAGTGATATTCCCAATAGCTCATCTAGTCATTTATAAGTTCTTTTATGATCTCGTCTACCATAAATTTAATAGACTCGGAATTTTACCCAGAGTTATAAACTCGTCTTGAGGGTCAAATAGAATCTGATAGATTCTATGCTTTAATATGAAGTTCCTCTGACTCATATAAATCAAATAGTTCCTGCATACTTATAACAAACAAGTTTAATCTTTGACAACACTTTACCATACAAATTTAACCTTTTTGTTAACATCAAAACTTAAGAGATTATTTTAAACCAAAATCACTTTGGTTCTAACAATTTTTATATAAATTTTAATTTTTTTATAGACAAAAATATATCTAGTTACTAATTAGTGACATGATTAGATTTTTTTATTTTATTTTCAAGAGGATTAAAGATGAATTTAATTAGAATAGTAAAAATAATATTGCGGGAAAAAAGATACAAGGTATAAGCTCAAATGACTCTTCAAGTAACATCCGTAAAAACGTTATAAGCTAATAAAATACAGTATAAACTAGTGATAATTCTAGTTTGGTCATTACCAAAAATATTATCCTTTTTTTATTGAATAAAAGTTTAGGTGAGTTGGGTCTCGGGGGACTCACCAGGGTTAGGGCAGACCTTACAGCTCAAAAGCGCTTACAGGGGTACTTACAAATTACCCACTAACGAGGTCCTCACATCAGTAGTGGGATTCGAACTCACGATCTTGTGGGTTATAAGCCGTATCCTTACCAACTGGACCAACTTTTGTTGGCCAAAATATTGTAGTTTGGTCTAACAAGTTTACCCAGTTTAGTGGGGGAAAAAAAATACATTCTCAATAAATAAAAGGCTAAAATATACTCTTGATCCTTTATCTTTTGGTCAAAATTGATTTTCTTTCTTTATCTTTTAAAAGATCCATTCTCGTCTTTTACCTCTTAAATGTTTCACAAAGTGGTCCTTTCTGAGATCTATTACCTACACCGTTAATGATAACCTAAGTGGCAATTAAGTGATGATATGGATTAGTGACATAGCATGCCCTCCACTCTGACTCGTCGGAAATCTGCATCACTTGTTTAGGTCGTCACTTAACTGCCATATAGGTTATTATTAAGGAAAAAACTTAGAAACAGTTCTTTAGCTACTGTTTCTATTGTTCCTCACTGAAAATATACCATAATTATTGCAATCTGTCTCAAAAAATACACGTATTTAATGAAAATAATTGTATTTTTGTACCTAGAATAGTACCAATTGTATACATAGTACTGTATCTAAGTTTAGTCTTATTATTAATTGTGTAAGTAACAGATTTGACAGAAAGTATCACTCACTGTAACATTTGAGAGATAAAGGAACAAAGTGAATATTTTAAAAGATAAATTACCAAAATAAATTTTGTCAAAAAAAAATGAAAAAAGGAAAAAAACAAACAAACTATATTTTAGCCTGAATAATATATGTGAAGTAAAAACAAAAATGCTAAATTGACACAGAAAAGGGGACAACATACGGTACACCGTATGAACAGTCTTGCATCCAATGCGCAAGAGCTGCATTCTGTTATCTTGATCTTGTAGCACTTTTTTTTTTTTAAATTTAATTTTTTTTTGTAAATAAATTTTTTGATTGAGTATGTGTCAATATCTGGTGAACGGGGTACAAATATCTGGTGAATGCCTTCAAATATGTGGTGAATGCCCATACTAAAACCAAGTTTTGGATGCCTTAGATTATCTGGTGAATGCCTTCAAATATATGGTGAATGCCCATACTAAAACCAAGTTTTGGATCAATTATCTGGTGAATGCCTTCGAATATGTGGTGAATGCCCATACTAAAACCAAGTTTTGGATGCCTTAGATTATCTGGTGAACGTAGTTCACTTATCTGGTGAATGCCTTCGAATATGTGGTGAATGCCTATACTAAAATTGGGTTGTGGATGCCTTAGATTATCTGGTGAACGTAGTTCAATTATCTGGTGAATGCCTTCAAATATGTGGTGAATTCACCAGATATTTATACCTCGTTCACCAAATATTGACACATACTTAATCAAAAAATTTATCTACAAAAAAAATTTAAATTTTAAAAAAAAGTCTTCTGATCTTGCATGTGATCAATTCTGATCTGCATGCATGCACACTGTTGATACGGTATACCGTACGTTGTCTCCTTTTTTTTTTTTTTTTTTTTTTTGTCTCAATTTAGCATAACTGAAGTAAAAACTAAAAAGTTGAAGTGGGTACAAAGCAAAGCGAGACACGAGACCTTTTTATCTTGTCAAAGTTGGGTAAGGAGGCTAGAAGAACAGAAAGCATGGCGTTGTTAGGTGCTACTCCATGGGTGAAGGTTGCCTCTCCCATTTTGCACCAATCTTATACTTCTAGAACCTTCTTTTTCCGAAGAACCTTTTCAGTCACTGCTCTTTCAGTTGCCGAAGGAGCACCCGTTCCCGTTCGAGTTCGTTTCGCGCCCTCTCCTACTGGTAACCTCCACGTTGGTGGTGCCAGAACAGCTTTGTTCAATTACTTGTTTGCTAGGTTGGTTTTTTATTCTGGGATTGGATTTTTTTATTTTTTTTACAATTTTGATTTGGTTCTCTCTATTATCCTAATACAATTTGAAGTTCCAAAGGAGAAAGTTTGTTTTAATTCTGGGTTTGGATAATTTTATTTGGTTTTGTTTTGATTTTGTCTTTTTATAATGCAATGTCAGGTCCAAAGGTGGGAAATTTGTTTTGAGAATTGAGGATACTGACTTGGAGAGGTCTACCCGGGAATCCGAGGAAGCCATGCTTCGAGACCTTTCTTGGCTTGGCCTTGATTGGGATGAAGGTAAGTAATTATTCAGCAATATTTGGTAATGTCGAGTAGAGAGATAAACACGTAGAGATTTTATTAGTTGGTCCAGTCAAGATTTGTGAAATTTCTTTTATAATCTCAGGACCACATGACAAATCAATACATGAGAGGATCCTTCCCCACACCAATTTTGATATTTGTACCTCACAAATTTGGCAACATTCGGCACCTGGATAATGACATTCAAAATTATGGTTAACGATGAGTTTGGTTAATGATGTATAAAATCATAGTCGATGAAGTTCACTGCAAGCTTAATGAGTGACCTGATCATGTTCAACCAGTTAACCAAACTAAACATGTCATTAACCACAGTTTTGAATGTCATTAACCAGGTATCAATTGTTGTCAAATTTGTGATGTCAAACAACATAACTGTTCCGACAATATGCTGCTTTTTATTTGACCTCTTTTCTTGGTTTAGTCTTTTACTAACTGTTTGAGTCCACTGTGAATTTTCAGTTTTTCCTTTAGTAACATTTATTGATGATTAAGTTTAAGTCTGTGAATTGTAATGCGGAGAACTTGTCAGGCCCTGGTGTTGGTGGGGATTATGGTCCGTATAGGCAGTCTGAGAGGAATTCTTTGTACAAACAATTTGCTGAGAAACTCCATGAATCCGGTCATGTTTATCGCTGCTTCTGTTCCAATGAGGTATTTGTTCCCAAGCTCTATAACATGCAATGTAACCTTTTTCTGCCTTAAGATATGAAGTGGGAATTTGCCCACGTGCTTCAGAATTTCTGCTATGTAACAGTTTTCCCTTCATTGGAGATCATCTAACTTTGAACTTAGAAACAGGACTTCAACAGTATTTTTACTGATGGCATTAGCTGTATTGCTTTATTTGTGGCCTTTTTTTAAATATATTTGATCTGGAGGGAAAGCTTCCTTAGCTTCAGGTTGGTTAGTTCTTCAATTGTCCAGTAGGTTGTTACTGACTTTGCTATTGTGGTGGACTCACTGTGTCATTCTTTTGCTGTATAAACTCAATTTGTTTTGCATCCTAGATTATGATTTTTGTTTCTGTTTATTTGAAAATTTATTTTCACAAAGGTTTCGTATTTTTTGGATATTTTGTACCACTTAGAAGTATGAGATTATGAGGCTGTGCCATTGGAGTTTACTCATCTTTTACCTTACTATTTTTTAAGCGTGCATATCTTTGATCAAAATTGTCTCAAGGATACTTCTTCATTCTTATTCATCTTAACAGGAACTAGAAAAAATGAAGGAGGTTGCGAAACTAAAGCAACTGCCTCCAGTATACACCGGAAAATGGGCCAGTGCAACTAATGAGGAAGTAGAAGAAGCGCTGGCAAAGGGAACTCCTTACACATACCGGTTTCGTGTCCCTGAAGGAAGTTTAAAAATTAATGACCTGATACGAGGCGAAGTAAGTTCTTTCCGTCCTTTTCCAATTTGTTCATTCTTTGTTATTATTTTGGTATGATTGATATTTCCTACCTTGTGTGGTACACATAATGTGATTTTCCATATCTTTTAATATATGGTACCTTCATATCCATAAGTTAACTGATATCTTGGAACTCGGAAGTAATTTTATTTCTTCTCATAATCTGCTATCCATGGTCCCTTTAGAAACAGTTAATTGATATACTACTGTACTGGCAGAGAAGTGGGTTTTTTTTTTTTTTTGCACATTTGAGATGTGCAGTCATTGATATAAAATGCAACAAGAAATGTATAACACTTTATTTAAAATAACATATACTAGCTATTAACTTTCTTTGGTAGTGTCATGAAGGTTAGTTGGAACTTGGATACACTTGGAGATTTTGTGATAATGAGGAGTAATGGTCAGCCTGTTTACAACTTTTGTGTAACGGTAGATGATGCCACCATGGCTATTTCTCATGTTATCAGGTGGTGACTATAGCTTCTTAGTCAATTGGTATGTATCGATGAATGTTTTTCACTGATTTAATCCACAAAATATTGGTAATTCAGAGCAGAGGAGCATTTACCAAACACTTTAAGGCAGGCATTAATATATAAGGTAAGGTGCAAATCATATAGTATATTCCCTTTTGTACCATATATTTTTCCTTGAAATTCAATACTGAGTCCACTTTGGTTTGTTCCTCATTGAAGCCTGAGCAAGCTTTTGGTTAAAGTATTCCTCATTAAATACTTCTTTGTCTGGATTTCCTAAATCGTAATTATTGTTTTAATTTTCTTCCTTGTGCCATGCAATAATCTAGGAAACTGATTATAGTTTGTTCTACATCCGTGTCTGAATGTGTTTACAGGCACTAGGATTTCCCATGCCTTACTTTGCACATGTTTCCTTGATTTTAGCTCCTGATCGCAGTAAATTATCAAAACGACATGGTGCAACATCAGTGGGTCAGGTAAGCTTGATTCCTCTTTTCCATATTTTATCCGTCTTAAAGTTAATGCTATAAGGTCTCACTTGACTCTTGTTTCTTTTTAATTTACTATATAAATTCCTATCACGCTTCATCTCTTGTAAGGATAATTAGTTCCAAACTTTGATCTCTGCTGTATCACAGTTCAGGGAGATGGGATACCTACCTCAAGCAATGGTGAATTACCTAGCATTATTAGGTTGGGGTGATGGGACTGAAAATGAGTTTTTCACCCTTGATCAGCTTGGTTAGTGAGTTTTGTCTGAATTCCACTTTTGTAGTGTGCTATCCAGATGGTTTGTTTGCTAAACAGAAAATTTGTTTGACCATTTTCTTACTTTAGAATGCCTTTCTTTTTTCAAACAGTTGAAAAATTCACTATTGAACGTGTTAACAAAAGTGGTGCTATATTTGATTCCACGAAGTTACGGTAATTGTTGCTTACTCTATATGGATAATCCTGTGCATTGTTTCCCATTGTAGTCCTTTGTGTTAGAGATAGTCTAGTTTCTGTTAGTTATTAGTTTGTACATTCTGTTAGTTGTTAGTTTAACACAGCTGTACAATCTGTTATTCAGTTGTAACTGCCTCCTTTGTTAGCTTGGCTATAACTGCCTTCAGTCTCTGCTATATATAGCAGTGGCTTCTTTGTATCAAGATTCAGTTTTGACAATAATGAAAACTATCTTTTCTTCCAATCTTCTCTACTTCTAATATGCTATCAAAGAGCTTCTAGATCCTGAAGCCATGGCTTCTGTCAATCCTTTTGCAAACCCTAGCGCACCTCAATTTACTCCCTCACATCCAATCTCGTTGAAACTCGATGATAACAACTTTCGAGAATGGAAACAACAGATTGAAGGAGTAATTCGTGGCCACAAACTTCAGAAATTTGTCATTGATCCTCGAATTCCGCCGAGGTTCCTCACTGATTCCGATCAAGAAAATGCTGAAGAGAATCCTGCGTACAGCGATTGGGAACAGCAAGATGCACTGATCTCCACTTGGCTCCTAGCTTCGATTTCTGATGTTCTTCTTCCGCGAGTGGTTAATTGTGGTCATTCATGGCAAATTTGGGACGAAATTCATAAGCATTTTCACACACTCTTGAGTACGAAAGCTAGGAAGCTTCGTTCTGAGTTGCGAAGTCTATCCAAAGGTAATCGTTCTGTCTCGGAGTTCATTCTTTATGTTCGTTCACTCTCTGATTCGCTTCTCTTAATCGGAGATCCCATTTCGCATCGCAATCTTTTGGAAGTTGCGCTTGATGCGCTTCCTGAGGAATATGATCCTATCGTAGCCGCCATCAACAGCAAGATAGAATTCGTCTCTCTTGATGAACTGGAATCGATTCTTCTAGCTCATGAAGCTCGCCTTGAAAAGAACAAGAAGAATGTTCTTCCTGATTCAATCTCTATCTATCTCACTCAATCCTCCACTCAAAGTTCGAATAGTGGCAATTTCAGTGGCAGCTTTAATCTTTCGCATCCTCCTGATACCAGTTCATTTCAGAATTCCCAATTTCCAGAGTTTTTCTCATGTTACTGGAGGAGAATCAGGCAACAGAGGTGAAGTCTATCGCGGAAATTGTGGTGGTGGTCGCTATGGTGGTGGCAGGACCAGAGGTCATGGTGGTGGACGATCTGGTGGTCGCTCCAATATCCAATGCCAAATTTGCAAAAAGTATGGGCATGATGCTAGTATTTGCTACTATCGGCATTCTAACAGTGATCAATATTACCAAGGACCTCCACAGCATCAGAACTGGAATCCGTTTGTGTACCAGAGGCCTCCTTTTCCAATAATTCAACAATCGCCCAGGCCTCATCACTTTGCTCAGTCCTCTGCTGCACCATCTAGACCACAGCAGCCACAGGCTTATCTCACAGGCACAGAGTCTCAGTTTGGCAGCTCCTGGTACCCTGATTCTGGAGCCACTCATCATGTCACTCCTGATCCTTCCAATCTAACTGAGACCGCCTCTCTGACACACTCTGATCAGGTTTTCTTGGGAAATTGCCAAGGTTTGTCTATTAACAAAGTTGGTTCTATGAATTTTAGCACTCCTTCCTATCCTTACACCAAATTCACCTTACACAATCTCCTTCTTGTTCCCTCAATTACCAAAAATCTAATTAGTGTTAGTCAATTTGCTCGTGATAACCATGTTTATTTTGAATTTCACCCTTCCTTTTGTCTTGTCAAATCACAGGATTCTTCTGAAATTCTGCTTCGTGGTAATGTTGGTCCAGATGGCCTTTACAAGTTTGATCATATCTCTCCTTCATTCATGCCTTCCTCTCCTAGCTGCAATTCTGTTACTACTCACACAAATAATGTACCTACTTGTAATTCCATTTCTGTTTTCAATGTAAATTCCACTCCAAAAGTACATGTATCACCAGTTACTGTGAATAAAAATACTTCTGTTTCTGATATAACTCATTGTTCCTACAAATTGTGGCACTCTCGCTTAGGTCATCCACACCATGATGCACTTAGAGAAGCGCTTAACTCTTCCAATATCCCTGTTCCACACAAAAATCCAATGGAATTTTGTGCTGCATGTTGCTTGGGCAAGGCACATCGCCTCCCAGCACCTTCCTCTAACACTACTTACAATTTTCCTTTTGAACTTGTTGATTGTGTGATTTGTGGGGACCTGCCCCAATCCAATCCTCTACTGGATGTTCTTATTTTCTAACTTGTGTGGATGCCTTTAGTCGTTTCACTTGGGTCCTTCCTTTAAAACGAAAGTCTGATACTCTTTCTCAATTTGTTCAATTCAAAGCTATGGTTGAGCTACAATTTAACACAAAAATCAAAATTGTTCAAAGTGACTGGGGTGGGGAATTTCGTCCCTTTTCCAAGTACCCGTCTGCCTTTGGCATTATCCATAGGCTTGCTTGTCCTCACACCCATCACCAAAATGGTCTTGTAGAACGCAAACACAGGCATGTAGTTGAAACTGGCCTCACTCTCTTAGCTCATGCATCCATACCCTTCCAGCTTTGGGATCATGCCTTTCTAACATTACTTACTTGACTTGATGAGAATGCCTTCACCTGTTCTCAACCATAAATCTCCTTACTCCACTCTGTTACAACAGGAACCCAACCTTCAGTTCCTCAAGACCTTTGGTTGTGCCTACTATCCCTTCATACGCCCTTATCAGCAGCACAAGCTCTCTTATCACTCCAAAGAGTGTGTTTTTCTGGGATATTCCTCCTCCCATAAAGGCTACAAATGCCTTAGTCCTGATGGCAAACTGATCATTTCCAAAGATGTTGTGTTTAATGAACTTCGTTTTCCATACTCGGAATTGTTTCCTTCAGCAGCTGTTTAGCCTGCACCACAGCCTACAACTCTCCCAATTTCTTCCATACCACCCACCTTGTCTCCAATAACACCCTCTGTGGCTCCCACTCCTTCTCCAAGTCCTCATGTCAGTTCTTCTCCTCTTGAATGTGCCAGTCCAGCACATGTCAGTCCTGCAACCTCTTTTGCCTCACCTGTTCAGTCACCTCAGTCTCTGGCTCAGTCCCCTAGTCCTTCTAATTCTTTGGGTCAATCTTCTACTTCTTCTGGAAATCTACCTGAGGCCTCACCAAGTCCCTCCACCTTAGTACCTCACTCTTCCTCCTCACCTGAGTCCTCTCTTCCTCCATCTCTCCCTCACAACACACATCCTATGCAAACCAGATCCAAGTCAGGTATTGTTATGCCTAGACTTCAGCCTACCCTTCTTCTAACTTCCACAGAACCAACTTCTGTTAAACAAGCCTTAGCTGCTCCCCATTGGGCTGCAGCCATGAAAACTGAATATGATGCCTTACTCAACAATCACACTTGGACTTTGGTTCCCTCTCCACCACACAGAACTCCTATTGTTTGCAAACGGGTGTTCAGGGTCAAAGAGAACCTTAATGGCAGTATTAATAAGTATAAGGCCCGACTTGTTGCCAAGGGCTTTCATCAGAAAGCTGGTACTGACTTTACAGAAACCTTTTCCCCTGTTGTCAAACCAGTCACTGTTAGGACTGTACTGACAATTGCAGTGTCGTGCAACTGGCCTATACAACAGTTAGATGTGAACAATGCCTTTTTAAATTGCTCCTTACATGAGGAAGTCTACATGCAACAACCTCCTGGGTTTGAGGTGGAAGACAAAACACTAGTTTGCAGATTACAAAAGGCCTTATATGGCCTCAAACAGGCACCTAGGGCCTGGTTTGAAAGGCTGAAAACTGCTCTTCTGCTTAAAGGCTTTGTGGCAAGCAAATGTGACCCTTCACTCTTCATCCTGCACACTGCCACTTACTACATCCTAATCCTGGTATATGTTGATGACATACTTGTCACAGGAAACTCTCTTCCTCACATTCAGAGTCTCATTGAAGCCCTGAATTCGGCATTTGCCCTGAAACAACTAGGTAATTTGGACTATTTTCTGGGCATAGAGGTTACTCATCTACCCAATGGTGCTCTTCTTCTTTCTCAAACAAAGTACATTCGTGATTTGCTGTCCAAAGCCAAGATGGAGTCTGCAAAGGGCATTAATACGCCTATGATTGCTAATCTGAAACTTTCTAAACTGGGGGCTGACTATGTTCCCGATCCTTCTTTGTTTCGATCAGTTGTTGGAGCCTTGCAGTATGCAACACTTACAAGGCCAGAGATATCCTACTCAGTGAATAAAGTTTGCCAGTTCTTATCTCAGCCATTGGAGGAGCATTGGAAAGCTGTTAAATGCATTTTAAGATACCTAAAGGGTACCTTGCATCATGGCCTTCTCATTCAGCCTGCTGCCATACATGCCTCTTTAACTCTAACCGGGTTCTGTGATGCTGATTGGGCATCTGATCCAGATGATAGGCGATCTACTTCTGGTGCCTGTGTGTATCTTGGCCCCAATCTCATTTCGTGGTGGTCTAAGAAACAGACTCTTGTTGCTAGATCCAGTGCTGAGGCCGAGTACAGAAGTATGGCAGCCTTGTGTGTTGAAATCCTTTGGATACGATCTACTGCTTTCAGAACTGAAGATTAAGATTCACACTCCTAGAATCCTATGTGATAACTTAAGCACTGTATCACTGGCTCACAATCCTGTTCTACATTCCAGAACCAAACATATGGAGCTAGACATTTTCTTTGTTCGAGAAAAAGTGTTAAATCACAGTTTAAGTGTCACTCATGTTCCTGCTCAAGATCAGTGGGCTGATGTGCTCACTAAACCTCTCTCATCCTCAAGATTCAGCACACTCAGAGATAAACTTAGAGTGTTTGATAAGCACTCCTTTGGATAACCTCCCTGAACTTATATGGGGGAATGTTAGAGATAGTCTAGTTTCTGTTAGTTATTAGTTTGTACATTCTGTTAGTTGTTAGTTTAGCACAGCTGTACAATCTGTTATTCAGTTGTAACTGCCTCCTTTGTTAGCTTGGCTATAACTGCCTTCAGTCTCTTCTATATATAGCATTGGCTTCTTTGTATCACGATTCAGTTTTGACAATAATGAAAACTATCTTTTCTTCCAATCTTCTCTACTTCTAATACTTTGTTTTTCGTTTTGAGATGAAATGGGTCAATTTTTATACAATTGCTCATCATTACAGACAATTAGTATAGGGGATATGTTTGTTGCATTTAATTTGCATATGGTTGTTGTATGTATTGTTAGTTAACTTATGCGAATTAGAAAATTGGAGTCTACCATTGGTTGTTCTTTCAAAGCTTTGTTGCTAAAAGTAGACATCATAATGACAGTTAGTGGCCTTCTAATTTTTACTTCCTATGTCTTCTATCTAGGTGGATGAATGGTCAGCATTTAAGAGCACGTCCATCAGAGGAGTTGACCAACCTTATTGGAGAGCAATGGAAGACATCTGGCTTACTTACAGTTTCGGAAGGGCCCTTTATTGATGTGAGATTCAATTGCATGCATTCTTGTTCTAGTCTCATATATAGAATAAGTTTTAGGTTCATTTTTTGAGGCATAATGATTTATTTAGTATAGTGTTTTCATGTCTTGTGATGGTAGACCAAAAAACAAGTGATAGTAATACATGGTTGACAAACAGGAAGCAGTTCAGCTACTTAAGGATGGGATTGACTTGATAACCGATGCAGACAAGGCGCTTGCTAACTTGCTTTCTTATCCTTTACATTTAACTTTACAGAGGTGATGTTCATAATCTTCTAAGAGGAGATTCTTATAGTGTCAATGACCTCATAGATTTAACAATATTGCGATATACAAGTTTTTGTGTATTTAGCTTTGCCGGTCATGAAGGTCGCATCTCTGCAGCCCATGCTTGTTGGCTATAAATTGTATTTTATATATGTAGCATGTGATGTATTCATTCCTGATGGTATATGCTCTATTGATAGTTAGTTAATTACTACTTTCTACATGTTGCTGGCAGCCATGAAGCGGAATCTGTCTTACAAGATAATCTTTCTGAATTTTCTGTCAGCCTCTTGACTGCTTATGATAGTGGTGATCTGGTAGCTGCACTTGAAAGCCAAGCTAGCTGGCAAAAATGGGTGAAAGGCTTTGGTAAATCACTTAAGCGCAAGGTGAGCTGAATTGCATAATCACATACACTTGCATTCTGTTGAATAAATTTTATCTGACTAAAATGTTAGGAACCCGCTGCAACTATAGGGCATTTATGGAAAACTTGTATGGTTCAAAACTAAAAAGGTTTGACTTCTTAAACCTACTAAGTGTGTATTTGGTTCCACGGTGGAAAGCTGCAGAATTGTTTTTGCCCCCTATCAAACATGATTTCGGTAAAAAATGATGTGTTTGATTATTGTCAGGCAAAGTTGATTTTGTGTTTACAATTTAGAAATGATTTTGATTAGAATCTATAGAAAGTAGTTTTTGCGTTGGAAGTTAATATGCAGAAAACCATAGGATTGTTTAATAAAATTGATCTGTTAATTGGGGTTTCTTGTATTTTAGCCATTATATTTTCAATTATTACATGGATGTCAATAACTTCAAATATGTTCATCTTCATGTCATAGGGAAAATCACTTTTCATGCCCCTACGACTTATGCTGACTGGAAAACTCCATGGACCTGATATGGGTGCTAGTATTGTGTTGCTCTATAAAGCTGGTACAACCGGTATTGTAGCTCCTGAAGCTGGCTTCGTCACACTAGATGAAAGATTTAATATGCTTCGGGAAATTGACTGGGAAACCTTGCCCAAGGATCACCCTGTCAAAGAGACGGCTACTTCTTTGTCTAATTGAGAACTGAGTTTTCTGGTCTACCAAATAACACTGGTTTTATTTTAGAGTTCTGTTTGGCACCTACCTTTTTTCATATTTTTTTTAACAGGAGTCTCATTTGTAACTTTTTCCAGGGATTTGTCTTGTCATAATGAGTTTCATAATCCTTTTTTTTTTTTGATACAAGTCTAGATTTTTGTTTAAGGAATCACAAATATTTTTCAATATATGAGTTTTTAACTCGAATTTATTTGAAATCTCAATTATAATTAGGTGATACTATTTTGATAATTAATCAATTATATTTTCATTAAATTAATTTAGAGTAATTAATTATTAACATATATGAAATTATCGGGTGTTACAATTTCTCTATTAGGCTCATGGCCAAGTTTAGTGAAACTGATGTTTATATTTATTTCATCATGAACTTCAAGTTCATGAGAAGTTTAATGTTTTTTCTTCTTGTTCATAGTCACTAACACCTCGATATACCTCAGTGCATTTCATGTAACAGGATTGAACCGTATTGACTAATTGGAAGTATACTACTTGTAAACTGGCCATGGGGTGTGGCAGGTTTTGTGCCTCTTTTTTGGGGGAACTTAGGATGCACGCATTCATTCAAAGTTCTATAGTCAGTAAGCAAGATCCGTTTGTTCACATTATTAGGTAATGATACTTGCACATCCATGGGACATCTGGTTAATTACGTATAAATATTTGGTTAATTCAGTATATTATATGGTTAATGGGCTTATTTTCCATAATCATGTAAATATTTGGTTAATTACATACAAATATTTGGTTAATTCAGTTCTTTATATGATTAATGGGTTATTATGAACTAATCAAATATTTATATGTGATTAATCATATAATGAATTGAATTAATCAAATATTTATACGTGATTAACCAATGTGTCTCAAATGGATGTCACATTTGGGTCTGCAGGTAATGATACCGTAGTTTATTTTATAACAAGTTGACTTACATACCTCAAAATTCTAAGACTAATCCTATAAGAGGCACTCGACCATGACTAGTACTAGTTAAAAGGAGTGTCCTTACTCTTTTCATCAGGGACATCTAGTTCACAGGATTCTTAACATGTTTCATCCTATAAAGTTTCAACGTTTCACATGTACTAGAACCATCAAGTGTTCATCAACCTTTCAATTTGTCAACAAGCTTCTCATGAGCAATGTATGAATTCAGTACCGGCCCAACATTTTTGGATACTTAAAACGAACTCTAAAGTGGGCCTTTCTAAAACAAATAATAAAATTATTATTAAAATTATTATATTTTTATTTAAAGTTTATTTTTCATATTTTTGGGATGTAAAATCATTTATTAAATTATTATAATCGATTTCATTTAACAATTCTTTTTCAATCGATAATAAAGCTATTCCACTTAATCTTTGTTGAGACATTGTTTATCTAAAATAGGATTTTAGTAATTTTAATTTTAAAAAACTTCTTTATGTCGAAGCAACATTTACGGGAATCATTAACATTGTTCTATAAGCAATTGCATTTGGAAAAGAATCGAGCCTTATTATACAGTTAAGTATGTCAATTGGTGTATCATTTTAAACTTGTATAATTTCTATTAAAAATTTTAGTTCTGTAAATAAATCATTTTTTGTGTGTGTTCAGTTTGTAAATAAATCTAATCCATCAATATAAGAGTTGTCATTATGTTTTAATGAACGTTCAAGGTTAAGACAATTTTCTTTTATATTTTTATTATCCATTGACCTTAAGTTCTCAATGCTAAATAGAAAACCAAAAATATCTTGGTACATTTTAAATTATTCAAATCTACTTTGAAATGAAGTGATTGCTTTATCTATTATGTACAAGAAATAATCAACTTCAAATGATTCTTCAGGAGATTTTACAACTTCATTGTCAATAATCTCATCAAATTGTTTCTTTCTACGAATAGTACATTTTTCACGGAACTTAGGTTCTATATTCATTTATATAGCAATTTCTTTGGCAGAAATTATAGCATTTTCAAATCCTTCTTCCCTATATATTTTTCAAAAAAATGAAACAAGACTTTTCAATTGTTGTATAACAACATCGATACACATATGCTTTGATTGCATATTTTTACTAATCGAGTTTACCGTAAAATTGAGAGAATTGAGAGAAATGAGAGATGGATGAGACAATGAGTAGGGACGTGACGAGAGTGAGAGAGTTTGAAAAGTGAAGCTTTTGAATTTTTTTTTGTGAAAAAAATAAATAGCAAATAGTATTATGTGTTGAGAGAAAAGAGCTTGTGAAAGAAATTGTCAAATTGATGGGAGTATGAGAGGGTGATGTGATTGAAAGGCTAAAGTACGAGAGAGATGAGTAAGACACACTAATAGAGATGAGTCATGAGAGAAGAGCATCATTTTTCAATTATTTATAGCAAAATACTAAAACATATTAACGTTTTTTTATTAACGAGTCATTATATGGGTGAGATAGAAATACGTAAGATGAGCCATCGTTAAGAAAAATGAAGAGTCTTTTATGTAGTTGCTCACTTAACCTTTTGTACAACAGACTCTTTAACATTTGTTTAAAAAAATATTATTAAAATAGGTAGTAAAAAAAATTTGGAAGGCCTGCTTTACCAGCTCCCTTTGGGCCGGCCCGTGTGTATGATTTTAGTCAAATGAACATCAAATCCTCTCATAAGCAAGAATCATACCTCAAATTAAGAACAAGAATCAACTAATATTCACCAAACCAATTTATGTACATTTCGGCCAAGTAAGAAAAACCTCCAAAACCAATTTTTTTTCACACTTGAACATAGAGATCCACTAGGAATAATAACAAACAACCCAAACAAACCAACATGCATGATAAATCTTGTATTGGTTGATTTATTCAAGTTTCTACCCGAAAATGATTTACTAATAAATGCTCTAGGTCTCCTTTAATGCATTAGCACCACACCTATCCATTTTCCACTTGCATCATACTGTATCTCAATTGGAATGCGAAAGTTAGGGTATGCAACGACTAGAGAAGTAAACAACTCTTTTTAATACTTCGATTGTATGTTTTTTTTTTCAAAGCAAAATGACATGTAAATGCATCACAATAGAGCAGAAAAATCCAACTAGGTTGACTCCTCAAGCTCTGCCAATCATTTGCGGCACACAAAAATAATTCATAATAATAGAGAAAATAAAGAATTCAAAAAAAAAAAAAACATGGGGTCATAAACCAAAACTCATGCAAGATAAAGACAATTAGTAAAATCTATAGTTTGGTAAACCAAACCCATCCCTAAAAAAATCAACTATAATAAAATCCAGGGCAAGATCCCACCAAAAAAAATTTGGGAAGTGATGTCAAAAGAGACTAATTTATCTGCACAACAATTACCCTCTCAGTATATATGAGACACCCTAAAATGAAAGGACTTAAGCAAAGAAATACAATTCATCCGCTTATTTCTTAATCTCGAAGGAACCATACTAGGAGAGGAAAAGGCTAACACCACAAATTGGAAATCACATTCTATACATAATTTCAACCATTTTCTCTCAAAAGCAGTTTCAATAGCAATCATCACTGCAGTAATCTCAGCATGCAAATAAAAAGAGATGCCAAAAATGAAGAAAAGCAACCAAGAATTGCACCACTATTGTCCCTGAAGTTACCACATCCTGCAGCCAGACCTGGAGACCCTCTAGCTGCCCCATCAGTGTTAACTTTGATCCAGCCACAAGGAGGAGTGAACCAATCTACTTGCTTGATAGAAGGAGCTTTTCTAGGATTGCACTTCACCTTGAAAGCTTTCAAAATAGAAAACTCCTCAATTGAGGAGAACATATGATGTTTAGAGCCATTACCCGAGAGAGAAGTTGAGACTGGATCAAAGGGCAGGACAGAAATAAATGACCGCTGCTCTCCACAGAATTAAAACACAAACAGCAGATAGAAGCCATGGTGCAACCTTTAGCTTGCAAGTGTTCATCAGTAGGCATTCGATCATGCAAAACTCTCCAGGCAATGAAAGATCTTGAAGGAGGGATGTTAGAACTCCAAATCAATTTAGTCCAAGCCTGATTCTAATTTGGTGGCTTCAGGAACAAGTAATCTTCTTTAAGACCGAGACAGCCCCATTCTGAAGCAGTCCAAATGACCTGATCAGTAGCAGGGTATAGGGGAATAACCACTCTAGAAATATCAGCAATTAACCCTGGAAATCTGTTTTCAAAAGAGGAGAGGGACTAGGAGCCCTCTTTGATGAAATCAGAAACAGAAGCATGTAAAGATGAGTGAATGTCAGGAAGGATATTCAACATATCCACAATTGGCTTATCCAGCCACCTCTGACACCAAAAATTAATATCTCTGTCATCACCAATCAACCATCAAGAATTATCTTGGACAAAATCAATATTACACTTGAAACCGGTCCATAGAGAAGATTTAATATAGTTAGAACACCATTTACCCTTCCTAACGAACCTTGCTTTGAGAAATTGAGCCCACTGCTTCAGAGAGACTATCATGTCCCAGCATATCTTAAGAACAGATGCATGATTAAGATCCCTCAATGATCTAATGCCTAAACCACCTTCTTGCAAAGGTCTGCACACTTTATCCTAAGCATCAGTAGAGAGTTTCCTAACATTAATATCTCCTGCCCAAATGAAATTCCTGATGCATTTATTCAAGTTTTTAATGAGATAAAGAGGCCAAAGATAAACAAGAAAACTGTGGTGCATCATGCTGTGTATAGTTGAATTTACCAACTGAACTCTTCTCATTATAGAAAGGAAGGAATCCTTCCATTTGGCCAATTTGACTGTGATTCTGTCAGCAATAGGCTTCAGATGGCCTTTCCTTAGCTTACCAATAGAGAGTGGCACACCCAAATAAGTAAAAGGTAGGTGACCAGCTTGGAATCCAAAAGCACATGGAATATCAGCAACTCTGTTAGGCATCAAATTGTCAGCATAAAACTTGCATTTACCTAAGCTGAGGAACTGACCAGAAGACTGACTATAAGCATCAAAAAGAGACATCAAAGCATCAATATTCTTCTTAGTTCCCTTGCAGAAAACCAAAATATCATCTACATACAAAGAATGACTTGGAACATATATACCACTAGCACCAGACATAGGAGAGAACATTCCTTTTGAGACCAAATTGGAGATCTCTCTACTCAAAACATCCTCAGCAATGCAGAATAGAAGAGGGGAGAAGGGATCTCCCTGCCTTACACCCCTCTTACAAGTGAAAAATCCCACTGATCTACCATTAACACTGAAGGACAGTTTAGAAAAAATGAGAGTAACTTTTATCCAGCTGCAGAACTTGTCACCAAAACCAAAGGCAGCAAGAACCTTAAGAAGGAAATCCCAATCAATGCTATCAAAGGCCTTCCTTAGGTTAAATTTGATTGCAACATTCCCTCCAAATGTTTTATAATTAAAAGATTTACAGATTCAGAAGCAATACATATACTTTCAGAAATAAACCTGCCTCTAACAAAGCCTCTTTGTTGTTCAGAAACAATCCTTGGAGCAATGTTGGCCAACCTTTGAGATAGGACTTTGGTGATCAACTTGAAATGAATATTGGCCAATGCAATGGCCTAAAATCTTCAATTCTGTCAGCACCAGGATGCTTTGGAATAAGGACAACTTTGTTTGAATTTAAATTAGGCAAAAGCCATCCTTGTATGAAGAACTGACAAATTGACTTGCAAATATCAGCACCAATGATGTTCCAAAAGGCTTGGAAGAAATATCCACCAAAGCCATCAGGCCCTAGAGCACCAACACCATTCATATCAAAGACAACATGCTTGATTTCTTCATCATTTGGAATTCTGGTCAAAAGCTCATTGTCTTCTGTACTGACTAGAGAAGGGATGACATTCTGAATTAAGTCATTTGGCAGACAGTCATTGTTGGAGGCATACAAATCAGAGTAATAATTAACAACATACTGAGAACCAAGGCCTCTGGATCATAAATAATATCCTCACCATTCTTAAGAACAGACATAAGTTTAGAAGCCTGTCTTAACTTAGTAACTCTATGGAAGAAGCTTGTGTTCGTGTCCCCATAAGAATGCCAATCCAATCTAGATTTCTCCTTCCAAAAGTCTTCTTGGTAATTAAGTGCTTGTTGCAATTCCAATTGAGCCAAATTCTCTTCCACCTGCACAACATCAGAGAATCCCTTTTCTGCAATTTTCTTCTGAATATCTTTTAAATTAGCTAAAGCAGAGTTTACTCTCATATCAACATCACCAAAGACATGCTTATTCCATTGCTTCAGTTCTGGCTTGACAGCTTTCAACTTCTTAGAAACAATAGACATAGGACAACCAACACAAAGTCTATTCCAGACTTCTAAAACAATTTTGTGACAGTCATGATGTGCAAGCCACATTTTCATAAACTTGAAAGAAGAGGGGAAGGACCTTTCATTCAATTTGGAGATCAACAAAACTGGATAGTGATCAGACATGCTTCTCACTAAAGTGCAGGAAGTAGTGGAAGAGCAGAGATTTAACCAATCATTGTTGCAAAGAGACCTATCAAGTCTTTTTTCAGTGTGATGGGAACTTCTTCTACCATTGCTCCATGTGTAGGCAGCACCTTTTGTGGGTAAATGGATAAGATTACATGAATCAGACCAACATTTGAAATCAATACAGGATGCTTGAGAAGGTAAGGAGGATCCTCTCATTTCACGAGCACCTAAAATTGCATTGAAGTCACCAGTTACAGACCATGGACCCGAATTAGCAGACTGAACAGCAGTAAGCTCAGACCATAGAGACCTTCCCTCCCTATAGCTAGTGCTATCAAACACAGCAGAAGAGTACAGAACCTGATAACTCCAGTTGATTGATAAGGAAATTTCTGAGATGAGTTAGAGATAACAGTTGGATAAAGATCTGGATTACAAAACCCCCCACAGATTAGGCAATAGATCATTCCTATCATTCAACACAAACATCTTTTATTTGATGCTTTCCATAAAGAAGGATGGATCTGATGATATGATATCCAAGGCTCAGAAATGAAGAGAAAGTCAGGCTTGTGAATAGAGCAAAGCTTTTTAAGAACAACCCTAGAATCAGGGTTACCAATTCCTCTTATATTTCAAAAGAGGATCTTCATTGATTAACAAGCAAAAAGCCAACCCTTGGTCGGGTATTATAACATCACCACCTACATGAGCATTTTTCCTGTTCTTCCTAATTTTCTTTTTCCTTGACTTAGAGATAATAGGAGTGAAATCATCACTAGGAACATTAGGAACAACATTCCCTGCATAAGAGTGATGAATAGCTGTAGCAGAATTATTTTCAATGTCATCCTCTTTCTCATTATCATCATCTTTATCATCAGCCCACAATACTCATATCTTTTTAAACAACAGCTGGGGCAGAATTGTCATAGGCTCAGAGGCTTGGTTGCCATCAATCTCTGGAGAAGTCAAAGATTAATCAAAAACTTCATCAACCGTGTCAACATAATCATCATGAGTTGACCTCTTAATCTCAATAGGATTTTAGCTAAACATTTCAGGATCAATCAAATTCTTATTCTGATCATTCTCAAGGTATATGATTCTATCAAGATGAGATATTTTTTCTACCACATAAAGCACATCATTAGGTAAAATTTTTGAGACCGAAACAAAATTATCTAAATTCCCAACCTCAGTAACATTTTCAGTAACAATCTCCGGCCTATTACTGCACTCAGGTCTATGGCTACCATCTCCAAAACAAAGAACTCAATTTGCAGAAGGAATATTAGGAGAGTTTTCAATTAGGATTCCTTTACCCTTATCAACTGGATTCGGCATCTTAGGATCTTTATTGATAACAGCATCCATCAAGTTTTGCTTTGGGACATATTGAAGAGAGGTCTTTTTATTAGGTTTTCCAGCAGCTGCATCTCTAGAGGACTTTTCTTTAGAACTGTGCCTGCAATCCTCTAAACTTTGACCAATGGATTTACAGAAATAACAAAAGGAAGGCAGCCATTCATATTCAACATTCACAAAGAATGCAAACCCTTCCCTCTCAACCATAATTCTGTCTCGAAGGGGACTTAAAAGATCCATATCAATCAAAATACGGGAAAAGTGGCCAAATGTTCTCTTCCTTGTAGCTTCATCCGGGGTAATTGGAACCCCTATAGCTCCACCAATCTCAAAAAGTGTTTTCGAACGCCAGTACTCTCTAGGAAGGCATTGAAATCTATCCCAACCTTGGTTAGAAGTTTGCTTGAACGAGTGAGGGTTAAAATCAGGGGTCCAAGCAAAGACACGCAAAACACCAGGGTTCAAACTCCATGATCCAATAGATCTTAAGCTTCTCAAATCATCAAGAAGATCGAATTTGAATTCATAAAAACCTCTGCCAAGGGACACCATTGACCAAGAACCAGAAAGTTTCCAAATCTTGGATAACTTATTGTGCAAGTCAGCAACCTTCAAGGGAGAATCACCTTTAGAAAGAGTAATTCTACCATGAAGCACGTTTTCGCAGTCTTCAACACCTGCAAGATACTCTTCTTCTGAAATCTTAATAGATAATGCACCCTCTTTCAAACATGGGCGTGGAAGCTGGCTTAAGGGGATGTCGCATGAATTTTTCAAGGCTTGGGCAAACGTTTTCTTCTGCTCCAAGGAAGAGGGAGGAGATACTTGCATATGAGACTCAATAACCGGTTGTGGGGAAAGAAGTGGGGGAGGATCAATATGAGAGGTTGAATACGGAACGGGGAAGTACCATGGACAATCATAGATGATTGCCATGGTGCAATCAAGAAGATACCCTAGTTTTTCATGCAAACCCTAGCAGGGAGTTTTTCTAGGATTAAAGTAGTATTAGGGAAAGCTAAAAATATACCTCTTTTGATTGTATGTTGGGTCTAACGAAAGTTGGTCTTTGTTAATTCTGTCAATGATTTTGCTAGTTTTTTTTTGTGTGGATAATAACGGGGAAGAAAATCAGCAATTAACAGTTGCTTAACTTGAGCATGGGGTGTTATAGAAATAAAAGTATTTCCTCTTAGCTCACACCCCATACAAGTAAGAAAATCTGCATACTTGTTCGCTTTCCTATCGACAAGAGACACCTTCATTTCCCAGTTTTCTTGGAGCAACTTTCTAATTTTTTCCACTGATCTCCATCCACTAGCGCAACCCACACCACCCCCCATAATACTTTGGACTACAGCTTGGGAATCAATTAGCAGTACAATGCAAGAGAAACCCATGTCCTTAACCAAACAGAGCCCTTCCCAAACTCCCCAAAGCTCTGCCAAGTAAGTGTTGGTGGTACTTAAAAATTTGGAAAACCTATGACCCACCTTCCATCCTTCAACCGAACCACTCCTCCATACCCAGCCTTACCAGCAGAAAGATTAGCTGCCCTATCAGTATTTAAACTCACACAACCAATTTTGGGAGGCAACCATTTGACCCTCAACCACTCCTTGCTCCTCACCTTCATGAAAGCCGCATGATTCTTTGCCTAACCATCTGCTCAACTTGATTCTTTACCATATCTCAGAGCCTATACAGACGCACAACAGAGCCATCATACTCCTGTCTATTGTGCCATTTCCATAAGAGATGACAAGTGAAAGCCCAAGTAGGAGCCCATGTAGCTCCAGCAGTAGCCACACAAGTTTGTCATTTTGAAATTCACCCAAGACTGAAGATCACCATGGAAGAATCTGCTTCTTTGGTCCATGCTAACCAAATGCTGCCACACTAAAGACGCTAGAGGGCAATCTCTTAAGACATAAAGCACCGTCTCCTCAACATTACCACAATGGGAACGATACTGGTTGCCCAATCCCCATTTATACTTCTTGCTGTTGGTTATAAATCTTCCCAAAGACACCTGCCACACAAAACATCTAACCCTTTTAGGGGCATCTAGCTTCCATATTTTCTTCCACAAAATATTTTCCTCCAACAAATGATGACCTCTCATTAAACCATAGTAATATGAACATGGATTCACAAAGCAAAGGACCAAGCATTGAAGACTCACATGGACCCATGACAAGGTCAAGACTAAGAAGAGTCCAAAATACTATAAAGAAGAGTCCAAGATATCTAGTTAGGGATAGGGGTTAGAAACTTTGTATAGAGTAGAGTTCATCTAATAAAGGTAGGAACTAGGACATTTGTATAGAGTAGAGTTCATGTAATAAAAGCACTTATTCAAAAAGCACTTAGGAATAGTTAGGATTTGGGCCTATTGGGCCACTAGGACAACATGGCATAAGAGTAGGAAACATTAGGCCCAAAACAAAGCCCACACTTGGGTTGTAGAGGAAAGAGGCGCTAGCTTGCACCTTAAGTAAGCTAGCTTGCACCTTAAGTAAGATGAACACTTTTGCTCATCTATAAATAGGCTTCATGTAATTCATTTTACAAGTTTGAACACAATTGAGTTTTCTCACGCTTGAGATTTCTAGAGAGAGTTGAGAGTTCTCCTGTTCTTGGTTCATGAGTTGAACCATTTATTCTTATCTTGAATTTCCTTATTCAAGTGGTGAATCCTCCTTTGGATTATCAATTCAGTCTTCTTCTCAAAGATGATTCTGTTGTGGCACCTTCCCCTTCATCTTCTTCCTATTCCATTTTCTAATTTTGTTCTTTAATTCTTGCAATTTACTTCTTACAATTTACTTTCTAGTCATATGTCAATTGTTATTCTCTTCTACTCCTTTTTTGTTTCTCTTGATTCTTCACTTGAAGAACAAGATTCATATAAATTGTGGTTGAATTATGTTTGATCTCTAATTTTGAAACAATTAGATCAAAGAAGATCCTAAAATGCTTAGTGAACAATCCTTGTTCACATCATGTGGTATCTAGAGCTAGATCTTTGATCTTCAATTGTTTTGAATTTTGATCAATTTTTTTTTCCAAATTCTATGATGATCTTTGAGTTGGAGCCAAATTCATGTTGAAAATTTCACATGCTAGTGGCTCCATTTACCACAAGAATTGGATGATGAAAAGTAATTTGAATCCAATTGTGGTCATCGATCTAGAATTTGAAATGTGTTTGAATTAATCTTGCTTGAATTTTTGGTGAATTTTTTTTCACTCCACATTTTCACTTTCAATTCTTAGCTCCATTTCTTGCATGTGCTCTTCCATCACATGTGATTTTGGTTACTTCTTGAAAATTCAAGAATATATCTATTTGCCTTAGTTTGTGAATTTGAACAAATGCAAAATTCAAATTCAAATTTCAATTCACAATAGTAAGCTTGATTCAAATTTTAATAAAAAGTGCTTCAATGATTTTAAATTTTTAGAACCTAATAGATCTTCATGAAATTCAATTTGTGTAAATGATGTGTTTATCATCCACTTGAATAAAAGATCTAGGTCGCTAATTACTTTATTTGTGCTTCACTACTTGGAAATCATTCTACACTACTTGAATTGTTCACATTTCCAAGTATTACACCAATTATGTTCAAATTTATTCATGATTGAAGGATCTTTTTGTAAATTCAAAAATTAAGTGTAATTGTTGTGAAATTGTAATTATAAAAATTCAAGTGGCTGCAATTTTTTTAAAAAAATCTAGTGTAAAAAGAAAAAGTTGGCCAAAACCGTAAATATATAAAGTTTTGGGGTAAAAGTGCAAATTCTGGAAAAATCCAGCAAAGGGAAAAGACTTGCCACCATTTAACATGCTTGTATTTGTATTGATCCTTCATCATTTGGTGTAGCACAATTCACATTGATCATTACTTGTTCACATGCACTTTGATTAAATTAGAATTACACTTTGTTGAACTCTTCCAACTTGTCTTCTTCACATCAATTTGAGTGTGCAATTCTTCTTGAACCTTTTTTTGCTTGTCTTATAAACTGCATTAGTTTTGTATTAGTTGTTTTCCACATTCTTGACCTCTTTGAATTGATTGCCTTTTGGTTGATTTGTCACTTGTTTAATGGCGACTAATTGTTGAGATCTTGTTTCAAGTTGTAGATCCCTTGAGGAGGAAACTTTTGAGTGGAAAGAGATAAGAGAGAAATCATCTTGTAAAAGTCTACATTGAGTGATACATACGAGTGACAATCTTTGAGTGAATGGCGAGTGAGTGGAGAGGCCCTTGTTATATTCATTTTTGACTTGTAATCTTTTCTTTCACATGTTCTTTAAGTGTATTTGTTCATTGTTGGATTGTACTTAATTCTTTTTGATTTATGGTGGTGTAATTGTTCTTATTGGTGTAATCTTCATTTTATTTGTGTAATTTTCAATTTGCTAGAATTTGTATTGTAATTTCTCAAATTGTAAGTGCACCATGGCTTAACAACATGAAGTAGACATTGAAGATTCTCCTACATCATCACCAAGAACAAGGAACTTGCATAGGAAGTTGGATAGAATGACAAGTAACTTAGAATGGTTGTTTGAAAGATTAGAAGTACTTGAGCTTAAAAAGGGATCAAGGCATGACAACTCACATAGAGGCACCTCAAATTTGGAAGACAATAAACATTGACCTAGGTTTGATAGATGGAGACGTAGACATGAACATAGAGGAAGAAGGAATGAGAAGGATGACAAGATGCATAATGTGAAGGTGAAGATCCCTAGCTTCCATGGGAAGAGTGATCCCGATGCTTACTTGGAATGGGAGACCAAATTAGTACACATATTCTCTTGCTACTACTATAGTGAAGAAAAGAAAGTAAAGGTAGCTAGTCTAGAATTTCATGATTATGCTTTAATTTGGTGGGATCAATTGAGTAAAGAGAGAAGAAGGTATGATGAGGAACCAATTATTACTTGGAGAGAAATGAAGAGGGTTTTGAGAAAAAGATATGTGCCTTCAAGCTACACTAGAGGCTGATAACACGCACTCAAGGTTGAAGCACAAGTGAAGAGAAAGAACTCCTTCAAGAAGGAGTGTGTCTCATCAAAATGCACTTTTTGCACCACCAAAATGGAATGATTGGGCTATGGTTTAAGTGCTAAAAGTGTGCATATTGATAAGGTTAAAATTGAGGTAACATAAGTTTTCATAGTAGGGCAACCGATAAATAATTTTCAACATCATGGTATTTGCTTGCCTACTAATATTTCTACCTTACCTATGTGCATTGACCCTTTTTTGAAAATTCAAAAGCAACTAATGCACATCCATCAAGGTTCCCATTCATTGAGAGAACTAAAACACATTTTAAATATCTTTCCACATGTTTCTCTCTATAATGGACAAACATTACCAAACAACCTTCAAGAGATTACACCTTATGAAAAATATTCGAAAGGGTTGATAATAATACTTGTTTTCAAATGGGTGATTTTTGACCTAGGAGGATGGGTTGAGAATTACAACAATAATAAGGGAGTTTCCTTCCCAAATAAGGGAGTTTACTTCCCAAAAACTTCTTTTCTTTTAGGAACTTTATAAAAGAATAAACATAAACATCTTCTCCTTAATGTATGATTAAAATTCGAAACGAATTTTCTTCAAGAAGGAGGGGATAATTTGAACATGGATTCAGAAAGAAAAGGACAAAGTATTGAAGACTCACATTGATGACAACCAAATGGTAAGGTTGCCTTGTTTATAATGTTTTGGTTGAATTCTAAACAAGTTAAATGTGTAACCAATTTTGTAACCAAAATAAGATGAAGAAAGAAACAAAATGGAAGAAGATGAGAGGTGGGATGGCACCACAAACCAATGGGTTTGGTAAGCCTATGAAGTTCGCCACAAGAATCTTGGATTCTTGATAAGAACAAGTATGACTCAACCAAGAACCAAGGAGACAATAATCTCAAAAAATGGATTCAATCCAAAATTCAACATCCAAAATTCTATTACATGAAGTAGGCGTGTTATACATATAGAAGTGGGCTGATTTCTTTTGCTCACACTTTGTCTTCCAAAAGATTCCAAAACCCCCACTTAACTCACCTAATCATGACACTAAAAACTCACACTAATTCCCACTTAACTCAGTCACCATAAAATGAGTTAATTAGCCTAAAAACCCATCTTAATGTAGCCACCAAAACATTCAACTCACCCACCAAAGAATGATGGTTACGCCTCCCCCTTTTAAATGATAATAAAACTCACAAAACTAAACTTAACTCACAAAATAACTCAGCCACTCATTAAGTTCACCCCCCCCCCCCCCCCCCTTATGACTCTCTCTCTCACTCATCATGTGGTGGTTACACTTGCTTCTCAAATTAAAAGTGTAACCCCCCATAATTTATACAATTTTATTCACAACTAATGAGGAGTTTCTTATAACATGCAAGCCCAAGATTCCCCCCCAAGCATCCTAAAACTCGTGAAACATAGGGATTTATTGGGCTTGGTCCAATTGTAACTCCTAACAAAGTTCATTTACATAGTCCATTACACTTATTGAAAATAAAAGAAAGCTCTTGAAATGGGCTTGCACGCCCCACATCATGCTTCTTCTAATTGGATGAGCAAATTTATCAACTTGGGCTCATCATCTTCATGATTCTCCTCTTGGGCTTGTCTCCATTAGAAATCCCACCATTTGAAGTTGAGCTTGTTGGGCCTTTTTAGTTATAGCTCTTGTCATGGGCCGACCGAGTCCTTGAAGAGCCTCTTGATCCATGATGGTCTCCATTGGGATCATATCATCCCCTCCTTATTTAAGTGAATTCGACCTCAAATTGAAATCTTCATCACCTACATCAAAAAGAGATGAGTCAGCCACATTGAAAGTTGCACTAAGGCCACCATACTCACTAGGAAGATCTATCTTGTAGGCATTATCATTGATCGTGGCCACCACTTGAAATGGCCCATCTACTCTTGGTTGAAGCTTAGATTTCCTTTGGGAAGGAAACCTTTCCTTTCTCATGTGTACCCAAACCCAATCTCCGGCTTCAAATACCACTTTCCTTCTTTCTTTGTTGACTTGTCTTGCATAGCTTTCGGTCTTCTTTTCAATTTGGACCCTTACTTGCTCATGTAACTTCCTCACAAATTCAGTCTTGGCCCTACCATCTTTATGCTTTAAAATTGAAGAGTTAGGCAATGGCAATAAATCAAGAGGATTTAAAGGGCTAAATCCTTAAACAACCCCAAAAGGAGAATATTGAGTATTACTATGAATAACCCTATTGTAAGAAAATTCCATAGGAGGCAAATAGTCCTCTCAAGATTTAATATTCTTTTTAATCACAACCCTTAGAAGGGAAGAAAGTGTCCTATTCACAACTTCAGTCTGCCCATCCGTTTGAGGATGGCAAGTGGTGGAGAAGAGAAGCTTTGTATCTAGCTTTCCCCACAATATTCTCCAAAAGTGACTTAGGAACTTGGTGTCCCTATCATTAACAATACTCCTTGGGAGACCATGAAGTCTCACCACTTCCTTAAAAAACAAATCAGCAACATGACAAGCATCATCAATTTTTTTTGCATGGTATAAAATGTACCATTTTTGAAAATCTATCCACCACAACAAAAATTGAATCATTGACATTCCTAGATCTAGGCAATTCCACAACAAAGTCCATAGACAAATCAATCCAAGGAAAATCAGGAATATGTGAAGGAGTGTAAAATCCACGAGGCATTACTTTAGATTTTGACTTCCTACACACAATGCATTTTTCACAATAATTTTGCACATCCTACTTCATATGAGGCCAATAAAAATGTTCATGTAAAATGTCTAGAGTCTTTTGGACCCCAAAATGCCCTAATAAACCCCCTTCATGTGCCTCCTTCAAAAACAATTCCCTTATGAAACTTTTAGGCACACATAATCTCTTTTCTTTGAACAAAAACTGTGACACCCTTCTACCCCGCATGTTATAAGCGCTTTAAGATAAGTAATTAATAAAATTTAGTCATGATCATACTAGATAAAATAAAGCGTCCGTTCATGGGCAGAAAAGTCCACATGAAATAGTTCTCAAAATCACGGAAAATAAAACGAGTTTAAAACAATTTAACATAGCAAAGAAATAAACCTATCCCAACTCCGATGTCACATACAGAGCTGGTATAACCGTTCCAGAATAAATCCATGGAATACAAACTGAAAACTAACTGAACATAAAAACAAGCCCTAACTATGAGTGGCGGCTCCTCAGGGTATGTTTGGATTAATGGAACAAGACGGAATTGAATGGAATGGAATGGAGTGGTATGGAGTAAGATTCCATTGTTTGGATTTTTTAAAAATGAATGGAATGGAATGGAGTCTAGTGGTATGCATTCTATCCCATTCCATCTTCTCCTCTTATTTTTCTTCCCCCCAATTTGGGGGGTATGGGATGGAATGTTATCTCTTAATTAATTAATTACTCATTTACCCTTATTTTATTTCACATATATACACACGTTCAATGAAAATTAAAAGGGGTCTCTTTTTCTTCCTCTCTGGTCTGGTACAATGTTTCTTCTTCCTGTTGCAATTTGTTCGAACCTTTGCTTTTTGAAACATGATTATGAATATGATTTTGGAGCTGTTAAGAATATGCTGTGGACGTTATTGCCATGCCTGACCCTTTTTTTTTTTATAGCTGTTGTAATTTGCTTGTGATTACATGGCCCATTTCAATGCATAATCGCTGCTGATCTCTACTGGCATCATCACCAACAACAATTAGTACTAACTCACTCCCCATTGTTTACGCAGTAATGCTAGAGATGGTTACATATTATTTTATACAAAGTTGAAAGCTATGTTATTTAAACTGACAAAATACAACAGTGAAATGATACTCACTTTTATATACATTTTGGTGAATGATTTGGATGATTTAATCATTGGTAATATGCTCTAATTCTAAATAACAATGTTTTTGAAAATAAGGGTAAAAAAGGAATAAAAAAATTATAACTCATTCCATTCCGTTCACTTTCCAAACGATGGAATGAAAACTTTGTTCTGTTCCATCATAAAATACCCAAACAATGGAATGGAAAATCTATTCCATTCTGCTCCACTCCGTTTCGTTCCATTCTGTTCCGTTCATTTCAAAGTATCCAAACAGAGCTTCAGAGTCACTCCTCTCCGGGCTGCTCGTCATCCTCTGCAAGGTGCCAATCAGGCCCAACAACAAACAAATAATGGGGAGTAAAAATCATGTAATCATAATAGCAAGGAGGTAGGAAGTAAAGTAAAACATACAAGCATGGCACCAACGTAGAATACATCATTCAACATATATAACATACATCAACATCATTAACATCGAGCATGCTATGCAGTGCAATGCAGTCCTACTCTGCCAAACCAACCATGCATGTGGATCCACTAAACTTGGGATGGACGACTTCAGAGTTACATATCCACATTGAGAATCTACTCAACGCTGGAGAATCTACTCCTCGGATAGCCAACACATCAAACCAATAGATGCCTCGTCACGGGGGCGCAAGGAGAATCTACTCCAATCGTGGATGACCAGATCACTGTACTCTAGGACGACCTCCCCTATGTCGAACATCCCTCAACAACAACAACAACTCCGATGCAATGTGTATGCAACACAATGACCACGGACAACCACCACCTCCATAACTCCAACGGAATCAACCGAAGACATTAGCGGAATCGACCGCAGCGGAATCTACCGCAACACCTTTAACCAGCGGAATCTACTGCAGCAGAATTGATTGCAACACCTTAGACCCAAACCGTGGAGTCAAGGTCCCCCCTTGGGACAAACTCTCGGTCCCTAAGGTACAACATCAATAACACCTTACACCCAAACCGTGGGGTCAAGGCCCTCTTGGCCATAAGGCACCAAGGTACAGCTCAAACAACTTGCGGTAACCCAATCGTTGCCGGCTTAACCATCTTAATTAATCTTTAATTAAGTTATCTAGTCTTCATCATTAATTAACTAAGTCATCATTTGTCGTTGGGGAAGATTGGGGTTAAAACCCTTGTTTAAGTCCTTAATCTCAGATTCTGTCCAGAAGGGTGAGCACGGTCGTGCTTAACCCCAGCACGGGCGGGCTGCCACTTAAGTGGGGCACGATCGTGCTTCCTTTTTGAGCATGGTCGTGCTCAGCTGCATGGGCGTGCTCCTCTGCTACACGGTCGTGCTTACTTCACGACCATTTTCCAGAATTCAAACTCGGAGCACGGGCGTGCTCCCTATTTAGCACGGTCGTGCTAAATGCACGACCGTACTGTTCTGGGCAGAGTCTCAACACAGTTCCTTAACCAATTTTTAGGGTGTTTAAACCGATTGATCTCTAACTCATTTTAGAACCTAATTTAACCAATTAAGGTTTTTAACATTTTAATCATCAACTCAACAGTCATAGCATCAACTATACAACCAACATAACATCAACATCCAACATCGTAATAACAACGACAATCATCATACTATCATGTTCATATCAAGGAAACCAAGACAAATATTAACAACATGTCATGAACATGGAACACATACAAATAACATACCAAAATAGCCAAGAACATACCATCACCAAACAATACAATTTAACATGTTATTCATTCATACACATAAAACAACACAGGGTCATGGGAACCCATTTACTTTACACTAACCCCAAGCCTATGAATACACTACCCTTCTCCCCATACCTGGAATAGAGATCACAATTCAAAAGAGAGAAAGAAGATCCACTTGGGTCCTGTCTCACTAGCGCTTGTCTACAACCTCAAGAACGACAAAGAGACACTTTGGTTCAACTCTAAGATCAAGAAATTAAAAGTAAAAGATCAAGAACTTGAAAGAAAGAACACAAGGGACAAGGTGCACTAATTTTACATTTTCTAAAGTCCCAAACATCAAGCACAACGAACCCCTATTCGTAGCGATGTTCTCCTATCAAGAAGCAGTGGAGAGGTTCCCTAGAGAGAGTTTTAGGGAGAAAAACCATAAGGATTCAAATAGAAAAGAGGGAGGCAGTTTTTTGAGTGTTTGGGTTGTGTAAATTAGGTTTATTTCAAGTCTAATGGTATATATATGAGTTTGGGTCATAACGGGTTCCTATTTCAGCCCAAACTGTATACAGTTCGGTATTTTAACCATAACATGAACTAAAAGTTTCCGATTGAGGTGTTATAGGTGTCGTTAGAAAGATCAGATAAATATATACAAATTAATGTCTAATGATCGAATATGAAATCGGACTCTAAGATGGTCAAAAGTTTGATGGAAGTTTAGTGACAGATTTGGTAGTTATACCTAGATAGGATCCTTAGGAGATTATGATAAGATCTTAAGATATAAACAAAAATAGGATGATCCTATATTGATAAGGACTCAAATCTGATTGGTTTAGGGGATAAAATCTAAGAATAACACTATCTCTATTTAAATACTAAATCACACGATATCTTATCATATCATTCTTAATCGCGTATTATTAATAAAATCACATATCATATATTAACATATAAAATCAAACATTAAAAGACACAATCTAATATTAATGCAAATAATGATATATTAATATTCATATTATCATATGCAATAATATATACACATATACATAAATATCAAACATATACATGGCAGAACTAACACATATAAACATAAGAGTGAATCTTGAGGTGTTACAAAAACCCTTGGTTCCTAAAATATCCATTTTGGGCTGAATGCACACAATTAGTAAAGATATTTGAAAATTCCTTATCATGCTCATACAAATCTTTAATGCATTCAAGTCCAAACAATTTTGTTTCAAGAGTAGAAAGTAAAGCATGTCTCCTTGATAATGCATCCGCCACAATGTTGGCCTTACCTTTTTTATGCCTGAACACATGGAAATTGTTCAAGAAATTCAACCCATTTGGCATGTCTTTTATTCAACTTTCCTTGTCCCCTCAAATATTTTAAGGACTCATGGTCAGTATGAATCACAAATTCTTTGGGCAAAAGATAGTGTTGCCAAGTTTGCAAAGCCCTTACTAAGGCATACAATTCCTTATCATAGGGGGGATATTAAGGGCACGTCCACTTAATTTCTCACTAAAATAAGCAATTGGATGCCCTTCTTGCATCAAAACAGCCCCAACGCCAACATTAGAAGCATCACATTCAATCTCAAAAGATTTAGCAAAATTAGGCAAAACAAGTATTGGTGCATGGGTGAGTTTTTCCTTAAGTTCCTTAAAAGCATGCTCTTGTTTTCCCCCCATTTAAAACCAACATTTTTTTTAACAATTTCATTAAGAGGTGAAGGCAAAGTACTAAAGTCCTTAACAAACCTCCTATAGAAACTAGCCAAACCATGAAAACTCCTCACATCACTCACATTTTTTGAGGGTTGACCAATCTTGTATGGCCTTAATTTTCTCTTTATCAACATGGACCCCTTTAGCATTAATCACAAAACCAAGAAAAATTACATGCTCCACACAAAAAGTACACTTTTCCAAATTAGCATACAATTTTTCTTTTCTCAATACAAGCAAAACAGCTCTTAAATATTCATGATGTTCATATATGTTTTTGCTATATATCAAGATATCATCAAAATACACCACAATAAACTTGCCAAAAAAATCTCTTAAAACATGGTTCATAAGCCTCATGAAAGTACTAGGTGCATTTGTTAAACCAAAAGGCATTATCAACCATTCATAGAAACCATATTTTGTTTTAAAGGCAGTTTTCCATTTATCCCCTTCCCTTATTCTAATTTGATGGTACCTACTTTTCAAATCAATTTTGGAAAATAAACATGCACCATGGAATTCATCAAGCAAATCATCAAGTTTAGGGATAGGGTGTCTATACTTTATTGTGATGTTATTCACATCCCTACAATCTGTGAACATCCTTCAAGTACCATCCTTTTTAGGTACTAAAATTACCGGGACAGCACGTGGACTCAAACTCTCTTGCACCCATCCTTTTTGCATCAACTCCTCCACTTGTTTTTGAATCTGTTTAGTCTCATGAGGATTACTCCTATAGGCTGGCCTATTGGGTAATGATGCACCCGGAATGAGATCAAAGAGAGATCATTAGAGACATTAGCATGTAAACAAAATTCCCTACAATAAAGCATATATAGGGGCTGCCTTGAAATCAAAGCATTTTTAACCTCACTTTTTGATGAAAATAGCTCTCTTTTCCCTCTTTTTCATCTCTATTTTTCTCACTTTTTTCTCATGATTTTTTTTTTTACTTTTTCATCATTCTTTTTCTCAATTTTTTCTCTCCTTCTCTTTCTTTCATCTCTTGCTTTCTCTTCTCTCTCATTTTTATTTGATCCTCACTAACTTATTTTGGAGATAAAGGAGAAAGAATGACCTTTCGGTCTTGGTACATGAAAGAGAATTTATTTGAGAACCCATCATGGGTGACCTTCCTATCATATTGCCAAGGCCTCCCAAGTAACATATGGCTTGCCTCCATAGGCACAACATCACAAATTACACTATCTTGATATTTTTCAATTGAAAATGGAACCTCAACTTGTTTATTCACAACCATTTCTCCAACCTCACTTAGCCATTGAAGCCTATATGGCCTTGGATGTGCCTTAGTAACAAGATTCAATTTGGAAACCAATCTATAACTCGCAACATTGGCACAACTACCACTATCAATGGTTAGAGAGCATACCTTTCCTTGAATGAGACATCTAGTGTGAAAGATATTATCCCTTTGGATTTCTTCATGTTCTTTTGCTTGGCTCCCCAAAAGTCTCCTTATCATAAACAAGTCACCTTCCGGAATGATCTCCTCTTCTTCACTCTCGTCTTCACCGTGGTTCTCTTTGTTGTGCATTGGGATGCAATGTATCCATGACCTAGGCATTTGAAGCACTTCACATCATGGCTCCTAGAACTTGTTTCCATTAGCTTCTTTCCTTGAGGGGTGCTCACGACCTTTTTGGAAAATGGTGCACACTCCTTCTTTGATTTGTCCTTCCAACTTGAAAATGGAAATTTGGAAGAAGAAGAAGAAAATTTGGACTTTATCCTCTTAAGTTGTTGCTCCACCTTGATTGCTTGTTGGACCAAATCTTCAAGCTCCACATAGTGTTGAAGTTCCACTATGTCTTGAATGTCTTGATTCAATCCATGTAAGAAGCGAGTCATGATAGACTCCCTATCTTCATTAAGGTTGGACCTAAGTAATGTCAACTCCATCTCCTAGAAATATTCATCAACACTTTTAGAGCCTTGTGTCAACCTTTGTAATTTGTTGTGTAAGTCCCAATGGTAGTGATTTGGGACAAATCTCTTCCTCATGACAAATTTCATCTCTTCCCAAGTATCAATAGGATCATCTCCATGTCTCCTCCTTTCTTTTTGTAATTGGTCCCACAACACAAGGGCATATTCTTTGAACTCAAGGGCGGCTACTTTCACCTTCTTTCTTTCATTGTAAGAGTTGCAATCAAAGACTTGTTCTATCTTCATTTGCCATTCCAAATACGCCTCAGGATCATTCTTCCCAATAAAGGAAGGAACTTTGATCTTGACCCCTTAAGTCCTCTATCATGCTTCCTTCCTCTACGCCCTCATCCTCTATGTCCTCTTCCTCTAGGTCTTCATCTTTCACTATCATAACCACTTGAATCATCATTGTTTTGAAGGTTGGCAAGTTGTCTATCATAGTTTGCTTGCATTGCCTCCATTTGCCTTGTAAGAGCATGAACTTGAGTAGCCATCCTAGCATGGATAGTGTTGTGACTCCGGCAAGTGTACCGGGTCGTCGCAAGTAATAAAAACACGGTAAGATTCTACCGAGGTCGAACACAAGGATTGGGTTACCAATTCGACTAAATTGTCAAGAAATCCGATACGTTGGTTAAGCAATAGAAGGTGGTTGAGAGAAAGAGATTGAGATTGCGAATTCAAGAATCGATTCAAATAACGCTACGGTGATTAAATTCAGAAATAAAAGCATCTAAGGTTTCGAATCCACCTACCCAATCATGCAAAGTACCCAAGTGATGATATTCTCCTCCCTAAGTTCAATTTTAATGTCAACCGGGACCCCTAAATTCTCCTAAATCCACTTCCGTGCTCATTAGGACGTATTCGATGATTTGAGTTAATTACTTGCTAGGTCTCTTAACCCTAATCTCGAATTCTATTAATTCTTGTTCCCTATAGGTTGCATCGATCTCCTACTCACTCTCGTGCAATACTCGACCGATGTTCCCAATTCCAAGTTCTAAAACGCGAATCGCCGCTAGGCCTCAACACGCTTAACTAGTCGATCACGCTAGCATATAATCGACACAATGAAAACAGAATTGGAAAATCATAATTGAATTAAAGGAGAGAGAGTTACATTACATGAACACTATGCCGCCATGGGTGGCTTCATCGATCCCCTAGACAAGAGGATTAGTTCCTCATGTCCGTAACAACAACGCACGTACAATCGGAATTCATCCTAAGCCTAAGAATTAAGAGGGGAGAAAAGGAGAAGAAATCCCAGAATAAGGGTTACAAAAGATCTCTGAAAATTCCGATCCAAAAGGTTCTCTTTCTTCGTTACGATCTGCTCTTATTTATAAGGAGGCCACGCGTCACGGCCGTGGCGGTCATCACGGCCAGGCCGTGACGGCCTCGCTTCGGCGCGCACACGGGATTTGAACATTCGCGACGCGAAGGATGTCTCGCGACGCGAGTCTTCTTGTCACGGCCGTGATGTCAATCACGGCCAGGCCGTGATGTTCTACGCCTTGTGTGGATTTTTTAGGTCACGGCAGTGATATACATCACGGCTAGGCCGTGATGGTCTCCGACTTGTATGGCTTTTAGGTCACGGTAGTGATATACATCACGGCTAGGCCGTGATGGTCTCTGATTCTGGTACTTTTCTGGAGTTCACACACTCGCGACGCGAAGAACGTCTCGCGACGCGAACCTTCCTGTCACGGCCCGTGATGTCAATCACGGCTAGGCCGTGATGGTCTCTGTCTTCCCAGATCTTCAAACTATCGCGGGGCGAGAATCCCCAGAATGGCAATCTCCACTAATTGTTGACTTTCCTTAATTCTTAGAGCCTCACTTATGGACCTGAAAACAACACAAGCAACCACAAGCGTAATTCTCTCCAAAATAACCTAAAAACTACACAAAAGACGCAAAACGAGTCAAAGTCCAACTTAGGAACAAAACAAGGCAAATTTGGGCGAAAACGAGAGTAAACTCGAATAAATTGGCACGTAAACCCTAGTTTATCTAGTCATAAAACTAGATAAGCCAGAGGCTTATCAAAATACCCCAAACTTAAACCTTGCTTGTCCCCAAGCAAGCTTAAAACTCAAAAACGACTCAAGACTTGGCAAGCCTAAAAATCTAATCAATTTCGCACAAATTTCATGCGACTTTACAAAACAGTTTTTTTTTTTCTTTGATTCCCCCCTTTTTTTTCATCAATGTAGTCCCCACATTCATCTACTTTAAACAATTGAGAAATTATCATTCACTCCATCATTACTCTAAGTTGAGGATCAGAGATACACAAAGGAAGATCACCTATCTCAAACAATTGCCTTCCTCACAAGGGTATTTAAAATTTCACTCATTCGCTCAAGTTTGTCAAGGTTATCAACTTTTCACTCGATTTCACTTATCAAGAGCACTTCCCATGAATTTGATTTTCATCTCAAACATAGATCCCACGAAAACATGCATGCAACATCAAAAGGTCTTTTAAAGGTTGTAATGGGGCCCATGTTGAGGTAGGATAATCAAGGATATTTAGGCTTAAGTCCCTAGGAACTAAGAGAGCATGAGCATTAAACACATTTTTCCACTCAAATTCCTTTCTTTCCATTTTTCATTTGGGCTCGGGTGACTACAACCTTTTCCTTGATATTATTTTTGTTTTGCCCCTTTTCTTTTGGCAATATTTTTTTTTTTTTGCCTTGGGTCAACCTTTATTTTCTCTTTCTCATCCCAATATGACACATACCTTGTAGCCACCCCAAACTTAGTTTCTCTCAACCTTTCTCTTGCTCATTTCCATGCTCTCCTAATCCTAAGATTGGGTCAACATGGTTTTTCAGATTTTGGCTCGTAATGTAGGGTCATCAAGAAACAATAGGTCAATTGGGCTCAATTTGGCTAACTAGGGAACATGCATTAGGGATGGTTCATTTCAGGCCAAGTAGTTAATTCAAAGAAAATTGCCTAAATCATTTGATGCAACACATAATCATGCAAACCATATAGAGATTCAAGCAAATTCGGGAAAGTGCAACTTAACAGTGATTCACACATTCAAAAATAGAGTTGGAGGCTCAAATCCTCACCTGGACATTTTGCAAATTGTTTGACCGAGATACGATTCCTAATGGGTGCACCCCCTCACCCCAAACTTATCATAAATCAAGTAATCACAACAAAATTCTCAAAGTTCAGTTTTCAATTTTTAAGTGGGGATAAATTTTTCTAACTTCAGAACCTAGGGGAAATCATCAATGGTCAAATAATTCATGCAATTAATCTATGCTAAATTCAATTAACATCCAACAAGCTTGCCGACACGACATTCATACAACAACTCTTGATCTTCTCAAATTATTCAAGAGTGACAAACAAAAACAAAACAAACACAAAAAAAACAAAAACAAAAACAAGAGTGAGGAAAGGAGAGGGTACCTAGCTTGGGTTGCCTCCCAAGTAGCGCTTGTTTAACGTCCCGAGCCTGACTCAAGTCGCCCCTAAGGGTTAATCCGGAGGAAGATCCTTCTTGCCATGCCATTCCTTGTCCCGTTCTTTGTAGGTTTGTGCCCCTTTACATGCTCGCAAGCGGTTCCCGGACAGCTCATTTAAGTTCAGGATCCTTCTATAATCCGCACGCACTCTCCACTCCGCGATGGTCTTTTTTGGGATCAACTTGTTGTCTTTATTGACCACCACGGTTGTGCTACCTTTCAACCTTGGTGCTTTACCCTTCTTTTTCTTGCCCTTGCAACTGAGCTTTTCCCCTGCACATTCTTCCCTTGGGAGACTCGGTATGGGTTCCATGTCTCGTAGCCACTCAAGGTAGACTTCATCCCCCGAAGGGCCTTTTTCCTCACTGTCTTTCTCATGAGATTCTACTGATACTGTTGCAAGTGAAGGATCATTGTCTTCTCGAGTTGCCTTTACCTTTTCAGTTGGGTCCGCCACATCCACTCGATACACTTCCGACCTCTCTACAGGGTGCTTCATTGCTTCAAAGAGATTGAAGACTACCTCATCATCTTGCACCCTTAGAGTGAGTTTCCCTTGCCGCACATCTATCAAGGCACCCCCAGTGGCCAAGAAGGGCCTACCCAGTATGAGAGGAACCTCGGCATCTTCGTCCATATCAAGCACTACAAAGTCTGCCGGAAATATAAGCTTGTCCACCTTCACCAACAAGTCTTCGACCACCCCATAAGGATATTTTATAGAGCGGTCGGCCAGTTGGAGCGACATCCGTGTATCCTTAACTTCTTGGATCCCCAACCTCTTCATCATAGAGAGGGGCATCAAGTTGATGCTTGCCCCTAGATCACATAATGCCTTCCCTACGGTCATCCCCCAATGGTGCAAGGTATCGAAAAAGAACCAGGGATCCTTCAACTTTGGAGGTAGTTTTTCTCGAAGAATGGCACTACACTCCTCGGTCAAAGCAACCGTTTCTTCATCTACTATCCTCCGCTTCTTGGTGAGAAGCTCCTTCATAAACCAGGGCATATGATGGCATCTGTTCCAAGGCTTCCGCAAATGGAATGTTAATCCGAAGTTTTCGGAAGACATCAAGGAACTTATTGAATTGCTTATCCTGTTGAGGCTTCTTCAATCTTTGGGATACGGTACCTTCATGTAAGGTGGGAGGTCTTGGGGTTCAACCCACTTCTTTCTACGGAACTCTTCATCTACAAGCTTCAGCCTTCCCCCTTGCTCCGGTGCCTTGTCACTTGCCAACCCTTCTTTCTCTGGTTGCTCTTCCTCAACGGGTAGTTGTTCCGGGGCCTTGCCATCCCTGAGAACTAATTGCACCCCTGTTAGGTTCCAACACCCTTCCGCTTCTAGTAGATATGACGTTGCATTGTCCCTTGGGGTTGTTCTCGGTATTACCTGGGAAAGTTCCTGGGAGGCGCTCATTAAGTTGCTTTGCGAGTTGGGCCATCTGTGTCTCTAAATTGTGAATTGCCGCCCTGTATGCGTTGTTAACTTGTCAACCTTCGTATTCACCGTGTCCGTGTTGATTATCATCTTTTCCATTGCTGCACTCATCTTCTCAATAGCCAGCTCCCACGGTTGTCTTCCACCATCCGTTATTTGCAAATCGACTAGGCCCTGGAAGAGCCTGCTGGGTATTGAATTGTTGAATTCCAATGTTCGGCCTTATACCCGCTGAGGTTGTTGCCAATTCTCTTTGAGGAGGTTGTTGACCGGTTAGACCACCATTAACATTACTCCAAGCGAAACCCGGATGGTCTCTCCTCATGTACCCCCTATTTTGATTCGATTGTAGTCATTTTGTCTGCATTCTCTCGATAGTTATTTCGGGGCACGAGTGTCAAAAAAGTTGTGGCATGAGTCCACATGTTCCTGAGGGAAGTTGAATGGACAGTTTCGAGTGTCATGATCTCCATTACAATTACCACAACCTGGAGGCATTCCCTCGTGTATCACATTAGCCTTCTTGTTCTCTGACAAAGCCGCCACTTGCATCTTCAACAATCTGTTTTGCTCAAGAATGGCCTCCATTGCCCCAGAGCTGATTCCATTTGAGGTTTCCCTTCCACGGTTGTAATCATTATATGACATTTTCTCTAACAGTGCCCATCCATCCTCAGCCGATAAATATACAAAAGAACCGCCACAATGCGGCATCACAGTTCATCTGATAGCGTCCTCTCAACCCATTAAAGAAATGTTGCACTTTGGAAACCGGGTCAAAGAACGCAGAGGGACATCTTCTCAACAAACCATTGTACCTCTCCCATGCTTCATTGTATGTTTCATCCTCCGTTTGCCTGAATGAAGTGACGGCTATTCTTGCTTGTGCCGCCTTCTGAGGAGGAAAGTATTTGGTTAGGAACTTCTGTGCCATTTGCTCCCAAGTTCTGATGCTGTTCCTATCCAAGCTGTCAACCCATCGCGAGCGACATCCCTAAGAGAGAGAGGGAAAAGTCGCAAGCGAAACTCATCCTGTGAGACTCCTCTTGTCTTCTGTAAGTCACACGCCTCAAGGAAGCGAGTGATGTGTCTATGCGGGTCTTGCTTTCCACTCCCATCAAACTGATTCTCCCGGAGCTGGAATGTGACACACGCTTCAACTCTGAAGGAGTCTGTGTTCAGGTTGCCTCTCACAATAGAAGAGTCACAATCCACCAAGCTTGGTAGATCGTACTCAAAGAGAGGCTTGTAACGAGGAGGAGGAGGAGGAGGATTTTCTTCAGCCATGCCCTCTATTTTAATTGCTTCCAACCTCTTCCTTTCTCTGGCCTCTTTTCTTAATTGCCTCTCGGTCCTGGTGATCTCTGAATCGAATAGCACGTCCTCTTGTAGAAGAGTACCTCGCATACAAAAACAGGCAAAGACCAAGTGGAATCAAAGAAACAGAGAAAAATAATGGCAATTAAATAAAAGAAAATAAAAAAAACTAAAAGTCAGCTTAACCAAACAGCCGAATTTCCTAAAAATTAGGAAAATTGGTTGTGCCAATCCCCGGCAACGGCGCCAAAAACTTGTTGTGACTCCGGCAAGTGTACCGGGTCGTCGCAAGTAATAAAAACACGGTAAGTTTCTACCGAGGTCGAACACAAGGATTGGGTTACCAATTCGACTAAATTGTCAAGAAATCCGATACGTTGGTTAAGCAATAGAAGGTGGTTGAGAGAAAGAGATTGAGATTGCGAATTCAAGAATCGATTCAAATAACGCTACGGTGATTAAATTCAGAAATAAAAGCATCTAAGGTTTCGAATCCACCTACCCAATCATGCAAAGTACCCAAGTGATGATATTCTCCTCCCTAAGTTCAATTTTAATGTCAACCGGGACCCCTAAATTCTCCTAAATCCACTTCGTGCTCATTAGGACGTATTCGATGATTTGAGTTAATTACTTGCTAGGTCTCTTAACCCTAATCTCGAATTCTATTAATTCTTGTTCCCTATAGGTTGCATCGATCTCCTACTCACTCTCGTGCAATACTCGACCGATGTTCCCAATTCAAGTTCTAAAACGCGAATCGCCGCTAGGCCTCAACACGCTTAACTAGTCGATCACGCTAGCATATAATCGACACAATGAAAACAGAATTGGAAAATCATAATTGAATTAAAGGAGAGAGAGTTACATTACATGAACACTATGCCGCCATGGGTGGCTTCATCGATCCCCTAGACAAGAGGATTAGTTCCTCATGTCCGTAACAACAACGCACGTACAATCGGAATTCATCCTAAGCCTAAGAATTAAGAGGGGAGAAAAGGAGAAGAAATCCCAGAATAAGGGTTACAAAAGATCTCTGAAAATTCTGATCCAAAAGGTTCTCTTTTCTGTTCTGATCTGCTCTATTTATAAGGAGGCCACGCGTCACGGCCGTGACGGTCATCACGGCCAGGCCGTGACGGCTTCTCGCTTCGCGCGCGCACGGGATTAGAACATTCGCGACGCTAAGGATGTATCCCGACGCGAGTCTTCTTGTCAAGGCCCGTGATGTCAATCACGGCAAGGCCGTGATGGTCTCTCTGCCTTGTGTGGATTTTAGGTCACGGCCGTGATATACATCACGGCTAGGCCGTGATGGTCTCTGACTTGTATGGCTTTTAGGTCACGGCCGTGATATACATCACGGCTAGGCCGTGATGGTCTCTGATTCTGGTACTTTTCTGGAGTTCACACACTCGCGACGCGAAGAACGTCTCGCGACGCGAACCTTCCTGTCACGGCCCGTGATGTCAATCACGGCTAGGCCGTGATGGTCTCTGTCTTCCCAGATCTTCAAACTATCGCGGGGCGAGACTCCCCAGAATGGCAATCTCCACTAATTGTTGACTTTCCTTAATTCTTAGAGCCTCACTTATGGACCTGAAAACAACACAAGCAACCACAAGCGTAATTCTCTCCAAAATAACCTAAAAACTACACAAAAGACGCAAAACGAGTCAAAGTCCAACTTAGGAACAAAACAAGGCAAATTTGGGCGAAAACGAGAGTAAACTCGAATAAATTGGCACGTAAACCCTAGTTTATCTAGTCATAAAACTAGATAAGCCAGAGGCTTATCAGATAGCTGCTGACCTTGGAGAAAGAGGTGGACTATCATCATGGGCTGCCATGATTTGAGTAGAAGAAATTAGAAGTTTACTCACCACACTCCCTCACTTGTACTCACAATTGTTTTTCACTCTTTTGGCTTTTTCCACACAAGATGTAATTTGCCACTCTTGCCTTTTTCTACTTAATTGTCCTCCTTTAGTTCTTAGAAGAGTCAAACACAAAACACACAAAATTCCAAAGTTCAAGTAACAAAATCACAAAACATATCAAAAACAAAGGAAACAAAAGGAAAGTCTAGAAAGGAAAATGTTTGAGAAGGATGAAACAAGATAGAAGGGAAATGTTTTCAAGACACAAAATGCCCAAGTAGAACTTTATCTCTTCTCTTCTTCTCACTATTTCATGCACTTACTTCACAATTTTTTTTTCTTTTGAAAATTGCGCAACTTTTGTTTTTTGTTTTTTTTAACTTTGATGAGAAGAGAAGTACTGATTGAAAACTTGAAGTTTTGGGCAGCAACACAAGAAAAACGAAAATTCCCTTCAAACAGAATCAAAGTGTAAGTTTTTTTTTTGGGTAAAAAAAGAATAAAGGTAGAAGGTAGAAGATGAAAAACAAAACTCAAAATCCAACCAAAACCTTAGCTTTGATACCACTTGATGACAACCAAATGGTGGGGTTGCCTTGTTTATGATCTTTTGGTTGAATTATAAACAAGTTAAACGTGTAACCAATTTTGTAACCAAAATAAGATGAAGAAAGAAACAAAATGGAAGAAGATGAGAGGTGGGATGGCGCCACAAACCAATGGGTTTGATAAGCCTATGAAGTTTGCCACAAGAATCTTGGATTCTTGATAAGAACAAGTATGGCTCAACCAAGAACCAAGGAGACAATAATCTCACAAAATGGATTCAATCCAAAATTCAACATCCAAAATTCTATTACATGAAGTAGGCATGTTATACATATAGAAGTGGGCTGATTTCTTTTGCTCACACTTTGTCTTCCAAAAGATTCCAAAACTCCCACTTAACTCACCTAATCATGACACTAAAAACTCACACTAATTCCCACTTAACTCAGCCACCGTAAAATGAGTTAATTAGCCTAAAAACCCATCTTAATTTAGCCACCAAAACATTCAACTCAGCCACCAAAGAATGATGGTTACCCTTCCCCCCTTTGAATGACAATAAAACTCACAAAACTAAACTTAACTCAAAATAACTCAGCCACTCATTAAATTCACCCCCCTCCTTCATGACACTCTCTCTCACTCATTATGTGGTGGTTACACTTACTTCTCAAATTAAAATTGTAACCCCCCATAATTTATACAATTTTAATCACAACTAATGAGGAGTTTCTTATAGCATGCAAGCCAAAGATTCCCTCCCCAAGCATCCTAAAACTCGTGTAACATAGGGATTTATTGGTCTTGGTCCAATTGTAACTCCTAACAAAGTTGGACCCATTTATATAGTCCATTACACTTATTGAAAATAAAAGAAAGCTCTTGAAAATGGGCTTGCACGCCCCACATCATGCTTCTTCTAATTGGATGAGCAAATTTATCAACTTGGGCTCATCATCTTCATGATTCTCTCTTGGGCTTGTCTCCATTAGAAATCCCACCATTTGAAGTAGAGCTTGTTGGGCCTTTTTAGTTCTAGATCTTGTCATGGGCCCACCAAGTCTTTGAAGGGCCTCTTGATCCATGATGGTCTACATTAAATGAGTTATATGTTAATTGGGCTACACGAAACTTGATGAATGAGCAAGGCCCATTATGAATGGTGGCTGGCATGTTGTTGGAACTTACAAAGGAGAGCAACCTTTGGCTTGCATGCCTAGGTAACTTCTTTAGAAGTTATGGAACCAATTTTTATTATTTTCTTAAGTAGGATAGTTATGTTCTTTTAATAACCACTTGGTGGAGAGTTATGTCTAGTTATTAGGAGTTTATGTCATCTTATGATGACCTTTGGTTTTTCTTTCCCTATGCTATATGTACACACCTATTACATGATGAAATACAAATTTGATGTTCATTTTGGATTTGTTCCAAGTGTGAGAGTGTTCTCTCTTAGGATCTTCATTGAACTAACCCTTTGATCTTATCAAGAGTCCAAGACCCTTGTGACGATCTTCACCTTGGCTTATCAATTCCCTTGGAATTGTGGCGCCTTTCTTCTTCTTCATATTTTGGTTGTCACTCAAGGATAGATCCGAAAATTTACATGTTCCTTCTTAGGATCATATCATTTGGTATCTAGAGCTGTCCTTCCTAGAGTGACTTTTGATTTTGTTTTTTCGATTTTTTCGGAAGTTTGAATTTTTCTTAATGGGTTTTTCATGGAGTCACTAATGAAGAAAAATGATGCCAAGAAAATGGAGGATCTTTTATATTCTAGATGCTATGTGAAGGACAAGATATGTAGCTTGGTCATTGATTGAAAGGGTTACATCAACCTAGCTAGTACCACCATGGTGCAAAAGTAGGGACTTCCTCTTCTAGAGCATCCACAACCGTATGTCATTTGGAGCATCCCGGAGTTTAATGATCTCGGTGACGTGATGGTGAACAAACAAGTACTAGTGTCGTTCCGGATCGGGAGATATGAAGATGAGGTGTTATGTGATGTGGTGCCTATAGAAACGAGGCACTTGGTACTTGGGCGTCCTTGGAGGGCTGAACGAGAAGCGAATTATGATGTCTACAACAATAGGTACTCATTTACATTTAATAATCACAAAATTACTCTTGGATCATTGTCACCAAAACAAGTGTATAAAGATCAAATGTACTTGAAAGGAGAGAGTGAGAAAAAAAGAATGATTGAGAAAACAATAAGAGAAGAGTGCTCGGTGAATGAGGAAAGCAAAGAAGGAGAAGTAATAAAAAAATAAAGCCATGAGAAAAAGGTAGAAGAAAAGGGAATGGAGGAAAACAAACAGAATGAAAAAGATGTTGAGAAAAATATGGAGAATACATTTTTTGAAGGGGAAAATAAAAAGAAAAAAATTGAGGCAAAGGTTGAAAGAAGAATTGAGAGTCTTCCTATAAAAGAAAATAAGGTGAAGGGAGCAATGTTGGCAAGGTAGCCTATATATATCTTTCTATGTAAAGATGCTTGTTTGACTACTAATGCAAACTCTTTGCCTAGAGGTGATGACTCTATTTTGAAAGTTGAAGAAACAATTCCAAGAGAGGTGCCCCATGGATTCAAAAGGGTTGTGTTTGAACCCGGAAGATGAAGACGATTCCTAAAAGCAATGAATTCGAGGTCGAATTCTCTTCAAGAGGGAGGGAATGATGCAAACCAAGAATGATATCCAATTTAAGGCCAAATTAGTTTTTGATGAAAATTTTATTTTCATTGTGCTGAATCTGTATGCTTGTTTTGGTTGTATCTTGAGCTACAGATCTCATATTGATGTATTATTTACTTCGTTGGAAAGATTAGGAGATTATCTACAAATCATAACTCATGCCTCTTAACCTGATTCAGCTTCTATCATAGTGAAAAACGGGCTGCAAGTTTAATACGAATTCTTGGACCTTAAATGAGTTATATGTTAATTGGGTTACACCAAACTTGATGAATGAGCAAGGCCCATTATGAATGGTGTCTGGCACGTTTTTGGAACTTACAAAGGAGAGCAACATGGACCCATGACAAGGTCAAGAATAAGAAGCATCCAAAATACTCTAAAGAAGAGTCAAAAAACCTAGTTAGGGATAGGGCTTAGGACCTTGGTATAGAGTAGAATTCATGTAATAAAGGTAGGAACTAAGACCTATGTATAGAGTAGAGTTCATGTAATAAAAGTGCTTATTCAAAAAGCACTTAGGAATAATTTAGGATTTGGGCCTATTGGGCCATTACGACAACATGGCATAACAGTAGGAAATGTTAGGCCCAAAACAAAGCCCACACTTGGGTTGTAGAGGAAAGAGGCGTTAGCTTGCACCTTAAGTATGATGAGCACTTTTTCTCATCTATAAATAGGTTTCATGTAATTCATTTTACAAGTTTGAATATAATTGAGTTTTCTCACACTTGAGATTTCTATAGAGTTGAGAGTTCTCCTCTTCTTGGTTTATGAGTTGAACCATTGATTCTTATCTTGAATTTTCATATTCAAGTGGTGAATCCTCCTTTGTCTTATCAATTCAATATTCTTCTCAAAAGTGATTCAATTGTGGCACCTTCCACCTTAAAACACAAACATCACGCTTTTAGTTATTTAGGTGTCTTAGTATTATATTAGGTGTCTTGTTTTTAGATTAGGTGGCAATTAGGTGTCATGCTTAGATTATATTAGGATTAGGTGGGTTTATTTTCTTGACATGTGTCCAGTTAGTGATACGTGTCCTTCCTAGGTGTTGCCCCATCGACACAACCGAATGTTTTCTTCCGCATCTTCCTGCGTAGCCTGCTGCTCAAATATTTTTCTTAATTATTTTAGGTTACTCCTGAAAACTTATGGTACTCAAGCTCGACTACTCTCAATTAATTAATTAATCGATTTACTAATCACTCGGTTTGCGTTTGTCTGCGTTCCGAACCCGTTTCAGCTTCGATTCTCCTCAAACTTGAAACACAAGCTAACTAACACCTAAGGAACATGATTAAGCCTTCAAATATACTTAATCCTTTCCTTAAACAAGAATCGAGAAAAAGGGGATTACAATCAGTCGCGCGCAGATGTATCAAGTCACCTGCAGTGATATTTCTCTAGCCAAGATTCTACTCATTCCATTTATTTAAAGAAGTAATCCCTCATAGCAGCAATAATCCAAACCTGCAATCAAAATTTGAGCAATGATGGTACTGCACAGCTTGAAAGTGAGCAACGAAGCCTCCAATATTTGAGTATCCATGTCAACAGGGTAATAAACTAAATATAATTTTAGTTACTTAATGTGTAATGTAGGCAGATAATGAATTCAAAACTACATATATAGCATATCCAACCTTCAGATATTTGAGGGAAATTCTAATCTTGGTCATCTAGGTCAATGTCATCCTACTGATTGGTGAATTTGTAAAGATAAACTTAAAAAGTGTACGCATGGTGCAAGATAGTATCATGCCAATATATCCAGCTCAAAGCTACAGAAAACATTCCAAATTTCGATTAATCCATAAAACAACAGTCCAGCCAATAATTTTGAAATAATGGTGGAGTTAGCATTCGAAATTCAAAATATATATGCATAACTCCCTTTCAGTCTACTTGATTATACAAAAAAAGTATATGACCCTATTCAACAAAATCCAATCATCTTCACAAACACTCTCATATAGAGGAAACACCACACTTGCCTTGCAACCATGGCAACTCATAGTGGAGAGCACGATTCTGAGCCAATAAATAGTCAGAATATGGTTTATAGTTACCAAAGAAAGTACCCTTTAGAGTCTTTTCATTCAATACATTTGAATGCATGCATTTGATGCACTATATATGTAGTTAAAATCATGGAAAATTAAAAGACTAATAAAAATAAGCTTGAGGAACTTTACATCATGCACACATTCGAATGCAGAGATCATAGCACTGATACTTCCAGTACATTCAACACTACGGTCAACTCCCCCACCAGTCATTGCAGCAATAACCTGAAATGAATTGAAATTACTAAAATATGTGCAAAAGCTTATGTATAATTTCATGACTAATCAATTTATAGTATGTGACAAACCTCTTGAACTGGCTTGTCACGATCTTTTGGATTCACAAACTCATTAACTCCAAACTTCTTAGCTGTGGACAAGAATAAGCATATTCACAAAATAATAAGTATAGAATTATTTAATATCTATGATGTATCAACATCCTCAATGACAAAATAATTATGGTACTCATATTTCATGAGTTTGGTTAGGCCAAAGGTGCTATCTTATATGCTAAGTTAGAAACTTAGAACAAATATTGTCTGTAGATGTGAGAGAGGTTAGGTAGATATTGTGTTCTGCATGTTCAAATAACAGAACTTGTCTATAATCAAGGTATAACTAGAATTTCTAACGACTTCACTCACCTTCAATAAATCTCTTAGAATTCTTTCTCTACCCATGTTTTTACCATTTTCCTAGGATTATGCCTGTAGTATCCATGTATAAAACGGTAGTCTCCTTGCACATATCCATCTCTGTCCCTGATATCATTCAGATCATAAAGTTTAGTTCAAAAAATAAAATAAAATGCATATTTGGATCAATCAACTTGGCGTCCAGCTAATGTAGTAGAAACATATTCTGTGCTGGAGTTGTGCTTTTAGTGTATCTAAGTCTCTAAGAAATATATTTCAAAACAAGTATACAAAAAAATTTCAGTAATCCTAACTCCTAAGCCTAGTGTTTTCCATAAATTCTTTAACAATATATGATCACAACGCTAAATAGAGAGATAACAGATGGCAGACAAGATTATCACATACATCAAATATTAGCAAGTGACACAAGTGTTTCTCTCCATAACTCTCTCCAACTGTTCCTTACAAGTGTTTGTTATGTTTCACTTCCACAAGGACATTGAAGCAGAGAAAAGAGAATAGAAAGAGCCAACAAAAGTTAATGGGTTAGGAAACACGAACATTGCAAAAGAGTAAAAACAAAGACACAAAAGTCACTCAATTTCCAGTGTATCTCACCCTCACGTTTCAATCATCAACAATTCCATAAACAAGAGTTTCAATTCCTAAACGAAAATAAAACATAATAATGAAGATCCATACAATTGCAAATTCATCGCCATATTTTCTGAACTTTTATTCAGCTTTTAACATGTAAAATTCAACGGATCAGACGAAGAAAGAAGCCATTGCTGTCTCTAATGGTGGCTCAACTAAGGGCAGCAACGGCGGGTGACGCGGTGGCGGAGGGAATGGCGTTAGGAACAGATCCTCGGGAATCATCATGGTCATCCAAGAACAGATCTGTGTCAGTACCCCTCGCCACAGCGTGACCTATGTCAACTCTCGCTGTCGCGTCACCTGTGTCCCCCTCTCGAATCTCCCACCCCTGCAAGCACTAGGAATGGCGAGTCGAAAGTGACAATGTAGAGTGGTTGGCTTGGAATGTAAAACAGCTTGCCGCCGTGCTGTGAGGGAGAAGAAGACGAAGAAAGTTAGGTCAGAGGAGAAGTGAGTGATTGTGAGAGAGCAAAGAGCGAGGACCATGCGGTTTTCACAAAAATGTTATCGGCTTTGACATCGGTTTGTATTATAACCGGTGTTGTTTTGAGACATTCAACATCAGTTAGAATTTTAACCGATGTCAAAAGTGAGGCTAAATTTATAATTTATTTTGTTTTAATTTTAGACATCGGTTATCTAGAATAACCGATGTTAAAATATTTCTACATCAGTTAAAATTAGAACCGATGTTAAAAGTATTGCCATTAATTTCAAAAATGTCACCGCCTCACTTTCATCATCGGTTAAAATTGAACTGATGTTAATTCATGATGTATAAAGCATATTTTGCACTAGTGGAAGTGAAAAATAAAAAGGGCAGAAGGTGAAACGAGTTCACCTTCTTGCCATTCAAAAAAAAAACATATAGAGTTGATAAAGAGGTTAGTGAGAAAGAGAAGTTCCGGAGGTTGTCGAGCTCATGCCGGTTAGTGTTTCACGAAACTGACTACGCCATTGCTCTCGTAACAACGTCTGCTTCCTATCCGTATCTTTCTTTTCTTTCTAGGACTAAGGTAAGTCTATGCTTGCATCATGCCGACATGCCGATGGTGTCGGTATTGATGTTTTTTCTCGTTTATCTATCGGTTTCGAGTTCCGTTTACATATTAGGGTTACCAATGATGTCTGCTTCGTGTATATGTGTTCTGGAGAATTTTCGGAGCCCAGGAAGGTCGTTATTGAGCACGTGGCAGTATCTAGAGGAGGAGGAGAGTTTAATGTTCATGGTCCCAGATACATCCACGTACATCTTAGGTGGGAGAAAGAAGCACCATATCGTCGGAATCGTCTAAATAGCGTAAAATGGAATAATAGTTGTAGGGCGACCTAAACCCTACTAGTGAGCAAGTAACCAACAATGCCAAAATCACATTGGGAAACTACCCTGTAGTACCAATGATGATTTGAGGATTGTAGGTTTATTGCTATTAGGCTAATTTTATCATTATCAAGGATGTCTGATTTTTATTGTTGAGCTGGTTATTATGTTCTGGTCGACTTGATATGCTTAACATGCTATATATGCCTTGCTATGATAACATGTTTATTTTAATATTATTTTAATATGTGTAACATGCTCAATTTTCTTAACATGCTCTGTTTGTTATTTTATGCTTAGCTGGCCTTCAGGCGATGATATATGGTATCTTGGAGATGTTGGTGATGGGGAGAATGTAATCTGAGAATTAGAGGTGCCTAGCCTAATGAAGTATGATTTTATATATATGATGAGCTTAAGTGATATTATATGAGATCTTTTATGAGTTTTTGGTAAACACAATCATGTGGGTGGAACACACGAGGTCAGAGTATCCTATTACAGAGTTGGATATCATGGGCTAGTTCACTAACGGTAATGGGGGAGACTACCATGATACTCTTGTAGTCCTTGTCGATCTGTCTCGTGTATCCGAACGGGAATGTGGATACTATATTATATTGTGCCACTATTCCCTAATGGGAATGGGGGAGTAGTGCCACTCTTTGAATGAGCGCCCTAACGGGAATGGGATTGTGCATTGGAGCTTACGGAAGCGCCACTAGGACGACTAACTGACATGCGTAACGGGAATGAGGGATCTGTACAGGATTGTAGGTGGTAACGTCAGACTTAGCTACATGAGTGCTTAAGGGTAGAGGATGATACAACAACTCGAGGATGGTTGCTGCCTTTAGGTGTTGCATGTCTTTGCACTATTATTGTATTTTATGCTATGTACCCCTTTTCCACTGCATGAGGATAGTATAGTTTCTTATCTCCCTATCCCTTTCTCTGTATGTTTCGTTATCGACCTGTGGAGCAGAGACAATTGAGGAGGATGCCTCACTTGCACGATCCCTGGATGACCTAGCCGATAGGGGTCCCTTTCTGTATATATCGGGCCTATTACAGTGTACATGCATTTTGGTGAAGCTCCATACTTGTGCTTCACTGGAGTCTTTTGGTTGGGACAGTGCCTTCCTTTTCATCAGTTTTGGCATCCACCACCCAGGCCGCACCCACACCAGTGGGATATATCACAGAGTTCTTAGGTAGTGTGACCAGTTGGAGTGGTTCCTAGAGAAAGGGCAAGGCAGAGTCTACAGTACCAACATATGCACCAATGTCGTCGAGTCATTATCTCAGATAGCAATGAGGTGACAGCATCCGCACCGGCATAGTGATCACCTTCGAGGGTGTACAAACGCAAATATGGGGAGAGTCAGGATAGTACTAGATATCCACGCTAGTGCCAGTGGATGGCCAGAGCATCTGTTTGTATATAGGACTATGTGGTGAGCCATTTTTGATGGATTTTGAGTGTGGGCGGGCTCAGTGGAGTGTGGAGAGGTTGGTTTCTGTTCTCTCATCTTTTGATGTATTTTCTATCTTTTTAGAGTTTTAGTATATGTATATGTTAGGGCCGTGCTGAGGAGGCATCCAGCACAATTTGTCTTTATATATGTGTGTGTGTGTGTGCACGCTGAGGAGCATGATTTTGAAATATTATTTAACCCTCATACTTGCTGTTTTAAACACCATTTGAGCTTAATTGATCGGTCTTAGGTGCATTTCATGACTTTGGGCCTAAATTGGGCCTAATTGCATTTTTCAACATAAATGACATCCTGATATTGCTTCTGTATTTACAGCATAACTTTGGTTGTAGACATTGGAAAATTATGATTCTAATTTTGTAGGAAAGATAAAAAATTCTACAACTTTCATGAAGAGCTTGTAATCCAATTCGGATGATAAGAGGGTCAAATATGAGCTGAAAGTGAGACCAGAGGTGCTGTTGCGTGAAACTGGATAGAGAGTATTGTTTGGGCCATAACTTGAGTTGTAGAGGTCAGATACACCTGAGCCCAAGAGAATTGTGAATATGACACATTAGGCTACAACTTTTATGAATATCACATAACCAAATGATGTCGTTTTGATGATGTAAATTGATTTGGAAAGTGAGTTTCAGATCCTGAGGTATGCTGAAGTAAATTGGGCCTAACTCACTCATTTGAGGTCCAATTGGAGCAATTTTGGTGGCCACTTGAAGCTGGGCCAATGGGATACGTTTGGAATTATTTATTTTGTTCATTTACGGTGTTTTAAACCCTGAAAAATGCAGAACAGCAGGAGCCACGAAATTGGAGAGCTTTCTCCTCTTCTTGGTCATTTTTCTAGGTTTTCAAGTTCTTTCTTGTAATTTTCTTTTTCCTAGTTGTTCCTCCATGTTAATGGAGGGCTAAACTCTCTTAATCAATCCTTGGGTGTAAACATCATTGAGGTTTGATTTATGAAATCTTATTCTATTTGGTTTGTTCATGCTTAATTTGTTTTTCATTGTTTCTCCTCTCTTTCATTCTTGATTCTTTGCTTGTTTGCTTAAATGAATTGGAATTTTGAATGTATCTGTTAGTGGCTTCATTAACTCTTTTTTAACGAGGGAAAAATCAGATTCTAGGTTATGCATTGAAGGTGTTTGATGAATTTCCTAGCTTGGTTAATTTTGGTTCTTAAGTTTAATCTTGGTTGGATGTTAGCGTAATTCATTTACCTTGATTAATCTTCATTCTAGAAGTGTTTCTAGTAGTTAAATTGTGGATTATGGTTAGGCGTACTGCTGTAATTCAAAACCAAGGATGAAATTAACATGATGTTTGTTTGTGGTTAAGGATTGATTAAACCCCGATAATTGTTGAACCCCTTGGATTGGTTGTTTTTACGTGCTGTTTTTTGATTAGTCTGTCTTATTAATTTTCGTGCTTATAAACACCCCCAAACCTTTTAATTTGCTTTCTTAACTTTGATTGAATTTCTGAGTTGGTCCTTTGAGAGGCGATTCGGGTTGACACCCTTGCTGCAAGTAGGGTTGTAATTCAGTTATATTAATTTTGGTGGGTTCGGCACCTATCAAAATTTTGACGTCGCTGCCGGTATTTGATCATTTTTTTTCTTTTGTTTTTGGTTTTATTTTACTGTTTTGTGCTTACATGTTAGTGTCTTAAGCTTAATTGTTAAGAATCCTTGCATGCAATCATTGAAATAGAAATTGCAAGTATTTCTTTGATTACACTTTGTGGTTGCATATTGTCATCCCAATTCTTGGTGCTCTCCATGGATAATTATATTCAAAATTACATGCCTAATGTTTATTGTGATCCATCATGAATGTATTATCCTAATTTTGGCATGAGTGATGTTGGGGTTGATTCAATTGTCCGTTCTGTTAGTGATACAAATCATAGTTTAATTGATACTTCTGTCATTGATTTAGTTGGTTCAAGTGTGTCTGAATCAATGAATGATTATTTTCCTCATAGAACTTTGACAGATTTTGCCACATATCATGAACCATCATGTTTATGTTATGTAAAGAATGAAGTTGAACCATCATGTACATATTACTTCACTGTTGATTATTAGTTTAATTGTGCTTTTGGCATGATTGGGGTGAATCAGGCACCACGTTCCTATTCTGACCAATATAGAAGAGAACCTGGAAGCTTGGATGAGTTAGTGTAACACTCCCCTTGGGCATTACATGACTAACTCAATTTCATAATAACATATTAAAAATAAAATAATAATTGCTGGTTGCTTTCGGAAAATAATAATATTTATTAGTACTTAAGCGTCAGAAAAATGGGTATGAATATTTTTTTTCTTGCGGTTACGATTAAAAATAGTAACCCACATTTTCACCTATCACTGTATAGATTCTGGTCATGTAAATAAAATTTGTCACAACCCAAAAAGCTAAGCCGTGACCTGCACACATGGTTAAAATCCTATCCTGGAAAGCCTATTTATTTAGAAACATACTTGAATAAAGATCTAGAATTTTTACAAAAATTTCAACAGACTCTCCTCTGTAATTCCAACTTCCCAACACAAAACACCTGCTGAAAAAAATTATATTTTCATTCCATAAATTCCAATCATACAGAAAAAAATCAGGATGGTATTTTTCTGAAAACATTTACATAAACAAACTATACATGACCAAAAGGAAAAATCTTAAAATTTTCATCCAAAAAAAGGCTCTCCGAGCCATTTACATTCCATCAAAAAATAAAGGCTCTTCGAGCCATAAGATACATACTATCATTAATCAACAACCTCTCAAAATCCTAAGCCGGTCGTTCTAAAAGATGTTCATGGGGAAAACCCCCATGGTTCTCACCATTATAACTGACATCTGACATCTTCAAGGATTGGGACTAATATCCTCAAATGAAGCTGGAAACCTCCCTGCATCATCTGTAGTCACGTACCAAGGTACGACACAAGACCACACAGATATATTGCAAAGGTGAGATACCAATATATAAGTTTTTATTATAGCAGTCACATACACGACTCTCACACAACAACATATGACAACAACAGAAAAAAAATATAACATAACATCACAAAATATATATTCACAGGGATTCATACCCGACGACCAAATGCTTTTTTTATAAAACATTTCATGTCACTTCAATGTCCACTATCTATTTCGTAATCTCGGGAGATCCTAACTTCCCTTCGTTGAGCATGATAGGATCGCGATAATGCCTATAACACAATTGTTTCACGTTGGGTCGGCCTCTCTTGGGTCCAATCCCCAATTTTTCTAGGGTATCGCATCTCCTCTAAATAATACAGAATAGTTCCTGATTGAGTACATTTCGAGCAGGGTAACCGAGTTCCACGACCCGAGATTGCAGCCCTGAGCATTTCGTGGATTTCGAACCCGAATGTCCCTGAAGACCCAAAAACTAAAGAATATGCCTTTGGTCCGTAACTATTCAGTTTGCTAGTTCACCCTGTGTGAAACTGTAGCTCGATACACAATGGCACGTATGCTACAATGGCACATCCAGACTATGCATGTAAAACAAGGGTTTTCGTTTTTCTTTTTCTTTTTCGCATCATTCTTTCTTTGTCGAGGTTTAAAGCTCCCGACTACTTTTGTTCGGGTATTACTTAAACTTTAATACCAACTTAGGATTTTTGAATTATCATCAAAGATTTAAAATCCCTTTCTCAAGTGAACACTAGTCCGACGTCTCGGAACTCTAGGTTCTTCTTAGTAGGAACACTAGCCCGGCTTTACCGGAATTCCGAATTCAGACCGATATCTCGGCAATCCAAATCCAGGCCGGGTTTATAGCTTGCCAATCTAGGTCATTTCCTTTCTTCCAAAACTCAAACAGGAACTCTAGCCCGTACTTCGGCAATCCAGACCCAGCCCGTAATTTCAGTAATCCAGATCTAGCCCGTCATTTCGGTAATCTAGGACCTTTCCACTTTCCTCTTTTACACTTGGTTTTTCGTTCAGTGAAAACTAAATCGAAAACAAAAGTTCGAAGGTTTCTCAACTTTGTGTCATAAATACTTTTCGTCCTTGTAAATACATTTTCCTAGAAAATTTTATTCTCTAAAATTCATTTTCTAAAACTTAGAAAACTACTAAAAATCCTTTTCTCAACTCTAAAACCAATTACAAAACTCTTACCAATCGATTTATCAAAGATACATTTTTCTAAATCTTTCCATTTTTGAAACAACTTTTTATAACTCATAAGAAGGTCCTTATTTCCAAAAGACTTTTCCTTCAAAAATTGCTTTTAAATGGTTTTCATAACCTTTAATGTTTTCCATTTTCTTTCTTTCCTAACTTTATTCTATCTTCATACTTTCATCATTTAGAATTTTCTTCTCACTTTCCAAATAAAAAAAACACCACTTCTTCGATCTTTCTGAGTTTAGGTACTTTAATGTCTTAATCTTTATTATCAAGCAATGACCAGTGTCATGCCATCAGCCAATCACAGTCAAGCAATATAGTAATATCATCAACAAACAATAACATTAAAACTTCAATCAAACTCTAAACAATTCAAGCTAGACAACATTGCAAAGATTTAAAAATTAACATACATTGAAACACAACAATAAGTATGTGACTAACTAAAACTCCTCAAGCAAACTCCCTTTACCTTTGTAGACCAGAAAAAGATCCTTTATTCCGGGTTCCACAGTTTACTCCATGTCCAATGAAACTTCGCAAGGCTAGACACCCACTAACAACTTAAACCTTGCAACACATTCAAGTAGCTTAGCGACAACTTCTCAACATGAAATTCAGGTTTTCCAAACAAGTACAGTCACGAGCAACGTCAAGAGAGCGTTCAAGCAAATTCAATCAGTCGAACAACATAACCACAAATTAATAATCCTCAAAACATAAAATTATAGGAAACTATATATTTAATTTAACGAAACATAGTTGATTTCCAATAAAATCAAATTGGGTAAAAGGGTTTTTCACAAAAATTGTGGAAAATTTGATTTAATTTGAGAATCATAAAATTGAACTTAGAAATTATCAACTGAGAGTCCTAATTACACTAAATCATAGTTAATTTCACAAAACAGAGTAAATGTCAAATAAAATCATATTTGAAGTTAGGGCTCCTAAACAAAATTCGAGGAATCCGAAAATAGGAGAAACTTTGAGAAATTGGCATGGGGAACTTGAAATTGACATAACCAATTCACAATTAACATCATCAATTTGGGGATTTAAGACCCAATTTAACAGTTTGGGTTAAGGTTTCAAAAATTGGGAATTTAGGGTTCCAAATCAACTTGGGGGTTTACAAAATAGAAGAGATTAGGGGTAAACACTTACCCAAGGAAGAAGAAGAAGTTGTGGTGGTGCTGTAATACTCCTCGCGGCGGTGGCACAGCAGATAGTGGCGGTTCTAGAGTGACTATGAGTTAAAAGAGATAGTGAGTTTAAGGAGAAGAAGAATAAGTTTAAACTAAGGAGATTAAGTACAAAAACAACCATAGATGGTGGCTTACCAGACTGACGCGACGGAAATGGCATTTCACTGTGGAAGGCATGTTTCACACGATGGAGCAGTGACCGGAGTGCGCAGGGACACGAACTGCCTGCGGCCTGCTCCCCCTTTGTGTGGGCGAGCGGTCTCCGGCGGTGGTGAGTAGCTACAAAAATGAGTGTTTGAGATTGAGTCTAAAAAAATAAATAATATGATCCTTGGATCTAAAAATAATGAGTGACAAATATATATTTTCAAAATCCAAAATAGAGTAATGATTGATAGTTGAATTGATCAACCAAGAAAATCAGTGATCTAAAAATTAGTCTCAAATCAATGCCAAATCAATTTATTTTCAAATCTAAAATTATATAGAGTAAAATATATAATAAATTTCTTTCAATCATATCATTTGAAATATTTTTTTAAACAAACACTAGTAGTGACAATAAGATAATACTATTATCTAGTAAGTGTACATACACTGGAATAAGGCAGTGTTAACGCACTCAATAAAATAATTTTAAAAGAGTAAATAAAATTACTCAAGATTAAGCGTCATAAAATAATTAAAATTTAGTTGTCAAACAATTATCATTCCAATAAAAATAATACAAATATATATATATATATATATATATATATATATATATTTACCGATACTCAAAAACATTAAAAACCAGGGTGTTAGAGTTAGCTTATTTGGTGCATCAATCAACAATAAGACAGCAACAATATCAGCCAAACCCCACAACAGTCCAACCCTCTATGGAAGAATTGGTGCAACAACTGGTAGAGCACACTCTTCAATCCTAACAAATGAAAGAACACATTTTTCTTGAATTTCAACAGATGACAAGAAAATCTTCAAAATTTGGCCACTCAAATTGGCCACATTGCCTCCGCCTTGACTTCATTACAATCACAACATCTCTTTGAAGAGCATTCAGATTCACAAATAAATACTCTTGACAATACATCTCTTGAGCATAATTTTGATAATATTGTTGAGAATACTATTATTGATGAACTTTGTGTTGAATTTCAAGATATTCAAGCTTTTCCTGATTCTGTCTATTGTACTTCATGTCTTGATTGTAATGGATCCTTTATAGGGTGTGAGGAGAAAAATGTGCAAGTGAAACATGAGACTCATGAGGCTGAGGATACTGTTAAGCCAAGAAATGTTGAAATTGAGGATCATGCAGACATGATGCCCACAGAATGCATCCCCATAAAAGATGATGATTATTTCATGGTGGGTGATGTAGGAGATGAAGATTATGTAAAAGAAGTACTGCCTACAGAAACACCTAAATTACTTCCCTCCTATTTGAAACCATCCGAAATGGAGGTGTAACCACTTTTGCTTAAGGTAGCCACTAAAGCTTCAATGGTTGATAAAGATTGGTTCAAGCAATTTGGTGAGAGATTCTCAGAGCAAGCATTGGAGAAGAAGCGCTTGAGCCACCATGAGACTTGCTGCACTACATCCTATAAGGCTATTTCTCCCCCTTTCTATTTTATTTTTCATGTCCTATATGTGAATGAATTTGTTCTTGTTTTTGATTTTAATATTTTCTATATTGAGGACCATGTAAATTTCAAGTATGGGGGAGTTATATTATGTCTTGATGTTTTTAAATTGTGTTGTCCTAAACTTTGTTGGCATTTTTTTCTTTTGTTATTTATGTTATTTTTCGATATTTTAAAAACGAAACGTAAAAAAATTTGTTGTTGTTTTCTGTTTTTATTTTGCTGCTATGAATAAAACTATTTTTAATATGTTGTTTTGCTGTTTATTGTTGTTGCTTTCATTTTTATGCCTGTTGTTTCTATATGTGTTTTTGCTCTTTTTAGTTTTCTGTATGTTGTTTCCGTTTTTATGCTGCAGTTACTATTTCTTTTTTTTTCGTTGTTTGCTGTTTGGATTGTTTTCCCGTTGTTTTTAGTGTTATTTTTTTGTTTTAATGTCTTTTTGTTGTTTTGAAAAAAATAAAAGAATAATGGGTTTTACTTTCCACTTGAATTTTTTAGAGTTGTAAGAGTTGTGAGTTTGAGTCAATTGAAGTGAAAAGAGTCATGACATAAGTGATTAAATTATCTTTAGTTTTGATTTTGACAAGGTTGGTGATGAACATTGAATTGATAGATTGAGTTTCATAGAAACATACCTTGTGAGATTTTGAGCCTTACATCTCTTCATTCTTGTGTGATTTTCATTCATGGATTTGGTTGCTCTAGAACTTGCCTGATTCGTTTTTTTTAAGCTACATTGTACATGCACATGTTAATATGATGAAGGCATTTTTGTTCTCTTTAGCCACTTAGCCAAATATCCAACCTTGCATGGTTTTCCTTTGATTAAACCCCTTGGGCCTTTTTGACCATTTTTTGTTTTTGAGCTCATTACAAGCCTAAGTGAAAATTATGTTTCTACCTTACCTTAGAGATTGTGAGAACATTGGAGAAGCTTTTGAACAAGTGTGGGGGAATTGATCTTTGTTATGCAAGTGTTGATGAAATAGAAAGAAAGAAAGAAAGAAAGAAAGAAAGAAAGAAAGAAAGAAAGTGTATAGTCACAAAAAAAAAAGAGAAAAGAAAAAAAGTATCATAAATATGGTTACATTGAAAAAGGAAAAAAATATAGAAAAAAAGAAAGAAAGAAAAGAGAAATAAATTCAAGGGAAGGAACAAAGTTGATATGAGAATTGCTTGATTTGGATTATGGTTAGGCGTAGTGCTGTAATTCAAAACCAAGGATTAAATTGACATGATGTATGTTTGTGGTTAAGGATTGATTAAACCCCGATAATTGTTGAACCCCTTGGATTGGTTATTTTTATGTAACTTTTTCGATTTTGATTAGTCTTTGTATTGTTAATTTTTGTGCTTATAAACACCCCCCAAACCTTTTAATTTGTTTGCTTAACTTTGATTGAATTTATGAATTGGTCGTTTGAGAGACGATTCAGGTTGACACCGTTACTGCAAGTAGGGTTGTAAATCGGTTATATTAATTTTGGTGGGTTGCCATGCGCGCATGTGTGCGATGTTTTATATCTGTTCGTTTATGTTTAAATGTTTTAGTATATCTGTTTCTCATTCTTACGCTCGTAACAACTTTCTTGCTGATCCCCTCTCGAGGTTGATATAGCCTTTCGTTTATCATCAACCACATTAGAGTTGTCTTTCACCTGTTGTTGATTAGATCCATGATCCTGAGGGTTGGTTGTAACCATAAAGACTTAATTAATTTGCTTTTTTTTTTAATGAGACATCGGGGTGTCTCAATTCATCCAAGAGTAAGGTGAATCGACTATCGAAGGGGTTCATCCATAGTTTGGTGGACTGCCAATGTTGGTCCTTGTTAGCCAATGTGGATATGTAATTCTACAATCGTCTTCCTGAGTTAGTTATGGATCCACATGTATATGGAGTAGTGGAGTAGCACTGCATTGCATAAATTGTATTGTTTGATATGCTGTGATGAAATATCTTATGTTATAAATTGATATACTGTGATATATTACCTGAACTGTGTAAAATGAACAGATATGGGGGTTGAATTGTGTTTTAAATAACTTTTCGTAAATGTTGCTATTCAATCTGTAAGACACAAAGATGCATCTGATAATTACAAAGAGATTCACTTCTCAACCCAGTTAGCACAATTAATATAAAACAAACCGAAAAGATTAAGCTAAAGAGAGGAGACACATAAATTTATACTGGTTCACCCTAAACTTGGGGCTACATCCAGTCCTTGGCTTCACAAAGTATTTGCACTATAACTGATCAGGTTACAGAAGGTATTGTTTGCACACCTAGCCTCTGCAGGCTCAACTAACAAGTATTATTTGCACACCTAGCATCTCCAGGCTCAAACAAGTATTCTCTCAGCAAGCCTCTTCAGGCTTTACAAACGGTAAGAATTTGAATGAAGCGGTAGGTGAGATCGCAATAAAGACTTCTCAATAAATACAAATGATTTGAACAGAGAAGTTTTCTATGAAGAACTTAAGAGAGCTTTGAATGCTAGAGAGTGTTGAATGCTTGAGTTAATGTATTCAGGTGTGTCTTCAATAGCCTTTCAAAGTCTTCTATTTATACTCAAGAGAGATAAATCCATTGAGGAGAGTTCTTCAGCTGAGTATTCTTTTGTTCTTTATTCGTAAATGCCAAAGAGTCGTTCTGGTCTTGCATTTAATGTTTATGATCGTTGGTGAGCTTCAAGACAAGTTGAACGTATAGGTTGACATAGCTTTATCAGAGTGTAGTTTGATTCAGAGCAGTGTTTGTTGCTTTTAACACTTGGGCAGCACGACTTCCCTTATTTGTGCTAAGCAGGTCTGCGACCAAGTAAAGTTCACTTTGCCTTTTGAAACAAAAATAATCTTCAGGTGAGGAATAATGCTTTGAGCTTTCTGATATTGAATTTCTTTATTCGTAATTATCAAGGAATATTCTTCGAATTTGAATATCATTGAAGCGAGGAACTTTCAGTCTCCTAAGCAGAATCAGTTGAGACCGAGTCATTGTTCAGACGCATCATAACACAGACGCATCATTAAGACTTTGTTTCTTTATCATGAGACTCTTGATCTGCACACTTAATACACACATTAGTAGATTTCAAATGGTTCACTTAAAATCATTCTTTGTTTGGATTCATCAAAATCAGAGATGTCTAAAGATGTAGTCTTAACACTGGGAACAACTTGCTAACTATTCCATTATTGTTTATGCTTATACGTACGATTTCTTACTCCCTATTGTTGTTGATTTTTTCATGTACCTTGGTTTATGCAGAGGATAATGAGCAGCCCGTTGAGGAGTGATCCTGAGGAGATCGCTTACTCATAGTATAAGATCTTATATTAGTTATTTTTCTGATGTAATTTCGTTATTGGTTACCATCTCTGATATGTGACATCAGGGTTTTGGGTTTTATGTTTGATCATATTTTCCGTAGTTGTTACGTATGATTTGTTTACGTTTGGTTCATGTGTTACCTGCTACCTTTTGGTTTAAATTATTTTATCATATATTTCATATGATTTATTTTACATTCATCGTATGCGAGGTAGAGGGTGTCACATTTAGTAGTATCAGGGCCAGTCTGTCCTACAGTCCGCAGTATGTGTCTGTTATGTTCTCTTCTGTGTGCCCTTATATGTTTGTCTATGTTTAGTATAGACAATGATATGGAATGCTAGGTACTTATAACGTTTCCTACTTGATTCTCTGTATTACGTGGTTTCCCTTGGACGATGCAGGAATCTATGGAAGGAAGAGTTAAGAACTTTGTAGTTGACCTTATATGCTTACCTCTAAAACAACTTGATGTCATTCTTGGTATGGACTGGTTGTCTTCCAACCATGTTCTCTCGAACTGTTTTGATAAAAAAAATTATTTTTGGAACTTCTGTTGAGTCTAAGGATCCGAGGTTTCTTTCTTCCAACCAGGTTAAGGCTTCTATGAAAGAAGAGCCCAAGTTTACATGATGTTATCTTTCCTATAAGTAGCTTTCAAACCTAATGTTGGCAACGTGCCATTAGTGATAGAGTTCTATGAAGTGTTTCCTGAGGATGTGATAGGAACATGGATGGCTTGAGCATGTGGAAAGAAGCATATTCAGATTATTATATTTTTATAATTTTTATTTATAATTTTCGTATTATTTTTGGGCTGAATTTTAAGATGACCTTTTGTATTCTCCTAGCCTCACTAACTGCTTCCTAGTAGTGCTCTTAGTCATAATAATGACTAGTAGGAATTTATTATCATGTTTATGCATATTTAGGTAATGTAAATGCATTTATCAATTAATGTGGTAAATGCATGGTAGTGGAGTTAGTGAGTGTTTTTAGTGTCATTTAGTTGGTGAGTTATATGAGTTATTAGGTGTAGGTTATGGAATATTGAGAGAACAAGGCAACCCAAAAGTGGGCAGTCATCCTTGTATATGTATCATTGCCATACCACATGAAATGATAACTTTGAGTTCATTTTGGATTGAATCCATTTGTGAGGGAATTGTCTCTCTTTGGTTCTTGGTTGAACCATCCTTGTTCTTATCAAGAATCCAAGATTCTTGGGGCGAACCTCACATTGGCTTATCAAATCCCCTTGGATTTGTGGCGCCTACCTTCCATTCCTTATCTTGTCCATTTTTGTATTTCTTCTTCTTCATATTTTGGTAGTCACTCAAGGATAGATCCGAAAATTTACATGCTCCTTTTTAGGATCATATCATTTGGTATCAGAGCCATCCTTCCTAGAGTGACCTTTGATTTTGTTTTTCAATTTTTCCAGAAGTTTGAATATTTCTTAGTGGGTTCTTCATGGAGTCACTAATGAAGAAAAATGATGCCAAGCAAAGGGAGGATCTTTTCTATTCTAGATGCTATGTGAAGGACAAGATATGTAGCTTGATCATTGATAGAAGGGGTTATGTTAACCTAGCCAGTACCACCATGGTGCAAAAGGTGGGACTTCCTCTTCTAGAGCATCCACAACCGTATGTCATTTGGAGCATCCTGGAGTTTAGTGATTTCGGTGACGTGATGGTGAACAAACAAGTACGAGTGCCATTCCGGAACTGGAGATATGAAGATGACGTATTATGTGATGCGGTGCCCATGGAAACGAGGCACTTGTTACTTGGGCGTCCTTGGAGGATTGAACAACAAGCGAGATATGATGCCGACAACAACAAGTACTCATTTTTATTTAATAATCACAAAATTACTCTTGGACCATTGTCACCAAAACAGGTGTATGAAGATCAAATGTACTTGAAAGGAGAAGCAACGAAAAAGGAAACTCATGAGAGAAAGGAAGAGGAAATGGAGAGTGGTGAAAAAGAAGAGGAGAAAAAAGAAAGCCATGAGGAAAAAGAAGAAGTAAAGAAAAAAGAAACCCATGAGAGAGAAGAAGAGGAGAACCATGAGATAAAAGATGAAGAAAAAGAAAACAATGAGAGATATCTCGTGAAAAAAAAGAATTATGAGAGAAACAGGAATGGAAGAGCCAATTATCAAGCAAACGGTGGAAAGCACAAAACCGAAATTTTATTAGATAATCCACTGACTTTTAATGCAGATTTGGATTAGAGGACAAATCACTTTCAAGAAGAGGGGAATGATAGGAACATGGATGGCTTGAGCATGTGGAAAGAAACATATTCAGATTATTATATTTTTATAATTTTTATTTATAATTTTCGTATTATTTTTGGGCTGAATTTTAAGATGACCTTTTGTATTCTCCTAGCCTCACTAAATGCTTCCTAGTAGTGCTCTTAGTCATAATACACTACAAAAAAAAATTTGTTTAGCGACCGTAATATTCGGTCGCTAAACAGTGTAAATCGGTCGCTATTTAATTTAGCGACCGAATTAGCGACCGATTAATGGTGGTAGCTGAATACCTGGTCGCTAAGGTTTTAGAGACCGAATTAATATACTTAGCGACGGAATATGTAGTCGCTAAAAAATAAAAAACGGTCGCTATTAGGTTGGTCGCATTTTTTGGGTAACCATTTCTAGCGACCGATAATCGGTTGCTAATTCGGTCGCTAAAGTTGGTTACTGTTAACCTATATTAACGACGGATTTTCGGTCGCTATACCTCATCTGTAAATGGTAAATAAAGTTTAGCGACCGAATTATCGGTTTCTAATTCGGTCGCTAAACTGGTTATTATTAACTTTTTTTTTTAATTTTACTTTTTAAAATAAAATTTTTTTCCTGATTTTCTTTAATCGTTAGCAAAATTACTAATAAAACACACCAAATTACTTATGAAATATACAATCATAAAAAATAATAAATATATATAAAAAGAATAATCCAAAATGTCGTACAAGAATCGTTTAAAGTCAAAAATATGGAAAAAAATCAGTCATGATGAGGGGGAGATGGAGGAATCCAATCATCCTCAGCGTCCGTACCACCGACGTCTGCTAGCTGATCGTCCGCTGGAGTAGCAAAGACATCGATGGCCTGGAGGCGGAACCGGAGGAGAGGCAACAGCGGCACAAACCGTCGAGCATCATCATGAGCAACTGGAGTCTGGATCTCATCTCGCTCCAACACCAGCCGCAGATGTCGGCCCTCGCTCGATGCTCGCCGCATCAGCCGCCGTGTGCCTGAGTCAACTGTGCAATCTGGTTCGCCATCTGCTGCTCTCTCTCGCTCTTCTCCCGAAGCTCCGCGTTCAGCTGCGTGATGGTGTCCTACATTTGGTGGAACTGCTCCTGAGGGCTGGTATCGGCGCAAGAAGGAGCAGGCGTGCCGGACGATAAAGCGATAAACTCGCCTCCCAGGTGTCCAAGGCCATACACATGCCCCTTCTTGTTCCTGCCCCCGACGACCTCCAAATAAATGGCATTATCGTCGACGGAGACAGGAGAGCAGGGCCCATCACCAGTCAAAGCCTCATCTTGTGACTGTGAGGCACGTGATATGGCGTCGTCCTTCTTCTCGTTGAAGCCTACCTAAAAGTATAGTTGAAGAGATTTAGTTAAAATTATATCTAATATTAACAATTAATTTATAATAAATTACAAGTAAACACTAAATTATTTTTTTGCTTACAGCATAGTTACGGGCCTTGTCGTTGACCCATGTCCCCGACTTCAACTTCTTCGTCCTCTCCACCAACTCCATAGCAGTCGGAGTCCATTGTTTTTCGTGCTTTCGCACGAGAAAAATATAATATTAAATTCATAAGAATAATTAAAAATGAAAACTAATTAATTAAATAGTATATTAAGTCAAAAGTTTAATGTATTACCAGCTCGTCGTAGTGGGTGGCGACTGATTTAGACCCACCGGTCCAAGCACACGCGCCACCATCAGAAGCTCGATTACGCCGAGCTGTGGCCTGGATCTCCTGGAACTTCTCGCACACCCAAGATCTTGGTCCAGCTGCCTCCTGATCTCAGGATCCACCCACCTCCCCTTATTCTGACCCTTCCTCAGCTTGTTCGTCATATTCTTCATGACCAGTGAGCCTTTATGCTCAAATATGTCCCTGACGAGAGCCTCTAAAGCTAAGTCCCACCTATACTCTTTCTGCAACTTACAGTTGTTAGGAAATTCGTGTGTACATATATATAATGTAAATTTAATTTAAATAACTTAATAAATTGTTTCCTTAAACTCTAGAAACAACTGATCCCTATGCCCTAGTGGGATGGCCTTCCATGTAGGCCATGGACCATCAAACTTGCATCGCAGGATCTTCGATATCGAATCAGAAGGGCCCCTTCAGGCGTAAAGTCTGCAGACAAAATTAGAGCATTAATAAATGTTCTAAATAAATTAAAAAAACAAGTAAATAGAAATTAACGATAGTTTATATATATTAAAAAATTAAATTAGCATACTCGTTATCCCCCCTGGGGATAAGAAGAATCCTCCTGTCGGATGGACCGCGACTCTCCTGTCCCGATGATGATGATGGTCCTGTCGCCGTAGGTGGGGATGATGAGGGTGCAGCCTGTGTCCCGACCACATGAGGCTGGGTGGGGGGTGCAACTCCATCACCCTGAGGTGTCCCGTCCACAGAGGTGCTGGTAGGGTGGTCTCGATCCGAAGTCCGTGGGTCGGTCGGGAAGGGACTCTCGCAGCCACGACCTCCACGACGACCTCCACGACGACCCCTACCTCTAGAGGAATCTGCCATCTGTGGAAAAAATGAAAAGATGATTACACAACAGTGTAAATAATACAAAAATAAATTACCTAATAAGTAGAATGACATTTACACAATGAATTATGACATAAATAAATTACCTAAGTAGAATCTCCGTCACTAAATTCACCCTCACTCTCATCAGTATCACTTGATCGGAATGTACCTTCGCTAGATACGTCTAACTCGGATTGATCCATTAACTCTCTTTCAACTTCTTCCCCATTTCCTGAAATGTCCGCCAGAGAATTAACAATAATGTCCGGCGTAATTTGCAACGGTACACGGGGTCTTGAAAACTCATCATCTTGTTACGGAGCATCTTTTTCAGGCTGGTTGATTACATTATCAGTAATTATACTGCGAGCCTTTATCTTAATAACACCCAACCTGCCATGATGTCCTTTGGGATATGGCGAGTAATAAACCTGCTCTGCCTGTTGTGAAAAAATGAATGGGTCGTACGCCTTATTATACCTTTGAGACAGCCTAACTTGAACAATACCATAATTTTTATCTATTTTTGTCCCTACGTCAAGAGTAGGATCAAACCAATCACACTTGAAGATAACTAACTTCATCACGGGGAAACCGGTATAATCGAGTTCAAGGATGTCAGTTAGAACCCCATAGAAATCATCCTCTACATTGCCATCAGTGGCTCGCACACAAACACCATAGTTACACGTCTGCATTCCTTCATTCCATGTTTTTGTGTTAAATTTATATCCATTTACAAAATAAGTATTCCATGATGTAACTCATCTGTTAGGCCCCCATGCCAAATTTGTCAACAATGGATTTTGAACATTGTTTTCTGGATCTAGTACCTAAAAAATCAAATATTATATTATTCTTATACATGCTATATATTTAAGGAGATAAAATGTATTTCAACAAATGAAGGTGCTTAACCTACATATTTACTGAACCACGTAGCAAAGTGAGAAGTAATTTCTCGATCAACCTGATCGTTTGAAATGTCAGGTTGGAGATCCCTTAGAAAATTGCCATACATCCTACATATGGGAGATTAACAGCAGGACGATTAATAATCATAAATGTCAATTGAACTTATAAAAGACATTGTAGAAACTTACTCTAAATATGGCGCGACCTCTTCACAATTTTGAAGGATATACAGATAAGCAGCATTAATGTCACGCTGCTCCAAGAAATATCCTTTTGATTTACCACTAAATCTGCCCGGATAGTTGAATATTGATATAGGAGGACTAGTTGAACTTCCTTCGCCCGAATCAACGTTTCTAGGCATCCTTGTCCTTCTCGTGTTAACTTGGTCCGGATAGAAATAAGAGGCAAAAGTGAAAGTCTCCTCTACTAAGTATGCTTCACAAATGGAACCCTCCACTCGTGCCTTGTTCTTGACTTTGTGTTTAAGGGAGTGCAGGAACCTATTACAGAGGGATACATACAAATAATTACTAGTTTTTGGGAAACCTAAACTACGCTCTCGTGTTTGTGAATTTCATATGTATTAAGTAAAATAGTTGATGTTGTTTACCTCTCAAATGGATACATCCCAGGTATTGGTGGGCCACCAACTCTTGCTTCGTACGGTAGATGAACTGGCAGGTGTTCCATGGAATCAAAGAAACTCGGCGGGAAGATTTGCTCCAGCTTACATAACAAAACGGGTATCTTGACTTCCATATCCTTTAATTGATTCACATTTAGTGTTGTCGATGTAAGCTCCCTGAAAAAGTGGCTAAGCTCAACAAGTGGGTTCCAAATTTGCTTCGGTAATACGTCGAACGCAATTGGAAGCAACCGTTGCATGAACACATGGTAATCATGACTCTTCATTCCATGTAACTTTGCTTCCTTAATGTCAACACATCTACCCAGATTGGAAGCATACCCATCCGGTAACTTTAGTTCTTTAACCCACTTACAGACGGCGACTTTCTGTGCTTTGCTTAGTGTATAACTTGCCTTCGGTTTGATAAGTCTGCCACGACCACCGTCCTGCAACTGAAGCTCCTTCCGATTACAAATGTCAGCCAGGTCCAATCGGGCTTTATTTGTATCCTTTGTCCTCCCCTTGATGTCCATCACAGTGTCAAACACATTCAAAAACACATTCCTCTCAGTATGCATGACATCAATGTTGTGACGGAGTAGCTGCGTCCTCCAATACGGCAACCTCCAAAATATACTTTGTTTTGTCCAATTATGGTTGACGCCATAACCAGGAATATGTTCTCCTTGGGTTTCATGGACGAGCGGTAAGTACTGTACTCTGCGCCATACATTAGGACCAGTCAACCGTGGTGGAGGCGGTGTTGTCTCCGCACAACGCTTTTTGAATGCATTCTTGTTCTGCCTATAAGGATGATCTTCTGAAAGGAATTGACGATGACAATCAAAATATGAGATCTTTCGACTGTTTTTAAGCGTGAATGCCTTCGATCGCTCCATACATATTGGGCATCCAAGCTTCCCCAAGGTCATCCAACCCAACATCATCCCATAAGCAGGAAAGTCATTGATCGTCCACATTAAAGCTACTTTCATGATGAAATTCTGCCTCAAAGATACGTCATATGTCAACACACCATCATTCCACAGCATTGTCAACTCATCTATCAGCGGCTGCAAGTACACATCAATCTTACCTTTTGGATTAGGCGGACCTTAATTATGACTGTTAGGAACATAAACTCCCGCTTCATGCACATCCCGGGGAAGATTGTATGAGTCGGGGATAACCGACCAACAAGAGTATGCTTTTCCGCATCGCCCAAAAAGGATTAAATCCATCAGTAGATAACCCCAATCGGACATTCCGAGGGTCCTGCGAAAATGCCATATGAACCCTATCAAAATGCTTCCAAGCTTCTCCATCAGATGGATGACACAAGACATCTTGCTCCCTCTCATGCTCACTATGCCACCTCATGTGAGCTGCAGTGGCCATCGAAGAGTACAATCTTGTAAGTCTTGGCACGAGCGGAATGTACCACATCTTTTTTAGCGACCTCTTCTTCTCAATGCCTATCCTAGTGGTTGTCTTATACCGATCTGCACCACAAAATCGACAACATGTTATGCTTTCCGCTGAATCATCCTTATAGTACAACATACATCCATTCGGGCAACAATCAATTTTCAAACACCCCAGACCCAAATTTTCCACAGACTTCTTAGCATGATAAAAACTAGTAGGCATCCGATTGTCTTCGGCAACGCCTTGGACATCGACCTGGTGAGGCGATTAAAACAGCCTTCTTGCATATTGTAGTCGATTTGATACTCAACCATTCCATGCACATCGACAACTCCGTGTACTCCCGACATCCTTCCCACAATGGAGATCGTGCAAAGCACTCAAGCATATCATAGAATCTTTGAGCTTCGGGATTCGGATTCTCCTCTATGTATTGGGAACCCATTCCACCATCTTCTCCCCCATCTTCTTCTAGTACAACACCAACCGATGGTCTAGCATGATCCATTATCATCTGCTCGTATGGATTCAATTCTTCCCTCCGGTCACCACTTCCATAGTACGAACCTTCAACCACAATCGGGTTTAAGTCAGGCAACATCTCACCATGGTTACTCCACCAATAGTAATCAGGCATGAAGCCCTTCTCATAAAGATCGGCTACAACTCCATCCACGCTTTTGAAAGATTGACACTTGCATCTTTTGCAAGGACACCTCAATTGATCACCGCCCAGCCGTATAAATCTCTCCTGGCTAACAACAAACTCTATAAACTCACCCACTCCAACTGTATACTCTTCCCTAAGACGTTTATTCCGATCCAACCTACGATACATCCATTTCCGATTCTCCGGAATATCCATTACTGGCAATTAAATAGCCTGACCAATCCTACAATAACACATATATATTACAGTGCATTCCAATAACTCCATCAATCTCGTTCTTATGACAATATATGAACCTATCCCATTCGAGAAGAAACCTTTTCCACACTCGGCTACTAATAGTTATTCCCATATTCAAATACCTTATACTTGACAAAATTTCGGCAGCATTTCCCATCGGTATCCAAGTTAGACGACTCGAGCACGGTGAGAATCACCGCGATCAAGTATGCACCAGGAGAACAAAAGGAAATGCATCAGACCGAGATTTCAACAAGTATATAAGGCATTTGAGCATTGAAATGACTATTGTACGAGTGTGACAAAGGTTTTTTTCCAAACTGTCCCACTTGGACAATTCAAGATTTAATACAATAAGCATGCATACCTTGATAAGTTACGCATGCTCATTAATATTGAATCTCAAACAGGAAACTAAGGCTTTCGTAAATTAATTATTAACTCTAATAGAAAATAAAACCATTAACCTATAAATATTGCAACATTGTTGAGCTTATATAAATTACAGCGTAAATCAATACAAACTTAGATTAAATATTGTAGCAAACATCCTATTGAGCTCCGCTCTCCACTAACAAGTAGCAGTTAATTGTCAAACACATGCATAATTTCTAAATTATCAAGACACAACCAAAGCATCCCGCCTTTCGGACAGGATCACATCCTATTGAGCTCCGCTCTCCACTAACAAACAACACATATTGACAAACACATGCATAAACATTAAATTATCAGCATACAATCAGACAAGATCACATCCTATTGAGCTCCGCTCTCCACTAACAAACAACACATATTGACAAACACATGCATAAACATTAAATTATCAGCATACAATCAGACAAGATCACATCCTATTGAGCTCAGCTCTCCACTACCAAACAACACGATAATTCACATAATACATTACACCGAGTGTTCGGAGAACTTACCCGAGAGAGAAAACACAACCGAGCAAGGATAAGGGCGGGAGAGCGGAGCCAACAGAGAGTAGAAGAATATGACAACAAGGACCTATCGTGCATAAATGAAATTAGTCATTTCAAATCAAATCACTATTCTATATATACGAGAATCCAAGACAACTATTTATAAGACTAGAAACACATAAATTAATATAAAATAGAATCAACAATATACGGTTGCATAAAACATCTTTATATTGGTGCTGCTGGCAATTAATAGATGGGAAGTTTTTTGGAAATGTCATCAATAATTACAATATGAATTAAAGCAACAGTTTTAAAGTTTTTAATAGTCCCAATAATATAGTTTGAAAAGAAAGCAGGAAGTTGAAAAGTGATGCATGCATGGGTCATTTGAATTAGTAAATGGCATTGGGAATATTGCACACCTTAATGCTAATGAAGCACCCTGTTGACGAATTTCCCTAGTACTGGAGTAGCGCTGCATTGCATAGCATACTTATTAAAATGATATGAATGATGTTGAATTGTTATTATGAAACTTGTTATGCTATATGATATATGATGCATGCTCGTCTTACTAACTGCTTCCATGCCGTTAATTATGCCGTTTAGTTACAATTAATGAATTTATTTTGTAATTTTATTTCACTTGTGACATTTTTTTTTGTAACTTTTCAAAGCCATAAAAACACTCACGAGTGCAGGAATCTTGCCAAAGTTTAGTGGAGCAAGTATGAGGTTGGTTCCACCTAGACTTAGAGTTAAATGTTAGATATTGATAAATTTTTCCTAGTCTAGTTGTCGCCCAATTAATAAATGAATTGTAAAGGTGAAACAACATACATTATTAAAATAAATAAAATTAAATAAAAATAAATAAATTTATATTTAATCAAACAAGAAAAACAAGAGAAAAACATGGCAGGAAATGACAATTTATATCCAAATACTATCAGCAACCCTCAAATAAATTCTAAGCATGAGAAAAACAAGATTGAACACATGGAACGTTTAATTATATCAATCGAGAGGAACACAAATTCAGTAAGTGTTAAATTCTAATATTGAGTAACAACAAGCCAACATAGCATACCAAAATAATAAGGGTTTCATCATCCCCATTGTATAAGAAAATCTAAATAGAAAAACTCATAGGTAGCATCAATACTACCCTCATTGGTTATATGATAAGATCAATTTAGATTTAGCTCTAATGCTTTATGATTTATGCAAACACAAACATGAAAACCTCCCAGTCACCACCGTGTTCACACCATCACAGACCACATCAGACACAGCTTCTCCCATTCATTTATATAAACACAAACACGAAAACATTTGTGAATGATAAAGAAGTATTTAAAATCTGACACATGTAAAAACGAAAATTAAACATCAAAATCCAACCACAAACCACATAGCAAAATCAAAACACACAGAGTTTTCAACAACAAATTTGTTACTTGTATTTTGTGAATCCGCCGACAGCTAACATATCTCCCCAGTCCCCAAGCGAATGGATGAGAGAGACCTTAGAAACACATAGAGAGAGAAGCAGAGTGAGACAGAGAGAGATACGAGAGAAACAGAGACAGAGAGAGAGAGATGGAGTAGAGGAGAGCTTACCTGAGCAGAGGGGATGATGGTGGTGACAGGAGGTGTCTTGTGGTGGCTGGAGCGCGCGGCTAGGAAGAGAGAAACAGTGAGACAGAGAGAGAGAGATGCGAGAGAAACAGAGACAGAGAGAGAGATGGAGTAGAGGAGAGCTTACCTGAGCAGAGGGGATGTCGACGGTGGTGACAGGAGGAGTCTTGTGGTGGCCGGAGCGCGCGACGTAGAAGAGAGAAACAGTGGGAGAGAGATATGCGACGGATAAAATGAGGAAAAAGGAGGTTCTGTCGAATTTAGGGATTTCAGTTTTAGCGACCGAATTAGTTCGGTCGCTAATTCGGTTGCTAATATGATTTGATTGAATTTGAATTTATAATTTTAGCGACCGATTTAAATTTCGGTCGCTAACACGCGCTATTTTATTTATTTTACGCGCCGTTTAGCGACCGAATTAAAATCGGTCTCAAATATAAAGAAAGTTTGACCGTTGCATTTAATTCGGTCGCCATTTCGGTCGCTAACAATTCATAAATTTCTGACTTTTACTTTCCTTTGTTTAGCGACCGATATAGCGACCGATATCTCTGCTACGCTCTATTTCGGTCTCTATTTCGGTCGCAGAATCAACTCTAACCAGTGTTTCATGTAGATCCTACAATCGGCTGCTATTTCGGTCGCCAAAAGCAACCAAAATTTTCGGTCACTATTTTCGGTCGCTAAATGACCATTTTTTTGTAGTGATAATGACTAGTAGGAATTTATTATCATGTTTATGCATATTTAGGTAATGTAAATGCATTTATCAATTAATGTGGTAAATGCATGGTAGTTAGTGAGTGTTTTTAGTGTCATTTAGTTGGTGAGTTATGTGAGTTATTAGGTGTAGGTTATGGAATATTGAGAGAACAAGGCAACCCAAAAGTGGGCAGCCATCCTTGTATATGTATCATTGTCATACCACATGAAATGATAACTTTAAGTTCATTTTGGATTGAATCCATTTGTGAGGGAATTGTCTCTCTTTGGTTCTTGGTTGAACCACCCTTGTTCTTATCAAGAATCCAAGATTCTTGTGGTGAACCTCACCTTGGATTATCAAATCCCCTTGGATTTGTGGCGCTTACCTTCCATTCCTTATCTTGTCCATTTTTGTATTTCTTCTTCTTCATATTTTGGTAGTCACTCAAGGATAGATCCGAAAATTTCATGCTCCTTTTTAGGATCATATCATTTGGTATCAGAGCCATTCTTCCTAGAGTGACCTTTGATTTTGTTTTTCAATTTTTCCGGAAGTTTGAATATTTCTTAGTGGGTTCTTCATGGAGTCACTAATGAAGAAAAATGATGCCAAGCAAAGGGAGGATCTTTTCTATTCAAGATGCTATGCGAAGGACAAGATATGTAGCTTGGTCATTGATAGAAGAGGTTATGTTAACCTAGCCAGTACCACCATGGTGCAAAAGGTGGGACTTCCTCTTATAGAGCATCCACAACCGTATGTCATTTGGAGCATCCCGGAGTTTAGTGATTTCGGTGACGTGATGGTGAACAAACAAGTATGAGTGCCATTCCGGATTGGGAGATATGAAGATGACGTGTTATGTGATGTGGTGCACATGGAAACGAGGCACTTGTTACTTGGGCGTCCTTGGAGGATTGAACGACATGCGAGATATGATACCGACAACAACAAATACTCATTTGTATTTAATAATCGCAAAATTACTCTTGGACCATTGTCACCAAAACAAGTGTATGAAGATCAAATGTACTTTAAAGGAGAAGCAAAGAAAAAGGAAACTCATGAGAGAAAGGAAGATGAAATGGAGAGTGGTGAAAAAGAATTGGAGAAAAAAGTAAGCCATGAGGAAAAATAAGAACTAAAGAAAAAAGAAACCCATGAGAGAGAAGAAGAGGAGAACCATGAGATAAAAGATGAAGAAAAAGAGAACAATGAGAGATATCTCGTGAAAAAAAAAGAATTATGAGAGAAACAGGGATGGAAGAGCCAATTATCAAGTAAACGGTGGAAAGCACAAAACCAAAACTTTGTTAGATAATCCACTGACTTTTAATGCAGGTTTGGATTTGAGGACAAATCACTTTCAAGAAGAGGGGAATGATAGGAACATGGGTGGCTTGAGCATGTGGAAAGAAGCATATTCAGATTATTATATTTTTATAATTTTTATTTATAATTTTCGTATTATTTTTGGGCTGAATTTTATGATGACCTTTTGTATTCTCCTAGCCTCACTAAATGCTTCCTAGTAGTGCTCTTAGTCATAATAATGACTAGTAGGAATTTATTATCATGTTTTTGGATATTTAGGTAATGTAAATGCATTTATCAATTAATGTGGTAAATGCATGGTAGTGGGAGTTAGTGAGTGTTTTTAGTGTCATTTAGTTGGCGAGTTATGTGAGTTATTAGGTGTAGGTTATGGAATATTGAGAGAACAAGGCAACCCAAAAGTGGGCAGCCATCCTTGTATATGTATCATTGCCATACCACATGAAATGATAACTTTGAGTTCATTTTGGATTGAATCCATTTGTGAGGGAATTGTCTCTCTTTGTGTCATGGTTGAACCACCCTTGTTCTTATCAAGAATCCAAGATTCTTGTGGCGAACCTCGCCTTGGCTTATCAAATCCCCTTGGATTTGTGGCGCATACCTTCCATTCCTTATCTTGTCCATTTTTGTATTTCTTCTTCTTCATATTTTGGTAGTCACTCAAGGATAGATCCGAAAATTTACATGCTCCTTTTTAGGATCATATCAGGATGTTTATAGCTTACCACCTGAGAGAGATGTTGAGTTCACCATAGACTTAGTTCCTGAGACTGAACCTATATCCATAGCACCTTATAGGATGTCTCCTCTAGAGACAGCAAAGTTGAAAACGAAGTTAGAAGAGGTTGTACAGAAACAGTTCATTAGGCCTAGTGTGTGCCCGTGGGGATCGCCGCTGTTGTTAGTGAAAAAGAAGGATGGTAGTATAAGGTTGTGTGTATATTATCGACAACTCAACAAAGTGACTGTTAAGAAGATGTACCCTTTTCCTAGGATTAATGACCTCAAGGACCAGTTGGTGGGAGCTTGCGTCTTTTCTAAGATAGATCTGAGGTCAAGATACCATCAGATACGGGCCAAGTCCGAGGACATCTAGAATACTGTGTTCAGAATGCGTTATGGTAACTACGACTACTTGGTTATGCCTTTTGGTGTGACTAATGCTCCGGTTGTGTTCATAGATTACATGAACAAGACCTTTCACCCTACTTGGGTAAGTTTGTGGTGGTTTTCATATATGACATCTTAGTATACTCTAAGACTAAAGAAGGGTGAGACACCCCAATGTCCCAATAGAGAAAACCCTAATTAACTATACCTTAATCCGTAACTATCGTTAACATGCTTTATTACATACAAAAATATTATTATAATATAAAAATTGTAAAGAAATAAAACCTTTAAAACATGCACAACGGGAAATAATTGGATATATACAATATATATACATAAATCCATCAGAGTACGCAAAGTCCCAACTTGGGATCAAAAACCTAGAAACCAGCTATATAGACTCCAAAAGAAAACAAAACAGAAAATACAAAAACAGATACGTCCAACTGATACAGAAAAATCCTAACATAACTACCCGCCCGCCTCTCAACAAAATACATCCAAAATAGAAAACAAGGCTCACAGAGGTTCACTATCTAATAGACGCATCCGGCAAATCCATATCACATCCAATATGTGCGTCTGGAACTATCCTTGCCCACGTCGTAACGACGTTTATTCATCGGTGGTCGGATTATGCAGTTAGCATTGTGGCTACCTAAAGCGTACAAAGCATGTAACATGGGCTAGAACATCCTTGATGCCCTGGAGTCTAGAAAACTCACTTGCTAAGGGTACCGCAGTAGGACCTTCAACAGAAACAGTGGTGCCACCAGAAGGCACTCCAACAACTCTATCAAAAGCTTCAGCAGTAATGCAAATGGGTTTATGGCATACCTCAGAAATTAGAACACCATCCACAAGCCTCAAATTACAATAGAAGTCTCTGAAAAGCTCCAGGTAGATGTCCTCAGCGGATAAAAACTCCGTAAGCCCCACATGGTCCAGAAAATTCAAAAATTTGAAGTTGCTCTTCCTCCACCACTCAATGTCCAAGAAGCGAGGTTTGTACATATCCTTTTCCAGATACCCACTCATAAACTCTCAGCTGGCTAACCTCCTTTAGAGAAGAAGCGGTTGATTTGCTCTTGTGAGAGAGGGCCTGGATTTACTACCGCTGTGCGTTGGTATTTTGGAGGCATGATGATGAAATGGTAGGAGAAGAGATGAAGTGGAAGAAGTTTTTGGGTGAAAAACCAGAGAAAATAGCAAGAATATGGTGCAAAAATATTTGATATGTGATTATGAGGCATTAGGGTTTCAGATTTACCTTTTAAGGCGACCTATAATCGATTATTTCATCACAATAATCGATTATTTTGATGGCATGGCACCTCCTAATTGGTTGGTTCATTTTCGTGCATTTTTGGTGCCTGACTTTCGAACTTCAAATAATCGATTAACTAATCAATTATTTCTTGGGTTTCTTTGTAATAGGTTATATGGCCGATTATTCCTGATGAACATATGAACTAATAATCAATTATGGAATCGATTATCTCATGCTTCTGGAAATTCCTTCAATTGTAATCGATTAGGCCAATCAATTACCACATTTCTGCCTGCGTGCTTTATTTTCATCAAAATGGCATAATCGATTATAGTAATCGATTACGAGTTTTCTGGAATTTTGCTCATTTACCTTATTTTGACATAATCCATTATGCTAATCGATTATGACCATTCTTCCTTCCCACTTAATAAACACGTCAGAAAATAACAAGGTGCAATGACAAATATTTATTCAATGGATGATTGGATCAATATTCCTAACTTAATTATTATGAAAAAGAAAATTTCTTTAGGTAATGGTTTTGTAAAAATATATGCGAGTTGTTTAGATGTTTCAACAAATTCAATCATGCAATTCCCTTTTTAGACATGATCCCTAATGAAATGGTGCTTAATCTCAATATGCTTGGTTCTAGAGTGATAAATCGTATTTTTAGTGAGGTTTATGACAATTGTGTCGTCACATTAAATAGGAACAATTTTAAGGTTAATTCCATAATCATTTAATTGTTGCTTTATCCATAATCATTTGTGCGCAACAACTACCCGCCGCAACGTATCCTGCTTCGACGGTGGACAAAGTCACACTTGCTTGTTTCTTACTATGCCAAGAAACTAATGTGTTTCGTAGCAAGTGGTAACTCTCACTAGTACTTTTTCGGACCAATTTGCATCCTGCAAAATCAGAATTCGAGTACCCAATTAGGGTTCAATCAACCCCTACCATAAACCCATGTTTTGTGTACCAATGAGGTATCTCATAATGCGTTTTACCACGGCGAGATGTCATTCCTTAGGGTTTGATTGTAAACGTCACACATGCATACATTAAACATAATATCGGGATGACTAGCAGGAAGATAAAGGAGAGAGCCTATCATACCTCTATATTTACATCAACTGATTTTCCATCCTCATCCTTGTCGAGATAACATAAGATGCCCATGGGAGTGGATAATTCTTTAAAGTTGTTCATCCCAAACTTCTTAAGAAACTTCTTGCAATACTTGGATTGGTTGATGAAGATACCTTCCTTTGATTGCTTTATTTGTAGTACAAGAAAGTAGTTGAGCTCGCCCATTATCGACATCTCAAACTCGCTTTGTATGAGTCAGAAAAATCCTTGCATAAAGTTGATTCAGCCCATTTTTGTAAGTTCCTAATTCACTCACTTGAAATTTATAGCACATCCATTCACTTGCTTGTTTATTCTTACATATGTAGGACTCATAAAAATGCTCCCTTTGCTTCATCCACTGCCTTCGCAACTTTGAGTCTTCTTTTCAGTCAGCCTCTGATGGTTTACTCATCCACTACCTTCGATAATTTCCTTTTTTTCTAAAGTTACAAACCATTTTTTTCTTTACCTAAAACAACATTTTATCATTTACGTATAATGAATTCCATATGTAGAAGATTGTTGTCCTCTAAATCTCCTCTTTGCAGACTAGCCCATGCCTTTTTCTTCTTGACTTGTAATTCTAGAATCCACGAAAGAAGAATATGCAAAAGAATGAAGCAGAAACAAAAGGAGTAGTAAAGAGCAACACATGAGTCTGGTACTTGATACTGGATGAATAAATGGAGACCCCTTAAATCTCGTCTTTGCTGACTAATGAAGACCCCCTGCTCCAGCTCAAGATACGGAGCTTACGATGCTATTGGATGAATAAATGGAATTTTTTTGTCTTCAATGAATTATCTCTATTATTTTTAATATGCTAATTTAATTTTTTTTTATTAAATATAATATATAAAATTAAAAATATATATTTAATTATAACCTGGTCAACAACGATTGGACCAATGAACCGTGAACCAGTGTCTTCACCTCTTCAATGACCGATCATATTTTTAAAACATTGGTTTATAGAATGGCTTAAAAAGTGAGAAAAAAATAAAACAAGGGCAATAATATAGGAGCCATTTTGCAATAGAGTTTCAAACTATTTCATTATTTTACGGGAGCTAAGTTCGTAATTCTCAAAAGCTATTGGCAACCTCCTGAATAAGTTCTAGGTCACCAATCCCAACATTTGATTTTATTAGGTGCCATCCAGTAGATGCATGTGATACATTTTTCAATAAAAATGTAAATGTCTAACAGTTCTAACATATATTTTGTTTTTCACTAATGAACTGGTACGCATAATAGGTTTTTATTACAGAATAATAGCTCAAGCATTCAAAACAAGTATATCCAAATATTGTTCTTTTATTGATTAAGATATCAACTGTATACATACTTAGCCCGTCGCGTCAATGACCCAAACTTTTTTGTGACCCATTGAAGACAAGCACCCTTAATAGCAAAACACTTATGGGCATTATCCACGAGTTTGCTTTTTTGTTTAGGTGACTACCAATCTCACTAGTCATAAACTTCAAGGAATGGAAAAAGTTAAGGGTTGAAACGATTCTGACAACACCATAAATAGAGAGAGACTAACGAGCCTGCAGTACACGACATCGGTATTCTCCCAACGCCCGGATGGGGAATATGTTTCTGTATGCGGCATAAGTGATCATGCAATTCTTGTTGAAGACTCCCATTATTTCCTGAAGAGTGATACACATGTAAGATGATTTAAATGGTTTATTTTATACTGTTGATGATGCAAACCAAACGCGAATAAAAATGGAACAAAAAAACAAGCTGTAAGGTTGTCTTCGATACCTGTTGCGGAAAGTCATCGTTCTCCATTTGGGTATTTATCAAATATACAGCTGCACGGTGCAATGGTGTGGGATCTCTCTTAGCCTGTTTCAGTATTAGAAAAGCAATGAGAACAGGAAAACAAGTACAATCTGGACAAAATTTTTCCATTCTTCATTTTCCCGACAGAATAAGGTGTTAGGTAATCAGAATTGCGGAATGTATTCAAATACTTGGGAAAACTGAATGAACTTCAAATGTCAAACCATATATGACTAGTGTAGATCCCGGGAATGAAATAAATGAAATAATCGAGTTTCATCCGAGCTTGGACATATGTTAATCAAGATATAACCAACAGATAGTTGATAAATGACACTTAACAGATAATAACTATCCGAAATCTATGTTTAACTACCATATCACATCAACAAGCCTATCAATCAATATAAGATAAAACTTATCTAGATGAATATTCAGTTACAAGTAACAGTATAAATACAAGGCCTCCCCAATGAGAGAAACTAACTAAGATTGAAAAGAGAACTACGTTAGTTTTGATTGTAGGATATACCATTCTGTCAAGCTATATTCTAAAATAACCTTAGTATTCATTCTTGGTTATACCATATTCCGGCTAAATTCCGGTAATACGGGTTTTGACTGGAACAACTAGGATAAAAACACGGCACATTGTGGCAATTGGCAAAGCTATCGATATAATTCAGGTAAGCAAGCTTGGCCTAAAATTAAAAGCCCTGTTTGTTGCACAATTACATGATTTATGTTTCAAGAGATTGGCAAGATTCCTATAAGTAGTAATAATAATGATGATGATGATGATAAAATAAATAAATAAATGAATGAATAAATACAACAAATATTTGGTCAAATCATTATTCTTACTCATAAAATCACAAATGATGGTTTCGTTAAGAGAAGTCAGAACTTAATTCAAATATTACATTAGTTTTAGGGTTAGCTAGGAAATGTTTCTAATTCAAATATTACATTTAGTTCTAGGAAATTAAATGTTTCTCCTCATTTATTGTCTCTTGAAAATAGTACAATGTATTTATTTCCTAATGTGTGTATAAATCTATCTTGCAGAGCTCATTTGACTCGAGCAATTCACAATAAATATTATTCCACAATCTCAAGTGTTAGCTTATCATTTTTATGATGCATTAAAAATATATTATCTCTGAACTCCAACCATGTTATTCTCGCACCTCTCATAATGGAGTTGAATTTTGAAAACCTAAATAGCATGTTAAGTATTAACATGATATGTAAAATTATCTGACAATATCAATATAATTATATTATAATAATATTAATTTATTCAGCTATGGGCATAGGTATTTAGTGAAATACATGCATCAAAGCAATTCAGATATCTCTAAGGCATTTAATTAAAAAGCAGAATGGTCCTTTCTTTAATTAAAACAGTTAACATGATTAACACCCTACAATGAATTTAAAATGGGTTTTGTTTAATAATAAACTAATCAATATAATGACAGCACTACAAAAGTAGCAAAACATGCTTTATACCTTTTCAGCATCAATGAGAGCCAACATAGCCCACCCAGTGTTTACTACATGAGACCTGTTGCCTTCCAGATTTGAATACGCCTGAATAAAGAGACATTAGTAAAAAAATAACTCAAGAAATCTCAGCATTTAGATGGCTAAAAGTGATCTAGTTTTCTCACCACTTTTAATTCAAAAATTTAATGCTTATGCATAACAGCATAAGTATATTTCCTAGAATCACCGGTCCCAATTTTGTTTATCCTCTTGAATTAGCTTTCCTTGCCATCTCTGTATAAGTCTAACACATGATTCCATCTCTCATCCAGAAAATTGCAATGATGCTGCATTTCCCTTAGCATGTAAAGAGCTTTGTGAAACGCTGAAATCTGAATACTCTGATTCTATTTATTTCATAGTTTGGTTGGACAACAGAGTGATATAAGCTCACAGGTATTAATGACACAAGTTGACAACTTTGTGAAGGGAACAACCAGATAAAGAGAGAGATGTTGTGCAGAATAGCGGCCACAATGGGATACTCCGGTAAAACGCGATGTGATGCAACGGTGCAATAACGCTGCAATTCTGATTGATTGACTACCTAACCTTTTAGGGTTTCGTTAAGTTTCTATTATGAATTTTCCTAAAAAGTATAGAGACCTAATTGAATTTCCATAGAAAGTTCAGAGACCCACAGCTCCATAGGTGGATGAATCATTTAAGGGAACCCTAAAGAAACTTAACAAAAATATGTTTGAAGAACTCAATTAAAAATTTTCAGAAGTTTGGGGACTATATTAAAAAATTTGGAACCTATTTGAATTTCCCCAAAAAGTTTAGGAATTAATAGAGTAATTAAAAAAGCAAAATAGAGTAATTAAACCAAAAAAAAAAAGATGATATCAATATTAGAAATGGCAAATTTGACCTTTTCTTGGCAAGACAGATAACTCTCTCCCTAGCCACCAGAAGGGAGCTGCTTAGACAGCAGAAATTCACATGCTCGACGGATGCTTGAGCAATTACTGAAATTCTTTCTGGCAGCAATCAGCCCTGTTACCCCAAACCAAGTGCCATAAGTGAAGCAAACCCCCCAAGAACCATACATGTTTAACAGTTTGAGTGGTTAGAAGTATATTGAACTGAGAAAGTTCCAATCCAAGAAGAAGCAAATGCAGACAGAAAAATGAGTAAAGCAAACTTGAGATGCATGCATACATATATAAAAATATCGTGAAGGCTACATATAAAATCAATATAAAAGAATAAGAAAAAAGTGGTTTCCCATAAGAGAGGAGCAAACCATGAACCATCCGAAGCTTGTACTTTTTCAATAAAGGCAGTAGCTTTCTCAATACAACAGTCTATTTCTTCTCCACGATGCCCAGGATATAATTTCTTAAATGATGCCAAAGCTTGAATTGCCTCCGAGGTACATTCCACATAACTATAGAACATAGAATAAGGAAATATTAAAAGATTAAAATTTGAAATGGTGGGATTGGGGGAATGGGAGAGGGATACAGAAAGTGATATGAATTTGATAGCTTATGGATAATCAATAACAATGTTGCCAAAAGTTTCAGCAGGATTGATTATCTGACAACAGAGAAGGCATTATCAATGTGTATGTATATCTTTAAGTTAATCCAAAAACTACTTCCCAAATTCTCAGGACAACTATTTAGTCCTAATTCTGAAACCAAAAGGAAAGTCTGATTAAACCTCAAAAGGTTTATTGACTTTATTCCTAAACAATGATTCAATATGTAGTAGCTTTTGTGGCATACTGGCATCAATTCAAAAACTTGTGGTTGAATATCTGACACATGTATGGAAAAAAAGAATCCGTGATTCTTAGTTTTGGCAGATTTTGTCATGCTCTATTATACAGGCATAGCCTAGTTGTTTATTTCCAATTCTCTGTGATAAATGTTTTATATACAAAGAAGAGTATTATTGACAAAAAGTACCTAAACACTAAAACAAAGGGATGTATTCCACTCTTCATATGGGAAGACAAACATGTCTCACATGCCATTCGTGTTTCACATTTCAAAGAAGATAAAATAAAAAATAATGAGAAGAGGCAAAATAATAAAAGACGGCTACCTCCAAACATTTATAAGATCTTGTGAGCTCATATGTTGCAAAGCCACCATCTGTATTCTACAATGATTATCAGAAATAAAATACTTATTTGGATGTGATTGATTCTCCAAACTCATTGAATTGATTTTATAAAATAACTAATTGCTCAAGTCATCCATCATGGGTTATAGTCAAACAAACAATATAAAATAACTAGAATATAGACTTCATTTAGTATTGTGAGAATGATAGAACTGAACCAGAAACTAGTATAAAATATGGTATTATTGAGATACAATGGCATCCAAGGTATTTGAGAGCAACCTAATATTAAGAAACAAAATGTGATCGCAAGGTCAAGTGTTGAGGCATAATATTGAGTTGCCATTCATCACTTGCGCACTCATTTGACTAAAACAACTTTTTAATTAGCTTCAATTTGGGGAGATTAAACACATGACACTTGTTTGTGACAATCAAATTGCATTAATTTCCTCCAATAATGTTATCCATGAAAAAACCAAACACATTGAAGTGGATTTTCATTTTACCAAAGATGTCTTATCTGGAGACATCAACGGTAGTTTTGTCAATTCAAATTATCAATCGGCAGATGCTTTCACTAAATCTTTGAGAGGTCCTCGGATAAACTATCTTGCCAACAAGCTTGTCGCATATACCTATATGCCCCAACTTGAGAGGGTGTGTTGAAAACATGTATTATTATGCATATTTGTCTAGATTCATTGTAAAAGTTAACCAAATCATGTAATTAAAGTAATTATAATCTTTGTATTTATTACCTTATATTCAAGCCTATGTGCTGATTTCATTACATGTCCCTCTTTTCTCTCAATTCTCAAAAAGCTAAAGATCCCATTAATGCATTCAAAACTTAGTTTAATTCATGCCCAAACTGAAGGTTTATTAGCATCTCACCATATGTGTAGGCTTGTGGAAAGTATGAGATATCAAATACATATACCATTCTTTAGTAGTTTTCACTAGAAAAAAATATTTCTCAAAATTAGGGATACCCTACACAAATCCCCAGCTGTGTCTAATTGTAATTGTTATTTTAAAAACCATTGTAATCACAACCAGTTAGCCCTACCATAATATCAAGGCTTTTGGTGTTTCCAATTATGACTCCGATGAAGCTTCGACTATATTTAAATTAGACAAAAAATTACACCAGTGTTTTCATAAATGCAATTTTACTTTCAATATATTATACCATATATAATTTGCAACAAAATACTATATAGTGAAGGATCTTAGAAGATGAGTAAATAACTTAGTCATCTTAATGATATTAGTGTCATAATTAGGAAAGAAACCAATTACCACAAGCAATAACATATTATGAGCAACATTATTTATTTGTTAGAATTATTGAGATAATCTCGCATGAATCATGAGGAGCCTAGTTACTTGTAATGAGAAAATGACATTTACAGCATCATACAATCGCTTTGCATCCAATGACTCGCCAACAATCTCAGGTGCAATTTTGGATAGTAATAGAACAGCCTGAAAGAGGACAAATGAATCAAAACAGAAGAAGAAAATAAGTAACTCAAATCTTTTGATCAATAATTACTTTCAGTCCTTCAGCCGCATACAGTCAGAAATCGGTCATCCGTGATCTGCACTTGAATAAGGCCAAGCACCTTTAGAAATTTGATGATACCAAATGCTAAGATCACCTGGACAATCTTCCAAAACCTTTCAAGAAAAAAAGAGAAGAGATTCCGATCAACACAGGAAAACTGATGCAAGTTATGATGATAAATGTAAAAAGTCACCTGTGAATTCTTAATGAACGTATGAGCTTTCCTTAGAGTTGGGCCATATTCTTCAATAAGGTTAGTTGAAATAATTGCTTGTGCGATAAATGAAGTATCCCATAGTTGACTTCCATTGTTGCCCTGCAACAGAAATTGTATACATGTAAAATCTGTAAACAAGACCCTTACAAAAAAACTCAGTAGTGATGTAACATTGGTTCCACATATCACATCACAGAGAGATTGCAGTTATCACTAGTAGAAATAATGTAATATACGAGAACGTTTTACGTCAGTTGACCATATGTTTGACGTTAAAAATGAGGCGATGGCAGTTTTGTAAATATTAAATCACTATTTGCGTCAGTTGTTTAATGAACTGACGTTAAAAGTGATTTGCAAGAATTATTAACACTTTTAACGTCGGTTGTTTGACGTTAAAAGTGTGATTTTTTACTTCAGTTAAATAAATAACTGACGTAAATAATCCTATATTCCTATCTGAAACTCATTCCTATCTTTCTTTCGTTGTCATCTCTATGTTGTCACTCTTAACGCAGATCACTCCATATATAGTGCAGTTTATTTCTAATCTTTTTTTTAAACAAGTTTATTTTTAATCTTAATTAATTAGCTTGAATTAGTAAACAAATTCTTGTGCAAATTAAAATAAATAAACACTTAACATAAAACAAGTTATATGTATAATCAAATCGTATCTCATTGAAGCGATTCATAAGTTACAATTACATGATTAAAAGATAAAAAAATTCTGCAATATAGCCCTAAAATATAAAAAAGTTCCTGCTTCAACGTCATTTTCTTCTCAGTCCTGTGTCCTCAGAAACTCCAATGGATGCATCTCCTCCCTCACTTGAATTCCTTGATGCTCCATCTGAATCCACAGTCACTTGCTGCCAAAGCAGAGTGAAGGGGATTGATGAAGGGGATGAAATAAAGTGAGGGAATCACATTACGTGATTCACCCAACCTTACCATCCATGTTACGTGATTTACTCAACCTCAAGTTTTTTGACCATTAAGACAGAGACCTTTAAGTCTAGGTATAGGAAGAAATAACAAAAGTCTCAAATATGATAGACCCATATAAGTGTGAAGGAATAGAAAACGCACGAAATATAGAGGAAAAGAAGAGGGGGGTGTATTACAGACTGATACAGAAGAATGATACTTTATATAGAGAAGAGAGACTACCTGATTTTCTTCAAATTACTGATCTATAAACTTAATGCTCATTAAGAGGATTAAGTTACAAGGTGCATGGGTAAGTAGCACAGCAGTCAAAGGAATGAATGTTTCTGCAGAAAATTATACACTTTTAACGTCAGTTGTTTGTAACAACTGACGTTAAAAATCATTTATGTAACGTCAGTTGTCTTAAGCAAACTGACGTTAAATGCTTTTTAAAAGATGGTTTTTAATTATAACGTTTACACCCGCTCGCCTTCTTCACTTCACTCTGTACGTCTCTGTTCTTCTCTTTTCATCACGCTCACTCTCACTCTCACTTTGCCCTAATCGCGAGCTCCTCTCCACCGCAATCATCGCGAGGGCTTCTTCGCCACCACCATGAGGTACACTCTTAACCCTAACTCTGTCTTTCCCGCTCAATATTCTTTGCAATAACTTGACATGTCTCTTTCCCCTTCCCGCGCACTAACTCTCCTTGTCCCTCTACTCTCAGTAACCACATCGAACGTTGGCCACCACTCGAGCTCCCCTCCCCACCACCACGCGAGCACCTATTTCTGGTGATTCTTTAGGGCACATTTTTTTATTTTTGGTTTTGAGTGTATGTTGAAATTGTAGTCTCTGTAGTTGAAACTTGAAACTGTGAGTTTGAGTTGTTTGGAATGTCTTTATTTCTGGTCGTGGGTTTTATGTTTTCTCTTGTTTTTCTTCTGCTATCATGACCTATTTCTAAATGGGAAGAAATTTAGAGTTCCTTGTAGCATGTGACATCAACAATATATTGCTCATTGGAATTCTGTTTTGTTAATTTATCTTCATCAGCTTATTTCTTTTCTGTCTTAAGAAACCTAAAAATGGTGTAAATTTGAAATAATTTTTAAACGCCTTGGATATATGTTTTGTATATCTACAGAACCTATCTAGTTATGGATCGTAGTTGGATGGTTTGTAAGCGCACTAGTGCTGAGTATTTGAAGGGGGTGGGAGAATTTATAGAATTTGCTCAAAGGAATGTTCCTAATAGTACTGGAATGTTCTATTGTCCTTGTGTCAAGTGTCTGAATACGAGGAAATGTATGGTGAAAGATATACATACTCATTTGATTTGTGAAGGGATTTGCTTGAGTTATACAAGATGGATATGGCATGGTGATGTGTTAAGTAGTACGGCAAGTGTCTCCCAAAGTGAGGACGTTGACGTAGATATGGAGGATGATCGAGTAGAGGACATGATCCGTGATATTGGACAAGAATCTTTTCATCGAGCTCATGTGTCTGATAGGTTGTGCGGTGATGCGGATAAGCCTTTATATCCAGAGTGTACTACTCATACACGGTTGTCGGCGGTGCTAAAATTGGTTTGTGTGAAGGCGAGAAATGGTTGGACCGATAAAAGCTTCACGGAATTGCTTGAAGTGTTGAAAGACTTGCTTCCGGAGGACAACACATTGCCTGACCGTAACTATGAGGCCAATAAGGTATTGTGTCCGATGGGTATGGAGTATAAGAAGATACACGCATGCCCCAATGATTGCATATTGTACACCCGTGTTCATGAAGACAATCACGATTGCCCCAAATGTGGGTTATCACGATACAAAGTGAAGGGTGGTGATGATGATGTTGATCTTGATGTGAGAAAAAAAGGTCCTCCTGCGAAGGTGTTGTGGTATCTTCCAATAACTCCAAGGTTCAAGCGATTGTTTGCCAATGCGAAAGATACGAAGAATATTATATGGCATAATGATGAGAGGAAACGTGATGGAAAGATTCGTCATCCTGCTGATTCTATGCAATGGAAGAATATTGATACTATGTTTCCGTATTTCGCCGATGAGCCAAGAAACCTAAGGCTTGGACTTGCTACGGATGGAATGAATCCTTATGGTAACATGAGTATTATTCATAGTTCATGGCCTGTTCTGTTGATAATTTACAACCTGCCCCCTTGGTTGTGCATGAAGCACAAATACATGATGTTGTCTATGATGATTTCGGGCCCAAAGCAACCGGGAAATGACTTAGATGTTTATCTAAGTCCCTTGATTGAAGACTTGAAAATGCTGTGGGTGGAAGGTGTTGATGTAGTTGATGGGTATTCTCATGAGACTTTAAAGCTTCGTGCCATGTTATTTTGCACCATCAACGACTTTCCAGCATACGGTAACTTGTCCGGGTACAGTGTCAAGGGGCATAAAGCATGCCCTATATGTGAAGAAGACACATGCTACACTCAGTTGCATCATGGAAAGAAGACGGTTTACCTTGGGCATCAGAGATTTCTTAGACGTGATCACCCATATCGTAAGATGAAAAAAGCTTTTAATGGATGCCAAGAGACAGAAGAATCTCCGACGGCCTTAATTGGAGAGCAGGTTTATCAGAGGGTAAAGGGCATCAAAGTTATATTCGGCAAGTCCAAAAAGAAAGGTAAAGCTGCTGAGAAAAATATATGGAAGAAGAGGTCGATATTCTTTGATCTTCCATATTGGCGCAAGCTTGATGTCAGACACTGCATTGATGTGATGTATGTGGAGAAAAATGTGTGTGATAGTGTGATCGGGACGCTTCTCAACATTCAGGGCAAGACAAAGGATGCTGTGAATGCTCGTCTCGACCTTGTTGCTATGGGTATACGAGAGCAGTTAGCTCCAGTTGTTGAGGATGGTAAGCGGACTTATTTGCCGCCAGCATGTCATACTTTGTCAAAAAAAAAGAGACAATGTTTCTGCGGGTGTCTTCAGGGCATCAAAGTTCCACATGGTTACTCTTCAAATATGAAGAGGCTTGTCTCTAGTGATCTTAAATTAGTTGGCTTAAAGTCTCATGATTGTCACATCTTGATGCAACGACTTCTGCCCATTGCTATTCGTGGTATTGCTCCAAAAAATGTGAGACAAACCATTACTCGGTTGTGCTTATTATTCAATTCTATATGTAGCAAAGTCGTTGACCCCTGTATGTTGGATGACTTGGAAGTTGAGGTTGCTACAATCTTGTGCCAATTGGAGATGTATTTTCCTCCTTCCTTTTTCAACATAATGGTTCACTTAATTGTTCATTTGGTGAGGGAGATTAGATTATGTGGGCCGGTTTTTCTGAGATGGATGTACCCAGTTGAGCGCTACATGAAGATCTTGAAAGGGTACGTGAAGAATCCTCATCGTCCAGAAGCATCTATTGTTCAAAGGTATGTTGCAGAAGAAGCTATTGAGTTTTGTTCAGACTACCTTCATAACACGGATCCTATAGGGTTCCTAAGCCTCGGCATGATGAGATAAGATGTCAAGGTAAGGGTACACATGGCTTAAGAATTAATAGCAAGGGTCGGGAGGAAGTGCTTCAAGCACATTTGTATGTATTGAACAACATCGATTCTGTTCAACCTTTCTTACTTGAACATAAAAGAAAAGTCAATCAAGAAAACCCTCGAATGAGCGAAAGGTGGTTGTTGAACAAGCATAACAAGACTTTCTTACCATGGTTCAAGGAAGAAATGCTTAAGGATGGTAGTACTGCTTCTGATGACGTAAGATGGCTAGCACGTGGGCCTAGCTTCAACGTCATATGTTGGAGCGGATACGATATCAATAACTTTTCCTTTTATACAAAGGAACAAGATAACAAGAGTACCATGCAAAATAGTGGGGATATGATCATGGCTGAAGCAATGCACTTCTCTAGTGCAAAGGACACAAAACCCGTTAAAGCACCGACACCTTACTTTGGATATATTGAAGATATTTGGGGTGCTCGATTACACTAAGCTTACGGTGCCGGTTTTTAAATGTAAGTGGGTTGATAGTAATGGTTGTGTACAAACCGACGAATTGGGGTTCACATTGGTAGACCTCAACAAGTTAGGCCATATAAATGAGCCTTTCATAATGGCTTCCCAAGCAAAAGAAGTGTTCTACATCACTGATCCTTCTAACAAAAGGTTGTCCGTGGTTCTCCAAGGAAAAAGCATGTATGATGGTAGTGATGAAAATCAAGATTCAAATCTTGATATTCCTGAGACTCCTTTTTCAACAAACATGCCTACTATAATCGATGAGACACAGGTGGACGATGTACATGCCACTCGTGATGATCATCACGAAGGGATATTGATATAGGTAGTTTAAACTTCATATACATTTATTTTTAGACATGTATATATATATACTTAGATTGGTAGTTTTGTTTTTAGACATTAGAGACTAAAATTTATATATATATATATATATATATATATATATATATATATATATATATACTTGTAGATAGTTATGTTTTTCCTATACATGGGTTTTGGTTTTAAGTCCCCCATTATTCCTTTGTATATTTCTTTTCTTTTTGTTAATATTGAAATTTAAGGGTAGTGTTTGCAATTCGTAATGTGTGTGATATTACGTGTTCTTTGGGATAGTTCTTGAATGCGGGGATAGTTGAGGGGAGTGATATTTTAAAACTGAATTTAAAAAAAAATCTATTAACGTCAGTTGTATCAAATAACTGAAGTTAATAGTATTTTATAAAATATACAGTACACTATTAACGTCAGTTGTATTAGGAAACTGACGTTAAAAATAAAACCTTTAACGTCAGTTCTTTAACACAACTGACGTTAGTTTGAACAACATTAACGTCGGTTATGTTAAAGAACTGACGTTAAAATTTTTATATTTAACGTCAGTTGTTTAAACAACTGACGTTAAAATATTAACTATTAACGTCAGCTGTATTTATGTCAGCAATATTATGACGTATAAAATCAATTTTAACTGACGTAAAAAGCACTTATTGCACTAGTGTATGTCCATATCACATTCCTAAACATCTGCGAATATGTCCAATTGCATGAAAAGCATCATTTGGTCACTCCGGTAAGGTTAAAATAAGATCACTTAGATGTGGACCTGCATTTTCATGCCATCTTCAACAATCCATAGATAATCATAGATCCTTGGAAGATGCATCTTGAAGGCCTCTGAATTTGGATCTTCCACCCAATAGCAAAGCATATTTAAAACCTGAATAATAATAGTAGAGAATAATAATAAGTAGTCAGTATTTCCTAAGCATGTCCTGGTTTAGCTGGAAATATAAAATAATATATAAATGGAACATGGAAGGGAAGCTCAGACATCCATAAAAAAAACTATAATTAACACCATGAAAATAAACTAAAGAGGCAAAGTAAACAAATGGTCAGCAAAGGAAAACTATCAATCATTGTAGTCATTAAAGAAATACGTTAGTAGAACATCAATAGTATGTCATTTTTCTAACACTTCTACACAAAGGGTGGATAGTAAAAGAACAATGAAGATTTAACGGGGTTCTGCAGACATCCACCCCTCTCAACAATTACCTTGTTTACAGGACCTATGCAAATATAACGAGTATTCTCATCTTCATAATGTATATGCTTAATTGCAGACCTAATAGCCTTTTCTCTCAACATGTTGCCAGGCCAATGCATTAAATCAGTCTCAAGGACCTTGTGTAGAGATGCCCAAAGAATATCCTGCATGAGTGAGTGAGGATAGTACAAGTCTTCCTGCACAAGAACAAAGTAATCCTCTTGTAACCCCAACTTAACTCCAGCACAATTAAATTGGTAGTTGACAATGTTAGAGATATCAAATGCCGCGTTCTTTTTGTAAGATATAAAAAAAATGGGAAAAAGGGCATACACACCACCTAAGCTTTAGTTCATTTGCAAATAGACACCTTCAACTATTTTTTCATCATAAGTAATCGTTAAACACCTACTATTAGTGTGTGTTTGGGATAGATGAATTATTCACATTTCAGCTGTTTCCCTAACAAAAGCCGTTTCATAATTAATCTAATATGTTTGAGATTTAGCATAATTTTTTTAATCAGGTTTTTTTTTGGGGAAAAAAGCTGGTTTTATGCATTTGGTTTCAAGGACTGTTAAATTATCAGGTCTGATTATTTGCCCCCACCCGCACCCCTTTCCGATCATAACCCCCCATCCCCCGACGACTTTATCTGATCTTGCATGGACTAACATACAGGCATAGTTTATTTTTTTTAAAAGCAAAATAAATTTATTAAAAAAAGAGTACAAGGGTACTCTAGCCCATATACAAAGAGATAGAAAGTAACATGCAAAACAACACAACGGAGAGAGTCATCCCAACTATGTTGACAGCACAAACCCCAACAATCATTTACAGCCAACGTTGAGTTGACATATTTAATTAATAGACACTGTATTGATAACAGGTTGTAAAAACATATTTAATTAACATATTTAATTAATATTCATTATTTATTTATATATATTTTTTGTTAAATTTTTATTTAAATGTTGTGGACACAATGTTGAGTCCCCTCGTTTCAACTTTCTGGAATCTTATATTCTTTTGACATGTTTTCATAGTAATGTTATAAATTTTATTCAATGCAATTATTAGTATAAGTAGGTCCAGGATATTTTATTGTGGGACTTACAAATGATAAAATCCAAGTGACGCAATTCTCATGTAATGTTTTCATAGGACCACTTTAGTGTCTTCACTAACCTTAGCACACAAATTGCGAGCCTGATTCCAGTCTATATCATGATATGATGTGGTGTAAAGCTCTTCTCTCAAAGAAGATAATGTTTCTGTGATTGGACCAACAAATCTCTTTCCATATAAATAGGACATTGGCAAATAGACCATTCGGCAATGACACCACGTCCTTCCTGTAAAGCAGAAAAACATTACTACATTTCAATTTTAAGTAAAGAATGACTGGAAAATTAAACATTTTCTAAAATGAAAATAGACAACTAATTTAACAATGAAACTTTTTATAAATATTCAAGAATATATTACTTAAGTTCTTAATCATGAAAATAGACAACTAATTTAACAATGTACCACATGAACAAATGATGTTTTTGTTCAAAAACCTGGATATATTACTTAAGTTCTTAATCATGGATATTCTTATGAGGGCAATAGATTTTTTGTTTCCTTACGACATAAAATCATACATCAGATTACTTAGTCACCTTGTTAGAATTAGTACATTTTTAACACGGTTCACATGTAGGTAGCTGACTCAGCTTATTACTAAACATTATAATTAGCTCTATCTAATTATAACATTGGAATTTTGAGTCTAGGAAATAGTTCATCATTATTGTTCTTGTAGATTGTAACACGTATGTTGTATTAGATGTATATAAATACAAAACAAGAGTGTTAAACACTGCAATTTCATCGTATCCTTTACTACTTCTATAACTTTGTTTGACCCAAAATCAATATATCCACATCATCATTCCATTAAATAGTTGTTATTCTTGACTTGCCTGCGGTTGGAGAAAAAAATGTTTTAAACAAGGTGCACAAGCTGATCTTATTGATCACAACACATCCATTTGTATAAATCTCAACAAGAAACAATCAACTGTAAAGGAAATAAGCGTCTTTTGATCATAATAAAAGTTTAGGAAATTTGATTAAAAGTGGCTAATTGGACATTATAATAAAGTGTCTAATTGTTCCTAAACTGGAAATTTGATTACCAAAAAATTCCCTTTTATTGCAAGGCAAGTACCCTAAAAAATTTCTTCTCTCTGTACTAGCTAAAACATACATAAACAGAATATTAAGCAAGAACCTGGATGGAATGGAAGCATGTATGGAAGGAGCCACATCTCAGGGGGCAAGGGATTATTTCCAGACCATTCATATACTCCAAGTACCTATACCACAATAAATTTTGAAAAGAACTATACCACAATGCCATATTTATTAATAAAACCATCAAAATAAAGCTAAGATCATAACTGAAAGCTACATCTTTCCCCATAATGTTGTAAAAGTAGCACCACCATGCCCTAGAATCCAATCACGCGCCTTCTCCATTTCCCCTTTTCCACCATTAGGTCCCTCACCAAGCAATCTCAAAGCAACATAATTCAAGACGGAGCAGAACATGGTGCTCGGACCTTCAATATGCAAACCCCAGCCACCATCCTTGTTCTGCAATTACATTTAACTAATTAGGAAAACTTCTAGAAGCAGCCCATAATTAGGGGGGACGATGGTGTGAGGTTCTTACCTGATGATTATAGAGCTAACGAGGCATTTCCTTTATATGTTCTTCCGTTAAGACTACATTTAGAAACCCAGTGATAGACAGAGTAGTTATCTGTTTAATTGTATATCCAGATAACAAACCAAATGAAAACACTCAGGTCTTGAAGGCAATGATTGCAGTTTTGTCAAAGCTACATGTTTCCTAAAATATTGGTAATATACCATAGAACAGGTTTCACAAATAAGATGAAATGTTTAAAACATAACCTACCAAGCCAGGTAAAAGAAACATAGGACCTCCATAATCTACGGGCCAGTGTCCATCATGACTCTGGAGAGTTGAGTAGAAACTTAAAGCCCTTCTTAATGTTCTTGTCACAGTTTCTTCAGTTACATCTTCAATATCTTCAATACTGACTTTGGGTAAGACTTCACCCATTGGGTTCTCCTTTGCGAACTACATTATTTTACATGAAAATTATTGAATCTTCAAATTTCTTATATAAGCAACTTATAATACAACTTTCACTGCATCCCACAGAAGCGGTGGAGACACACTTCTTAAAATGTTAACACAGATCCAAATATTATGAAGCATTAAATATCATATTCAGCCTAACAAAACAATAAAATGGTTCTACTAGGATAAACTCATTTGAAAACAAATGGAAAAAAAAACTAAATTGATTTCCTCATTTGAAGAAGGAATAAGTCTTAACTAGCACGTGGTAAGAACTTGTACAATTTTATAGAAAACCAATAAACCTCTTTCTGTAATAGTAACTAATTAACAGGTAATAAATTTGTTTTTGTTTCCTTAACATCATAATCTTATCAAATAAACATGCATGCAAGCATCTAGAGAATCAAAATGAATTAACCAATAAATATGGCAATAGCAGCACCAAGAATAAAGATGTAACACCCCGATTTTTCTATTGCTTAATGATCTGTGCTTATGTATATGTATGTGTAATTATTAATTTAATTTAGAGAAAATTATTTTGATAAATAAAGATTTATTGTTGTAGCTTATTTTTTATTTTTATTCTTATTCTTATTTTAGAAAACTGTAGTTAAATTTTCGGTTGAAATTTCAGACGAAAACGGTCTGTGTTTTCATTGTCAGTAAAACTTTACTAATACAGAAACGGAATTTCGACACGAAAAAATAAAATTTTGGATTTCCTAAAATATTTACAACAATTCCCATGATTTAAAAGAAAATTTATTTATAAATATTACACAAATAAATTTTTCCGGGTGAATTTTCATTTAGAAGATACGATCGGTTTTCACTGTCGGGAAATTAATGGAACCGAAACGAAACAAATTAATTTAAAATATATTAAATGCAGATTTGAAAAGACTTGATTATTTGAATATTTTTTTCATTTATTTCATACCATCATGACCTTACACATAATTAATTCTTTTAATGTTACAAGTAACCATTATTTATTTAAAACCAATATTTATTTTAACAAAATATTTTTAGAAGGATTAGGTGCAGATTTTGAGAGATTGGATGTGAAAACAACTTGATTGATTTGATATGAATAGTACTTTTATTTATTGCATGCCATCATTTTATTTATATGTACAAGTAACTCATCATTTTAATAAAAATCATGTTTGAATTAAAAAAAATTTTAAATCCCTCACCTATTTTCTACACAAGCTACGCCCCCTCCCCCTCACTCTATAAATACCCCTTTCCAACTCAACTCTCACTTTTGCTTCATGCTCTCAAGTTCTCTCACACACACTAACTTGCTCACTTATACGCTTTCTCCGTTTTCACCCTTGCAAGCTTGGAATTTCATCTATCTTCAACCTCACCTCATCACAAGGGTATAATTTCTCCTCCCTACTTTTCATTTCTTCAAGTATTTATTTTTGTTAACATGCATGCCATTTTCTTTATGATGCATGTTTATGGTTTTAGCTAAAAATTTCAAGAAAAATATGTAGAAAAATCTTTTGAGCATGAAACTAATTTTCATGGACTCATACTCTTCTTTATCATCACTTTATGGAATTGCATTCAACAAAAAGAATTTTTGAAGACATTTTTATAGGGTGACCGAAAAACCCTAAGTAGTGTAAAGTTGGTGTTTTGTCAAAACTTTCTCAATATTTGTTTAAAATCCTTGATGCATGTATTTTTAAATTCATGAGTTAAAATCAAAAATGAGTTCTTTCCCATTTTCATGACCATGACCGAAACTCTAAGCCATGAGAGTTGATGAGACCTAGTTTCAATTTTTTTAAATACTTTCTTTGATCATCATTTTAATTACATGCGTGAGGGGAATATAATGATTTTATGATTTTCTTTATATTATATGTTTGCATGTATGTTTTTGAGGGTCTAGGACTCTTGCATGTTGGTTTTATGGCTTGTGGATGATGCTAGAGTAAAGATAATAATTTGGGGTGGATTAACATATGTAAAATATAAATCTGGCAGCATGACATATACTTATTCGTAAGACCTTAATTTTAAAGGTCATTTGAGTGGTCATTCATATTTTAAACCCACTACTGTTCTGAAATTACTTTTATAAAAGAGTTCATCAAAATTTTGAGTGAAAAATATGATTTTGAAAATAATATCTTTTAACATGATCAAGTAAATATTTTGGTGTAAAATGAACTATAAACAAGTTTTAATATAAAGATATAAAAATATGGGATTAAACTATGTATGTATATATATATATATATATATATATATATATATATATATATATATATATATATATATATATAAGTAAATCTTGGACAAAGTGTAATCCAAGAAATTGTAAAAGATTGGACATCTCTAGGAAACCTTTGAATCAATGGGCAATGATCTCCCTAGGAAAAGGTTTTTATGAATTTTCTTTCGCTTCTGCAGAGGACCTCCGTAGTGTCTGGGCAATTGGTCAATGGAATCTCAATCCGGGGATTCTGCGTTTGTCCTCTTGGACACCAGATTTCAACCCGTACAATCAAAAGCAATCCTCTGCACAGTGTTGGGTCCGCATCTTTGGGCTGCCTCAAGAATATTGGAGACCGAAAATTATTTTTGCAATTGCGGGTGGTTTGGGCATTCCTATCAGTCTCGACGAAGCCACGAGCAAGAAGACTTTCGGCCATTTTGCAAGGGTTCTGGTTGATCTAGATTTAAAGGCGAAACTGCACGATCATGTAATTGTGGAGAGAGAGGAACATGATTTTGTTGTTAATATCGAATCACGAAAAGCTCCCCGCTTCTGTACTTTCTGCCGGAACATTGGCCATTCTATCGCTAATTGCAAACGGATGAATGGCAAGAACACTGGTACTACTCACTCGAACGCCCTCCGGTGAGAAATTCCCGCAGAATTTATGTGCCTAAGAATACCGATCGGAACACTCCGTGATTAACTCTCGCGTCGGACCCTTATCAACAATGGCGTTTGCCGCAACTTTGGATCCTCGAAGGTGTTCGAATGTGGTTGCCTTGGCTAATGATGCAGATTCTGCTTTTCGCAGAATTTTCGGATCACCAACCCGCAGCCCCAAGGAATTGTAAATCCAGTTACTACGGCCAATAATGTTGAATCCTTTTGCAGAGTGCCGGATCTCCATCCAGAATTTGCGGGAATCGCTGGGACAGATGTGAACCCCCATTGGTTTTGTTGCAGTGCTTGACATTAATCGATCCAACGGCCCGGTGGTTGCTTTGTGGAATTTATTTCGAACAGCAACTAATTCAGAATGGCGTGTTGGACTCTCCAATTGGTGCAGTAAATTCTGTTTCTGCCTCTATGGTTGGTACTATGGTGGAAGACTCTCTACAATCTTCGGATAACAGAAGTATTTCTGTCATTAGAAAATCCGCCTCTGCTGCGTTTGCGTAATTCGTCTTGCAAACTCCTATTGCAATTGACAACCGGATTTCAAATCGGAATGTGGCTCGGGACTTGCGGATTGTTGGCAGATTATGGAGTGATCAAATGAAGGAGGAGGTAGATGGGGTTAACCCTCCAAACATTGATCTGGTTCATGATGACTCCCGAGCGGTTAAATATTTGGCGGACAATCAGAATTTTACAGTGGTCCTAAGTAAATCTCAAAAGAAGAAACTTAAGAAAAAGGCTAACCAGAATGGGAAGAAGGATCATCTTAAACCCGTCATAGAGCTGGCCCTCATAACTTTGCCTAATGAAGATGCTTTATTGGAACGCTAGAGGCGTTGCCAACCTTGACACTAGGTTAGTTCTTAAAAGGTTACTGCTTGTGAATAAACCAGAATTTCTTTTCATTGCTGAACCATGGATTAGGATTGATCAATTTCCTAGAAGATTTTTCAGTAGCTTGCATCTTAAGGTGTTTGCGGTTAATGATAGAGATAATTTGGCTCCAAATCTTTGGTGCATTTGCCACGAAAACATTTCTCCGTCTGTTATTAGTAGTTCTACTCAGCATGTCTCTTTTTCCATCAATTGGGAGAATCGCTTGTTATATTGCTCTGCTATTTATGCGGCCACTAATTATCTTTCCCGTAGGATTTTGTGGAATGAGTTAAATCTGTTGCAGGATAACCACCCAGGATCTTGGTGCTTCATTGGTGATTTTAACGCCATTTTAGGAAATCATGAGCATAGAGGAAGATTAGTTCCGTCTCAAAGTTCTTGTAATGATTTCAAAGTTTGGTCTGATGTTCATAGCCTCTCTCATCTGCCTACAAGAGGTTCCTTATTCACCTGGTCCAATGGAAGAAGGGGTAACAACCTCACAGAAAAGAGATTGGATAGAGTGGTTTGCAATGATGCTTGGTTGGATTCTTGGACAAGCGTCTCCTGCTGCACCTTAACTAGAAGTAAATCTGATCATTTTCCTATCCTTTTATCTCGAAACAGCGACCAATCCTTACAGCTCGTCTTTTAAATTCCTCAGAATGTGGGCTCAACATCAGGACTGCAGTGGTATTGTATCGGAAGCTTGGAAGTTGCATGTTGTTGGATGCCCAATGTACATTCTTTCTGAAAAATTAAAGCATCTGAAACATAAGTTGAAGGTCTGGAACAAAGATGTGTTTGGCAATGTTCATGACAGAGTTAGCAAGGCTCAACAGCCGTGGGACAGAATTCAAGAGCAAAACTCTGTGCTTGGTTTCTCTGATGACCGATTTGAGCTGGAAAAAGCTGCCCAAATGGAATTAAGTCTTGCTCTTTCATTCCAGGAGGAATTTTGGAGGGAAAAATCCAGAATTGATTGGCACTCCAATGGTGACAGAAACACGTCCTTCTTCCACAAGGTCACTAAATTGGGAAATACAACCAAAAAAATGTCCGTGTTGAAAAAGGATGGTCTCGATTCTGGACAGAAAAGAGGATATAGAATCTCATGTCCGTGAATACTACACTTCACTTTGTTTGCCTCCGAGAACAACTGCGGTGATAACGGTTTGATTGAGCAAGTCATATCTCCTGCGGTGAGCCTTGAGGACAACATTATGCCGACCAATCTGCCCTCTTTGGAGGAAGTAAAAACTGCGCAGTTTTCTCCATGAAGGGTAATGGCGCCCCAGTGTCCCGGATGGCTTCGGTGCCTTTTTCTATCAAAGATTCTCGGGATGTGGTTGGGCGGGATGTTTTTGCGGCTGTTCTTGATTCTTCCAGCAGGTTGGATTTTGCCTAATTTCAACTCTAATGTGGTGGTGTTAATTCCCAAGATTCCGGAGGCCGTGTCAATTGATCAGTATAGACCAATCTCCCTGGCAAATTTTAAATTCAAAATTATTACAAAGGTTTTAGCTGACAGGTTAGTTGTGGTTGCTCCTAAGATTATCTCGGAAAATCAAAGGGGCTTCATCAAAGGTAGACATATACATGACTGCATTGGAGTCGCCTCCGAAGCTGTTAACCTTTTGCACAAGCGCTCATTTGGAGGTAACATTGCTCTAAAGATTGATATCAAGAAGGCCTTTGACTCTTTAGATTGGAATTTTCTACTTAAGGTCCTTCACCAGTTTGGATTTGATCCTGTTTTCTGCAATTGGGTGAAAACTGTCTTGCTCTCTGCAAAGCTGTCCATGTCAGTTAATGGTAATCCGATTAGCTTTTTCTCTTGTAAGAGGGGCGTTAGGCAAGGTGATCCTTTGTCCCCCCTCCTTTTTTGTGTAGCAGAGGAAGTACTTAGCAGAGCTATCTCTCTTCTTGTCCAGCAAGGGAAGTTGTTAACTATGTCGAGTCCAAGAGGATACCAAGTCCCTTCTCATGTGCTATATCTTCGATGACATCCTAATCTTACGTAGGGGAACCAAGAGAAACATAGATTGTTTAATGTCTTTGTTCACAAGGTACGGTGAGGCCTCGGGCCAATTGATTAGTCTAGACAAATCCAAAGTCTATCACGGGAATGTTCCATCTAGAAGATTGTCGGAGATTATTAATACCCTTGGTTTTAAACTGGGCCACCTCCCTTTTATTTATCTTGGTGTGCCCCTTTTTAGAGGCAAACCAAAGAAGATTCATCTGATGTATATTGCGGACAAGATCAAGATCAAATTGGCCAATTGGAAGGGTGCAATGTTTATGCGTTATGGGAAGGGTCCAGTGGTCAAGTCTACAATTCGGGGTATGTTACTCTACTCTTTCCGGATTTATGTTTGGCCGACTTCCTTGTTAAAACCGCTAGATACCGGATTAGGAACTTCATTTGGTCGGGTAGCATTGATTCCCGGAAGATAGTCACGGTGGCCTGGAACACATTGTGCTCCCCTTTTGCGGAGGGTGGCCTCGGATTGAGATCCCTTAGCTCTATTAATAAAGCGGCCTTGCTGAAAAGATGCCGGGAGCTAGTTTCTTCGGACAAACAATGGGCGCATCTCCTTCGTGCCAGGGTCTTTTTGAAAAAAACCCCCATCCAAAGATCACATAAGCTCCTCAATTTGGGCACGTATGAAAAATCAAATCTTGACTGTCATATCTAACAGTAGATGGAATGTTGGAAATGGCTCAAATATCAATTTCTGGACTGATTGTTGGCTGTCCAATCCTATTGTTGATCTTCTGGATATCCCGGATAGTGTGCACCATTTACTGCGGGCCAAGGTTGAGGATTTTATTGATCATGGCAAATGGAAGATCCCTCAAGCCATCTTGGAGCGCAACCACAATCTGTCATCTGAACTCAGCCGTATTAGCATCCCTATATCTCCTGTGAATGACTCATTGTCTTTGGGCCGCCTCTAATTCTGGTGAGTTATCCTCGAAAGATGCCTACAATTTCCTGTTTCCGTAACGCCTGCTCAATCGTGGTGTAAGCTTATTTGGTCCACTTCTATTCCTCCATCCAAATCTTTTCTCATCCGCGCCTCATTCACAATAAGGTCCCAACTGAGGATAAGCTCTGGTCTCGTGGATGTCATGTGGTTTCCATTTGCAGTTTGTGTTGCCAGGATTATGAAACTTCAGATCACCTATTTTTTGGTTGCAGTTTTGCTCTTCGGTTCTGGCACTGGCTTAGTTATGTGTTGAACATGCCTATTGATACCTCTTCAATCCAAACCGTCCTTTCGGTTTGCAGCAGAAAATGGAGCTCTCAAGTCATAGACATCATTGTCTCTGCAATTGTAAACGTTATTGGGGGCATTTGGTTCTGTAGAAACCAACTGAAATTTGAAGGGAAGGTAATATCTTTTGAGGCTTCTTTGAATTTGATCCGGGCTAACGTGGCTTTATCTGGAAATGCTTCTTCAGGTTCCATGTCTTCTTCTATTGAGGATTTCATTATTTTAAAGCACTTCCAGGTTATTGGTAAGCCCATTCGAGCTCCAGTGATTAAGGAGATTTTTTGGTATCCTCCAAAAACGGGTTGGAGTTAAGGCTAACGATGGACGGTGCAGCGAGAGGTTCCCCCGGACGGGCTGCTTGTGGTGGTATTTTTAGGGACAGCAGCTCAGCCATTACGGGTTGTTTTTCCTATCATATTGGTATATCCGATGCTTTCTCTGCTTGAGATCATGGGTGCCATCCTCTCCATTGAATTGGCACATAAGAAGAATTGGCGCAAGCTTTGGCTTGAGTGTGACTCAAAATTGGCGGTGGAATCTTTCTCCAACCCAAAGTTGGTTCCTTGGACTCTTCGTAGCAAGGTGGATGAATTGCCCGAGCTTAACTAAGGAAATGCATTTTGGTTGCTCACACATTCTTAGAGAGGGAAATTCTCACACTGACAAATTAGCAAATTATGGCATTCTTTCCCAGGGGTTTGTCTGGTGGAATTTAGGTCCTCGTTTTATTTTACAAGACTTCTTCCGAAATAGGATTGGTCTGCCTAATTATAGGTTTAAATAACTCTGTTTCTCTCATGGGTTTTGGTGTTGTCCCCCCATGCTTTGTACTGTTTTCTCCTTTTTAATAAATTTTGGTGTGCTGCAAGTGATTGGTGGGGCTTGGGGTGCCAACATAGTTGGGATGTCAAGTCTCCACAGTGATGCCTTTGCACCCCATTTTGGTTAAAAAAAAAAATAGCATCATTGTTTTTAGCCATGGCCAAAACCTACACTTAGAAAGATAATATTACTTTGTTGTTTTAATTTAAGTCATTTGCTTAATTCTTAGACTTGCGACACGCTGTGGTTAAAGGAAGTTCGCTTTCGGCAATACGGAAACAAAGACTATTCTACCCATCGAATCAGGTAAGGGGAGAAAGCCTGAGAGATAATTATGTTATGATGACTATATGCCATGTCTGTTTGTTTTGATGTTGTTATTGTTGTGTCTGTTTTGGTTGAATTTGAGATTCATAATGTGTTGATAATTTTTGAAAAATATGAATGTCATTTATATATGTTGAAGTTGTTGTATATGTGGGGATGATTTATGAGAAATATGAATGTTGCTCATATATGTTGAAACTGTTGTATATGTGCTGTAATTGTCACATGGAAAGCCTAACCTTTGGTTAGAGCTCAATTAAAAATCCTTAAGATAAAAGTCTTAAGAAAAACTATATGAAGAACAATGTAAATAAATATTTATTTTGAAGAAATGTTTTGGAAGAAGGAAAAGTGAGTTATACTGTCAAAACTTTATCAGAATATTTGAAATAAAATAGAACTTTCATGAAGGAAATTTACTTGAAAAATTAAGTGATTTTACACAAAGAAAAATCAAACTTTGAAAAGACTTCATGGTAAGAAACTCTGAAGAAAAAAAAGAACAAATTTATTTTGAAGTTTTGAAAAGATTTCTTCTAGTAACATTTTAATGAAAGAGAAAAATTTTAGAATTCAAAACAATTTTATAAAGGAAAATTATTTAAGCTGAAATATCTTATTTTGATGAAAAACATAATTTTGAGAATACTTGTAGTAAAGTACCATAGAAAATGGGATTTTTGTTTCCAATGTTCTTAGAAAGAGTTTTTCTTCAAAGAGTTTACGATATTTTTGAAAGCAAATAGATTTTTCCAAAACAAAGGAGATTTTTAGAAAAAGGAATGGAGTTCCTAAAGTTCAAAGTTTTAAAAATGAATTTTAGAAGAAAATGTTGTTGAAAAGAATTTATTTAAGTAAAAACATCAGGTAACTTAGATGAGTTACGGAAGTTTTGATTTTGTATTTGTCTTTCACTAAACAAAAAAATAACGTTGAAAAGTGAAGCTAGTAACCGAGACGTCGGGATACTAGAGTTAAAGCACGTGGATCCATGATCCGTGTCACAACACTATGGACTGTGTGTCCTATATATAAAGTTGTGGACTGTGTGTCCTATATACGTTGTTCTGGACCATGTGTCCTATACGCGTTTTTGTGGACTGTGTGTCCTAGATTCGTTGTTGTGGACTGTGTGTCCTACATATGTTGTGATAAAATGTGGTTAAAGTAGTAAAAAGTTGAGAGTTGTTTTCTACGACCACAAAGTCTAAGACTAGCGCACAGGTCTAGGACTGTTGTCATTGGACACTCGGACTAAGACGTCCTGGGTTGAAAATGAAAGTTTTAAAACGTTAAAAATTTAAGGATGGTCGTGAGCCTTGAGCCTCGACGAAGGAAAGAATGAAGCACAAAGAAAAGCTGTGAAAATAAAATGATTTTTGTTAAATGCATTTGGCAGATGTGCCTAAAAGTTTTGTGTGAATGCCTTGAAAGGAAATGTATCTCATGCGACGGTGTATCATTGGTGCCTTGATGGACCATGATTTCCATGAGCCTTGTTCACTGTGCCTTGTGTAGGACGGTGTGCTCTGGAACCCACATAGTTTGATTACTGTGCCTTGAGTTGGACAGTTCCTGTGGGAATTAAGTTGAGCCATGTACATGTGTTGGCTATTTGTGCCTGAGTGGCAATTGATCCTGATCAGCTCACTGTTTTTCAAAAACTACATGGAGTTGGGGTCTCCGGAGACTAGGACAGAATGCTGGAATATAGAAGTGCCATGTTTTCAAAAACGATGACGATTTTTGATTTATATGATTATTTGTGAGCATTTATATGTTGATTATGAATATTTATCTGGATCTGTTGCTTTGTGTTTGGACATGTAGTCGTCATAATTCATCCATATATTGGTATCTCTCCCTTACAATATATCAGGTTTTTCCTTGGTCTTTTGCTACATTACGAGGGCAAGTGGTGCCGAGAAGTTCCTAACCTCACTTAAGGATATTACTCCCGATCCTTGAAGAGGTTGGTGAAAATTCTACGGTGAGAACTATGGAGTTTTTCCCAGTAGTTGTCTTTTAGTACGACCAACTTAGGATGTTTCCTTTGGGACGAATGTTTTAAAGAAGTTATTATAGGTGGTCTTGAAAGCCTTGTAATGATTTTATAAATTTTTGTACGAAAGATTATTCCAAGAAAGTTCATATGTTGAAGTGTTTTGGATTTATAAATAAATCTAGTTATTGTGGATTATTAAACTTGGTATGATTATAATGTTTGTATTGTGTGCACTATTTTAAGTACTCCGCAAAACTTTTACCCTTATATTTTCAGACTTATGAAAATTATAGAAGTTTTTCCGAAAGCAACCAGTAAGCCTTCTTTTTAATTCATTTCCGCATGTGATTAGGACGTAATGCCCAAGGGCATGTTACATTGGTGGTATTAGAGCTGGTCGAGTCATCTGGGAACTTGGGGAATAGGTCCGTTATGTTGTTGTTGTGTGATCTCTATTTGTTTATTGCTTGAATTATTTCCATGTCGAAACAATGTGTGTTGATGCACCAGTAGGTGTGTTTTGATGGGTTATGATCTGGTCGAGACCTTATGAGAACTCATGATTAGAAAATGGTAGGTTGATTCATGTTGACACGTTTGTTCGTCCTTTCGGGATGGTCTCAGACATTTGAATGAAGTACCCGTTGTGGAAGATTTTCCAGGAGTATTCCCTGAGAATGTTCCAGGATTGTCCCAGTGAAGGATATCGAGTTTTCGGTTGATCTAGTTCCTATAGGCAATCTGATCTCCGTCACTTCGTGTAGGATATCACCTCCAAAGTTAGTCGAGTTAGATGAGTTGACTTAAAGGGGAGATTGATGTTAGAATAGTCTGTGGGACAAGTGTGTCCCGAGGGGAGTGTCAGTGTTACTCATGAGGATGAAGCATCACTTTTGTGAAAGTGACCACGGACGGTGATAAAAATTCATAGTTGTTAGGCTAACGGGTTGTTTCCAAAGTTTCATCGAGGAACTGTCTAAGACCTTGGAGCCGTTGATTCACCTAATGAGGAAAGGCCAACTTTTTCGCATGACTGAAAGACGGGCTAAGTCATCGGTTATCGTACGTAGTTCAGAGAAGAACACGGAAGGCGGAAACAAACCAGATTAAGTGTGTTTAGAAAGAGCTTCATGCTTGTATGAAGTCGAGACAGGTCAATCCGAATCTTCACTTTTAGAATAAGTGTCTTGTGTTTAAGAAGACTCTTCACTGTACTTTTTGATTCTTTATGAAGGTGTCAGTTAGCATTTGTTCTTCAAGTCCTTATGGTTGTATCAAACAATTGTAGTGAATCAAGTTTGCGTGTGTCAGACAAAACTTTTTGGAGTTTGATTTGAAATCTGTCAGGACTCCTAAATTGGTTATAACTATTTCTTGAGTTATGACCCAAATAATTTCTTAGTAACAAAAGTTTCTTGATAAAACTCATGCTAGTCACTTTTACTTTTGGTAAATGTGACCCAGTCCAATTTTGTCAGACTGAATTCCCTTTGAAATCATCCTTTGACGAACATCTTGTAGTATATTGAATACTCTTAGAGTTAAAACTATCCGAGGAAATTCTAATGAAGTTGATGAAATTCTTCTCTAAGTCTTTGTGAAAGTGAAATCAAGAAACCTCTTTTCTTGAAAATTTCTTTCTGTAATCTCCAAGACCATGCCTTATTTTAGTTCACAAGGATTTGTCATCCTTAATCAATTTTACTCTAGTATTCTTCCAAATGTTATTAACATGTAGCCTACCTCGTGAGTCATGAGGATGGGTATCTGATTCACATCAGGATGTCAGAGCTAGTCGATTACAGTGAAAGATAGATAACTTGATGCTTGAGACATTCCTTGACAAGAAGTTAGTGTGGCGACGGATTTCGTTGTGAATTTATCGAGGGACTTTAAGAGATTCGTCTTGTTTTGAGAGATCGTGGACAGGCTGATGAAGTTAACGTCTTTTTTGCATGTCAAGATCCACTTTGTAGTGGATGAGCTAACCGACATGGGTATCAGAGGACTGATCAAACTTCATGAAATGTCTCCAAATTTCATTTCAAAATAAAAACCCGAACTTTACCAATGTTGTAGTGAAAATACGCTCCAAGTGTTGAGGACCAAGTTGGGATTGATTTCAAGAGATCACCCTCGACTCGAGTAGACGAGCAAGAAAAATAATATGATCTTTAGGAAATTGGTTTGGGAGTAAGGTAGTATTTGACTACGATCATCTCTTTAGCTGAATGGACAAAAAGTGACGAAAGTTTTGTTGAGGTATAGTTGTGGCTAGTAAGATGTGAATCCTTAAGATCAATGATAGTTAGTGACGAAATTTTTGTGAATCAAATGTTGATTGAGGCAGAACGTTGTTAAGGGAATCTAGGGTAATGATCAATATCAATGGTTAAGATTAATTTTATGAGTTTGAAGATTTATAGAGAAATGTCTATATTAGTTTCCCTAAGCTGAACATGAGTAGTAAAGAGGAGTTCTAGAGTAAAACTAAGTTATTAAAGAATTTCAAGATTTATGGTTTTAGATGATTCAAACCGAAGTGATTCCTTTTTGGTCATACTTGCATGAAGGAGTGTAATCATGTTATTTAAGATTGAAATGTATGATTATGATATAACTTTGGAGTGGTAGAATATGTTCAAAGGAAACTAAGACTACGATGTTTTGATTGGAGACTTGAGGAATGTGATTTTGATAGAATCTGGAAAAGTAGATTATGTTCAAAGGGGCTAAGACTACAACTGTATACCTTGAGTAGTAAGTTGATGTATGTTGGAGTAGAGTTAGTTTTATCTTGGTAATGACCATGGGAGTTAGATGTGTGGAAGGAAGTTTTTCTAATGGACTAGTGATTAAGAATAGAAGTGATTAAGTTTTGATTTTGCTCTTCATGAGGAAGGAATTAAGAATTTAACGTCATGAATAGTGGATATAATCTAGTGGTAAGAAATTTCGAAGATGAAAGGAGAACAACATAGGAATGAATTATGTTAGGGAGAAGAAAAAAGGTGAATGAAGCGACTGAAAATACAACATAGAATTTTGGATAGGAACTGATGTGTATACTGTAAGAGAAGTGAGAATCTTAGTTTAAACTTGGTATTAACAATAGTAGTTCAAGATGTCAAATGATTTTTTTTTTCTACTGGATTAATATTAAAGTAAGAGGAGATTAAGTTATAATCCTTATGTGTGGGAGATTAAAATAAAATTGTTAAGGATCGGGAATAAGAATTGAGGATAAGTGATTTTATGTTGAGGATAAGTAGAACGAAGGGTAAGCGTGAAGTTCGTTATTAAGTTACAATTGTCACCGGAGGAAGTATTAGATGTAGAAACCTTGGGACTAAGAGATTCCGTCTAGTCTGGAGTCGCGAAATTTCGAGGACGAAATTTATTTTTAGTGGGGTAGTAATGTAACACCCCGATTTTTCTGTTGCTTAATGATCTGTGCTTATGTATGTGTATGCGTAATTATTAATTTAATTTAGAGAAAAATATTTTGATAAATAAATATTTATTCTTGTAGCTTATTTTTTATTTTTATTCTTATTCTTATTTTAGAAAATTTTAGTTAAATTTTCGGTTGAAATTTCAGACGAAAACGGTCTACGTTTTCACTGTCAGCAAAACTTTACTAATACAAAAAACAAATTTTGACACAAAAAAATAAAATTTTGGATTTCCTAAAATATTTACAACAATTCCCATGATTTAAAATAAAATTTATTTATAAATATTACACAAATAAATTTTTCCGGGTGAATTTTCATTTAGAAGATACGATCGGTTTTCACTGTCGGGAAATTAATGGAACCGGAACGAAACAAATTTATTTGAAATATATTAAATGCAGATTTGAAGAGACTTGATTTGATTTGATTAGTGTTTTCATTTATTTCATACCATCATGACCTTACACATAATTAATTCTTTTAATGTTAATCTAGCCGGGCTGGAATCATCAAGAATTAGCCTCCCTGGGAGAATCCTCTTATCAAAAGGTGATACTCCGATCAAAGTGGATGTCTTGAAGGCCAAGTTATCTAAGCAGTGGCAGCCGATATCCCCATGGAAGCTAATTCCAATTGGGAGAGGATTTTTTGAGTTTTCTTTCTCCTCCATGGAGGATATGAGAAGAGTGTTGGCTGCAGGCTCTTGGAATCTCGATCCAGGAGTATTGAGATTGTTTGAGTGGACTCCTGATTTCAACCCTTCTTTGGTTAAGCAATCTAAGGTGCAATGTTGGGTTAGAATATTTGATCTTCCGCTAGAGTATTGGCGACCAAAAATTCTTTTCTCAATAGCAAGAGGGATTGGATCTCCACTATCACTGGATGATGCAACAAAAAATAGAACCTTGGGTCACTTTGCAAGAATATTGGTGGATATTGATCTACTTTGCCAACTTAGAGAGACACTAAGGGTTGAAAGGAAAGATCATGCTTTTCATGTGCGGGTGGAATATGAATATCTTCCTGCCTTTTGTTCTTCTTGCAAGATTATTGGGCATTCTTTGTCAAATTGCAAAAAGAATCCAGTTAGCCATGAGGAAAACAAGGGTACCAAAATTCTGGCTCAGAAAGGAAAAGAAACCAAAAGGGGATTGCTAAATTTGTTGAAAAGGTTAAGGTAGTGCAGTCGGCTAAGGAAGCTCATAATGATAATGGAGGTAATTCTGATGCTGACAGGAGTACCATTGCTGATAAGGATCGAGCCCAACCTGTTGACAAAGGAAAAGCTGTTTCCTCTGATATTGTTTTGAAAGGAGGAAATATAGTTGCTGGCATGAGTGGTACTAAATTGTCTGACCAGGTCCTTTATGTGATTCAGCAGATTATGATGGACGAGCTAGAAAAGGAAAATCCGGTTGTTAATGTTCAGCATGAGGATGACACTGAATATGTGGAAACAATTTTTGATGAATCTAGTCAAAGCATTAAGGCTCATCAGGACAAGCCAGCTGATGATTATGTTTCAGACTCTCAACCTGAACATAATTCTTCAACTGATCTTAATATCATGGCTACTCATGTCTCTCCTACTCCCGGGGCTTAGAGTGACTCCTATATTTGCTCCTATGAGATTTCCCCAGTGTTGGAGGATAGGCATATTCCTGAAGTGGTCCAACAAGATATGAAATTGGTATCCAAATTCTGGGCTGATCAGGAAGAGGAATTGGAAGGTTCAATTTCAAATGAAAAAGAGGAATCAGAATTTACTTCTGTGAGGTCTAAATCACAAGAAGAAAATGAGAAAGCAGTGGAATGTTCAGAATAAGACTCATAATACCCGTGCAAAGGGTGGCTCCAAAAACATTATCCGATGAAAGCTCTCTATTGGAACGCTAGAGGCTTAGGTAATGATTTAAATAAAATGTGTATTCTGCATAAACCAGATTTGGTTTTGATTTTTGAGCCTTGGATCAGCTTTGATTCCATTCGCTTGTCTTTCTGGAATAGCCTAGGTCTGAAGGCTTTTATGTTTAATGATAGGGGCCCTAGACCCCCTAACATTTGGTGTCTTTGCAAGACTGAGCTGTCTCCAAATATAGTCTCTGCTTCCTCTCAACAATGTTCCTTCTCCTTGAGTCAGGGCACTCGGGTTATTTCCTTTGCAGCCATTTATGCTGCAACCTCTTTTCAGGCTAGAAGAGTTTTATGGCAGGACCTCACAGCTTTGTCCATATCTCATAAGGGCCATTGGACTTACATTGGAGACTTCAATGATGTGGTTGGTGCTCATGAGAAAAGGGGTGGAAAGCCTCCTCTAAGACAATACTGTGAGGAATTTGGTTCTTGGACAGATGTGAACCATTTGATCCATATTGATACAAAGGGCGCCCAATTTACCTGGTCTAATGGGAGGATTGGAAGACAACATACTGAACTGAGATTGGATAAGGCTATTGTGAATGAAGAGGCAATTTCATTTTGGGATAAGATTGGTTGCTGCACTCTCCCTAGACATAAATCAGATCATTTCCCTATACTTTTGTCCTTGCAGAAAGGGATAGTCCTAAAGCCTTCAACGTTCAAGTACTTTAAAATGTGGAGTGAGCATGGTGACTGTGAAAGAGTGGTAAAGCAGGCCTGGTCCAGAAAATTCAGTGGCTGCCCTATGTATATTCTTATGCAGAAGCTGAAGTGGTTAAAAGCGGATTTCAAAGTGTGGAATAAACAGGTGTTTGGGGATGTTAAACTAAAGGCGGATACTTCTATCTATGACTTAGATGTCATCCAGTAGGAGATTTCAATTGAAGGTTACTCGGATGAGCTAAAGGCTAAAGAGACTTTGGCCCAGTTCTCTTTGCAAAAAGCCTTAGATGTTGAGGAATCCTTTTGGAAGAAGAAGACTAACTTGAACTGGTTTTCTGATGGAGACAGAAACACTTCTTTTTTCCACAGAATGGCTAAGGTTAGGCAATCAACTCAGCATATGTCGACCCTCAAGTTAGGAGATGTTATTCTGGATTTCCAATTTGATATAGAGCAACATGTGGTCCAATATTATACAAATTTATATGCTTCAGAGAATCATTGTTATGAGAACGATTTAGTGCAGCAAGTAATTCCTAATTTAGTGACAATGGCAGATAACTGCAAGCTATCTGATTTTCCTACTAAAGAGGAAGTCAAGACTACTGTTTTTTCTATGAAAGGTGATGGCTCTCCAGGGTCGGATGACTTTGGAGGGTGCTTCTTCCAAACATACTGGGAAATAGTGGGAGAAGATATGTTTAACTCAGTCCTTCAGTTCTTCAAGCATAACTGGATCCTTCCTGGTTTAAACTCCAATATAGTAGTGTTGATCCCTAAATTTTCTGAAGCAGAAAAGATAGAAGATTACAGGCCAATAGCTCTTGGTAACTTCTAATTCAAAGTCATCACTAAGGTGCGAGCTGATAGGCTTGCTATGGTTGCTCCCAAGATTATCTCTAGTCAGCAAAGAGGATTCCTCCATGGTAGAAAAATCTCAGAATGCATCCTTACGACTTCAGAGGCCATTAATCTGCTGGATAGTAAGTCTTTTGGAGGTAATGTGGATCTGAAGTTTGATATAAGAAAGGCCTTTGATACCCTTGATTGGAATTTTTTGCAGAAGGTCCTGGTAGCTTTTGGTTTCAGTCCTCTATTTTGTAGTTGGATAAGTACCATCTTGAAATCAGCTAGACTGTCTTTTCTGGTAAATGGCCACTCTACTGGTTATATCTCTTGTAATAGAGGTGTGAGGCAAGGGGATCCTCTCTCCCCTCTATTATTTTACCTGGCAGAGGATGTATTGAGCAAGGCAATCTCTTTCCTGATAGACTCCAATGCAATGCAGCCTATGGCAGGACCAAGAGGATTTTAAACGCCCTCTCACTGTTTATATGAAGATGATAGAATGGTTTTTCCTAAGGGAACCAACAGTAGTCTCACAGCTTTAATGAGGATTTTTAGACTTTATGGAGAGGTATCTGGCCAACTGCTAAGTCATGACAAATGAAAGTTCCATGTGGGCTCAGTTTCTGCTCGTAGAGTGCAGGAAATCAGAGATACTCTTGGCTTCTCTAATGGCTGTTTACCATTCTGTTACCTTGGAGACCCAATTTTCAAGGGAAAGCCTAAAGCATACCATTTCCAACCAATTGTGGATAGATTAAAGGCGAAATTGTGTTCTTGGAAGGGATCCCTTTTGTCAATCATGGGGAGAGTTCAATTGGTCAACTCCGTAGTAAATGGTATGGTTCTGTATAGCTTTCATGTCTACCAATGGCCAGCTGCTTTTCTCAAACTGTTAGACTCCTTCATAAGGAATTTTGTTTGGTCGGGTTACATTTACAAAAGGAAGTTGGTGACAGTGTCCTGGAAACAGGTTTGTTTGGCTCTAAATGATGGTGGTCTGGGGTTAAAATCAGTTAGGCAGATAAATGATGCTGCTACCTTAAAGCTGTGTTGGGAGGTGATGTCTTCCTCTGATAATTGGGCCTGATTCTTAAAGGCAAGATTTTTTAAAAATAGGCAGCCTGTCTCTTATGTGAAGTCCTCTTTATGGTCAGGCATTAAAACATACTATCATCAAGTGATCTCTAATGCAACTTGGGTGATTGGCAATGGTCAAATGATAAATTTTTGGTTGGATAAATGGATGGATAAAACAGTGGTTGATTCTTTGGAATTACCTGAGAATATGCATCACCTTTTTAAGGCTACAGTCTCAGATTTCATTGGCACTGATGGCTGGCTCATTCCCTCTAAATTTTGTGCAGTAGTTCCTGGGTTAGCAGCAGACATTAGAAGGATAGTCCTTCCTGCTTTCGAAAACCCAGTGGATACCTTAGTCTGGACGGCCTTTGATGATGGTAGTTTGTCCTTTAAATTGGCCTTCAAACACGTTTCTCCAACCCCTGCTGTTAATCAGTGGAGCAGAAGCATTTGGAATTCCTTTATCCCTCCCTCAAAATCATTGGTTACTTGGAGGCTCTATCATAATAAGCTCCCTTCGGATGAATGTTTAAGAGCCAAGGGCTGCATTGCAATTTCCATGTGCGATCTCTGTTGTTTAGCTTTTGAATCTACTGATCACCTCTTTTTCAGGTGTAATTTTGCTGCAGCAATTTGGTTATGGCTGGCCTCTATCCATTGCTACTATTCTCAATTCAGTGCATCATTTTAAATGGGGTCAGGTGAAGGATGTTGTCACAGCAGCTTTGGTGTTTGTGATCTACTTCATCTGGCATTGTAGAAATCAAGTCAGATTCAATAATGTTAGAATTCTAGTTGCAAGAGCCATTAATCTTATAAGTAGCTCAGTCAGGATTTCGAGTAGGCATTCTAAGGGCTTCGTGTCCTCTTCTCTGGAAGAGTTCATGATCTTAAAAGCCTTTGGTGTAGATGCTCACCCGAATAAGGTTCCATCTATCAAGCAAGTTGACTGGTTCCCTCCTCTTTGCTACTGGGTCAAATGCAACACAGATGGATCGTCTAGAGGGTCGCCAGGTCATGCTGCTAGTGCTGGTATTTTTAGAGATTATAGAGGTGCTTTTCTGGGAGGATTCTCTAGGTACCTTGGCCTTTCTTTTGCTCTTCATGCTGAATTGATCGCTGCAATGATTGCTATAGAAGCTGCTTTTGAGCGGGGTTGGACCAGATTATGGCTTGAGTGTGACTCTCAGTTAGTGTAAAGTTGGTGTTTTGTCAAAACTTTCTCAATATTTGTTTAAAATCCTTGATGCATGTATTTTTAAATTCATGAGTTAAAATCAAAAATGATTTCTTTCCCATTTTCATGACCATGACCGAAACTCTAAGCCATGAGAGTTGATGAGACCTAGTTTCAATTTTTTAAAATACTTTCTTTGATCATCATTTTAATTACATGCATTGGGGGAATAGAATGATTTTATGATTTTCCTTATATTATATGTTTTCATGTATGTTTTTGAGGGTCTAGGACTCTTGCATGTCGGTTTTATGGTTTGTGGATGATGCTAGAGTAAAGATAATAACTTGGTGTGGATGAACATATGTAAAATATAAATCTGGCAGCATGACATATACTTATTCGTAAGCCCATAACTTTTTATAAATGTGTTTCTGAAATCTAAATTCATATTTGGAAAGAAGACTTCCGGGACTTTAATGTGATATATAATATATAAGTATTTGGATAAGATTTACTAGATCAAAACACCTCTCAAATAAAATAAAATTCTGACTGCGAAAAATAAGAACATAGTTGGTTGCATGATGATTTTAAATATGATTTTGAAAGTTAAAAACTTTTATAAAATTTTCTGGCTTATTAGTAAAGTATAAATAAAGTTTTGTTGAAGTTTTAGGATTTTTACATATGTATATAAAGAGAAACAATTTCAAAATTTACATGTTGGTGAACTTGGATTTCTGGAAAATCATGTACAATCAGAGGCAGTGCGTGATTTTTAATAAATTAATGCCTTCGAATTTTGACATGGAACCAACTGCAATGTGTTTATATATGAGTTGGGTACCTTCATTTAGATTTTAAAGAATTTTAAAGGTCATTTGAGTGGTCATTCATATTTTAAACCCACTGTTGTTCTGAAATTACTTTTATAAAAGAGTTCATCATAATTTTGAGTGAAAAATATGATTTTGAAAATAATATCTTTTAACATGATCAAGTAAATATTTTGATATAAAATGGATTATAAAAAAGTGCTAATATAAAGATATAAAAATATGGGATTAAAGTATGTATGTATGTATGTATGTATGTATGTATGTATGTATGTATGTATGTATGTATGTATGTATATATATATATATATATATATATATATATATATATATATATATATATATATATATATATATATATATATATATATATATATAAGTAAGTCTTGGACAAAATGTAATCCAAGAAATTGTAAAAGATTGGACATCTCTAGCATCATTGTTTTTAGCCATGGCCAAAAGCTACACTTAGAAAGATAAGATTACTTTGTGGTTTTAATTTAAGTCGTTCACTTAATTCTTAGACTTGCGATACGCTATGGGCAAAGGAAGTTCGCTCTGGGCAACACAGAAACAAAGACTTTTGTACCCATCGAATTAGGCAAGGGGAGAAAGCATGAGGGATAATTATATTATGATGATTATATGCCATGTGTGTTTGTTTTGATGTGTTTGATTGATGTTGTTATTGTTGTGGCTGTTTTGGTTGAATTTGAGATTCATAATGTGTGTTGATAATTTATGAAAAATATGAATGTCATTTATATATGTTGAAGTTGTTGTATATGTGATGATGATTTATGAGAAATATGAATGTTGCTGATATATGTTGAAACTGTTGTATATGTACTGTAATTGTTGCATGGAAAGCCTAACCTTTGGTTAAAGCTCAGTTAAATCCTTAAGATAAAAGTCTTAAGAAAAACTATATGAAGAACAATGTAAATAAATATTTATTTTGAAGAAATGTTTTGGAAGAAGGAAAAGTGAGTTGTACTTTCAAAACTTTATCAGAATATTTGAAATAAAATAGAACTTTCATGAAGGAAATTTACTTGAAAAATTAAGTGATTTTACACTAAGAAAAATCAAACTTTGAAAAGACTTTATGGTAAGAAACTCTGAAGAAAAAAAGAACAAATTTATTTTGAAGTTTTGAAAATATTTCTTTTAGTAACGTTTTAATGAAGAAAATTTTTAGAATTCAAAACAATTTTATAAAGGAAAATTATTTAAGCTGAAATATCATATTTTGAAGAAAAACATAATTTGGAGAATACTTGTAGTAAAGTACCATAGAAAATTGGATTTTAGTTTCCAATGTTCTTAGAAAGAGTTTCTCTTCAAAAATGTTTACTATATTTTTGAAAGGAAATAGACTTTTCCAAAACAAAGGAGATTTTTAGAAAAAGAAATCGAGTTCACAAAGTTTAAAGTTTTAAAAATGAATTTCAAAAGAAAATGTTGTTGAAAAGAATTTATTTAAGTAAAAATATCCGGTAACTTGGATGAGTTACGGAAGTTTTGATTTTGTATTTGTCTTTCATTGAACAAAAAAATAACGTTGAAAAGTGAAGCTAGTAACCGAGACGTCGGGATACTAGAGTTAATGCACGTGGATCCATGATCTGTATCACAACACTGTGGACTGTGTGTCCTATATATAAAGTTGTGGACTATGTGTCCTCTATACGTTGTTCTGGACTGTGTGTCCTATACACGTTGTTGTGGACTGTGTGTCCTAGATTCGTAGTTGTGGACTGTGTGTCCTACATACGTTGTGATAAAACATGGTGAAAGTAGTAAAAAGGTGAAAGTTGTTTTCTACGACCACGAAGTCTAAGACTAGTGCACAGGTCTAGGATTGTTGTCATTGGACACTCGGACTAAGACGTCCTGTGTTGAAAATGAAAGTTTTAAAACGTTGAAAATTTATGGGTGGTCGTGAGCCTTGAGCCTCGATGAAGGAAAGAATGAAGCACAAAGAAAAGATGCGAAAATAAAATGATTTTTTTACATGCATTTGGCAGACATGCCTAAAAGTTGTGTGAATTCCTTGAAGGGAAAGGTATCTCATGCGACGGTGTATCATTGGTGCCTTGATGGACCATGATTTCCATTAGCCTTGTTCATTGTGCCTTGTGTAGGACGGTGTGCTCTGGAACCCACATGCGTTGATTACTATGCCTGGAGTTTGACAGTTGCTGTGGGAATTAAGTTGAGCCATGTACATGTGTTGGCTATTTGTGCCTGAGTGGCAATTGAGCCTGATCAGCTCACTGTTTTTCAAAAACTGCATGGAGTTGGGGTCTCCGGAGACTAGGACGGAATGTTGGAATATAGAAGTGCCATGTTTTCAAAAATGACAATGATTTTTTATTGATATGATTATTTGTGAGAATTTATATGTTGATTATGAATATTTATCTGTATTTGTTGCTGTGTTTGGACATGTAGTCATCATAATTCATCCATATGTTGGTATCTCCCCCTTACAATATATCATGTTTTTCCCTGGTCTTTTGCTGTAATACGAGGGTAAGTGGTGCCGAGAAATTCCTAACCTCACTTAAGGATATTACTCTCGATCCTTGAAGAGGTTGGTGAAAATTCTATGGTGAGAACTATGGAAATCTTCCCAGTAGTTGTCTTTTAGTACGACCAGCTTAGGATGTTTCCTTTGGGACAAATGTTTTAAAGAAGTTATTATAGGTGGTCTTGAAAAGCCTTGTCATGATTTTATAAATTTTAGTACGAAAGATTATTCAAAGAAAGTTCATATTTGAAATGTTTTGGATTTATAAATAAATCTAGTTGTTGTGGATTATTAAACTTGGTATGATTATACTGTTTGTGTTGTGTGCACTATTTTAAGTATTCTGCAAAACTTTTACCCTCATATTTTCAGACTTATGAAAATTATAGAAGTTTTTCCGAATGCAACCAGTAAGCCTACTTTTTAATCTATTTCCGCATGTGATTAGGACGTAATGCCCAAGGGGATGTTACAACAGACATGCACCTGAATGAGCATAAGTAGATCATCGTTGTGTGGGTGGGTTAAGCGATTCTGATTGAAATTTTGGCGAGCTATTTCAATCTCCAAAAGTTCTTGTGGCGATCCAAGATTAGGATCAAACTCCCAGAACTGTCTTCCAAAGTGATTGTTCAATGACCGAAGCCATGGACTCCCTCCCTCCGCAATCTTGAGCTTCCACATTATTTTCTAACAAACAAACCAACGTTAAAAAAATGCATCAATTGCATTTACGTTGCACATCACAAATTTCTTTCGCAGTCGAAGAAAACACAAATAAGAGTGAAAATTTGCAATCGGGAGATGACAAAGATTGATGAAACAAATGAAACGAGCATTTTATTTAGCATGGGCATGAGTAGCTCACTGTTCTGTTTGATATATGTAATGCAATGTGATTTTCAATCAAACAGGAAGAATTTTGTAATGTAAAGAATGAGCAAAAGTAAATAGTAGAGGAATAGGATGGATGGTTATTTCTCTTACCTCTGTTCAAGTATCAAGTACAGCTGAGAAGGGGTTGAAGGATGAAGGAGAAGTGGAGTGTGGAGAAGTGGCTGAACTGAGAAAGGTGCAGACTACATTACGTGACTGTTTGGATGAGTGACAGAGATTTAGGTAGCGTGTGTAAAAAGTTTTACAAAAATATTCCGGGAAATGTAGGTATGGCAATAAAATTTTCTCAGGTACAAGTTTTAAAAACTTATTCCTGGGCATAAAATATTCTCGGGAATAAAATTAGTGAATGATAGTTACAAACTTGGGAAAACTCTATTCCCATGTGTGAAGGTGAGAAAATTTTATTCACGGGCATTACATTCCCAAGAATATAGTTTGATTGGGAATAAAACATTCCGGATACCAAACGTCACCTAAGGTTATATGAATCACTTTAGATATATGCACTCATCTATATACATTTTTAGGTCACTATTTGCACAATTTTTTCCGGGTGTCAATCTCACAATGGATGGCATCCACAATACTCTTCACCAAAAATTTTGACAATTCAAGAAATTCATTTCAAAACTCTCGATCCACATGCTTTCCACGTTTTTTAAGGGTCTAGAGCCTGGATTGATGGTTAAAGGCTTTTTTTTGTACCCATATCCTTATCTCAAAATTCAAATTCAAATTTGAAAACATTTGTTGCAGTCACTCAGTAATGATCAAAAGCACATGTCCTTTATCTTATTCTGTCTTCTCCTATAGTTAGATTAATTTAGTTAATTAACATATTAATTAGGAGATTAAAAATTAAATATATAATTAAAACATAAATTTAAGAATTAAATACATTAATTACTAATATTAAAAACATAAAACATAAATCTATAAATATTCTAAGGGAAAAACCATGGATGGAAAATATTGACGCATGTCATCTTTAGAATAACTATAAAATATAAATTTTTTGAAATTTGGCAAAATATTCCACTTTTAGAAATTTTATATTTATAGTGATTTTTTTCCCAAAACAACTAATCTAAAATTTTATATTTATAGTGATTTTTTCCCCAAAACAACTAATGACCAATCACAATTCTTCTCTCAACATTTAATCATTCATACATCTTTTCAACACAATTAAAGCATTTCAAGATAATTAATAATTATTTTCAAATTATCATGGTAATCATAATTCATAATGACTATTATATATAACCCTCAATTATTTCACTTTCCAATATTACTCAAAAAAAAGTCATTAAATAGGTTCACATTCTTGAAAAATACATACATATGAAATATTTTATAATTTATTCAAATATTACTAATTTCAATTATAATTTATTCAAATATTAAATTAAATATCATTCAACCATGCCATTAATTTCATCAATAGGAACAATAATTCCTAAACATTTTTAAATCTATTAATGAAGCATTACATATATTTATATAAACATATCAATCATGATAACTGATATATAAATTTATCAATTATTTTTTACAATTGGCAAAACATTCCACATTTATAAAATAAATAATATAGACACACACACATATACGGTGGGATTTGTTTTTTCGAAATATAAATTATAAATTATAAAACATTTATTCTCTCACGCTTGCATTGATAGATATTTACAATTTTGAAATGTGCTACCAATTCCAATGTAAACCAAATAAAATAAATTATGATTTTTAGAAGTTTTTTTGGATAGATATTTATAAGATTTTTGGGAAAATAAGATGCTTTAGATATAGAGAAATACATCACTTTATATTTCATTAATGGTAACGAAAATTTCTAAAAGTTTATCATTAATGAAGCATTACATACATATTTCTATATAAATATTATATATATATATATATATATATATATATATATATATATATATATATATCATGTACACATTTTCATCTTCACATACACATTTAAAAGATAGAGCATGAAGATGTTCTTTTTTTAGAGTTTCTTTTTGAGCAACAACAAAGATTAATTTAGTTATGGCTATACCTATTACTTTGGTTAGTGACCTTTCCCCATCCAAAGATGAATGGTCGATCAAATTAAAGTTAGAGTTATACGGCTTTGAAAACAACCAAAGAATGCAACAATTATTTACCATTTTTGTTTTCTATGTTTTTTTTAACAATTTTTATGAGTGATATTTGAACTAACTGATTTTCTTTATTATAGGGTGGGAGCTAGGATCCAAGCCACTACTAGAGGTACTCTTCAAATTAAGGATCTTTTTGTTGAAGGCAACGTTTATGAAATCTTTAACTATGGAGTGGCTTTGAATGCCCATCTTTATAAAACAGTAAGACATGAATACCAGTTGACCTTCAACTTAAAAACAATTGTTTCTTTGGTACAAACATCAACTATTCCCATGAATGGTTTTTCCTCTTTCGATTTAGAGCAAATTCTAAATGAAATGTCCAAAGGAAGATGCTTATTTGGTTGGTAAGGTCATCAACCATATTAAATTTAATACATCTTTATATGTGAAAAGACAATTTCATATGAAATATTTTCTCACTTTCTATTAATCATTTGAAGATGTAATTGGTTTGCTGACTGACATTGGTAGTTTGAAAAAGATTAATATTATTGGAAAGAAAACAAATATGATTGAAGCAGAGTTGGACAAACTTAGGTCGGTACACTCTCTCTCTGTTTTTTTTACTCTTTAATCATTATACATAGTCATTCTATCAATTTTTTTCTTATAATAAATCTTTTCTTCTTTCCGTAGTGATTCAAAATTGAAGTGCACTCTATGGGAAAGTTATGCTGGTCAAATGGTTATGTTTAAGGATAAAAATGTTGTTTGACATGTTATTATTATAGTACTATTTACCAAAATGAAAATGTTTAAAGGTATCACTTTATTTTTATTTTTTTGTTCAATTTTTTGTTTGTTTTCAATATGTATCATATAATATATTTCTTTCTACTGATAGTGCTTTGGAAGTTAACTAATATATATATATATATATAGAAGTTCTCGGTGGCTAGGGTTTGCATGGTTCTCTAGGTTGTCGTTGTTGCACCATGACAAACTCGTTTTGCCCCTGCCATGTTCTCTTCCCAGAAGCGAATCCTCCTTCATCCTCGCCCTTTCTTTCTCCTCCATCTCTTTCTAATCCTTCCTCTAAACCTCTTTCGTTTGCTAAGGCTGCTGATGAATCCTCATCTTCGACCTCCCACAAAACTTTCGCCCAGGCTTTATCCAATGCGTGTGATATCTCCCCCAGTCAACTGCCGATTCCTTGTAAGAAGGGTGATGCTATGGCGGTGAAAATCCCAAAAGAGGAGCATCTTGCTGGTGTAGAAAGCTGTAAGAATAATCTTCATGGAAGATTATGGTTATTGAAAGGTGATAAACCATATAGTGTTGATGACTTGCGTTGCAAGTTGATGAACCTTTGGAAGTCTTTGAAGAATTGGAAGATGATCCTAATTGGCAGAGGCTTTTTTTGAATTTTCTTTTGCCTCCATTGAAGATCTTCGAAGTGTTCTTGCCGTTGGCTCGTGGAATCTCTCTCCAGGCAGCCTTAGGTTGTTTACTTGGTCTCCGGATTTCAACCCTGATCGTGTAAAGCAAACCGATGCTCAATACTGGATTTGAATTGCTAGGGGTGTAACGCCCCGGTTTTTCTGCTTGTCTGTAATCTGTGATTATGTGAATAATTAAGTGTTTAATTATTATAAATTATGAAGAATTATTTTGATAGACCAAATTTCATTATTATAATTTATTTTATAATGTGTAGTTGAATTTTCGGTAGAAAATTTTCAGACGTTTATAGTCTGAGTTTTTCACAGTCAGTAAAACTCTACTGACCCGAAAAATAATTTTCTTTATGTAAAATAAAATTTTAATTTCAATAACTCAATTTTTAATTAATTTAATGATTTTAGAAATTATTTCTTTTAATATAAAATTTTCGGGGGAAAATTTGACAAAGTAAAGTATGATCGGTTTTTACGGTCAAGAGATAAATGGAACCGGGACGAGCAATATTTATCTAAAATAAATTTTGTGCAGATTTGAATAGTGGGATGTGATCTTGAATAGTGTTGCCTTCAAATCACACCATAATTATTTTTCATATAATGATTTCATCTATTTTTACAAGAAATCCATTATTTTCTTCAAATATACAATTTTGCTCTAACAATGAGGATTTTAATCAAGCAAAATAGGTGCATAATTTTCATACTTGATGTGAAAATTGACCTTGATGGATTGAGGTGAATAGTTTTTGCCATTAAATCCATCATCATTTTCTCCAATTTTTGCAAGAAAACATTATTTAATTACTTTATCTTTTGGTTTTAATTTAAATAAAAACATTGAGAAAAAAATCTCCTCCCACTAAGTGAGCTAAGCAGTCACCTCTTTCACTCACTTTTTCATTTCTTCTAATTTCTCTCAAATTCTCTCAAAATTCCTAAGTCACTATTCATCATCTTCAACCTCTCACTAATGCAGAAAAGGGATTCCACATCGGTTATTTTTGGCTTTACACATCGGTTTTAAAACTGATGTTGAAACGACCGATGTGGTTTATTGCCACTTTACACATCGGTTTTAAAACCGATGTTTATAATATTTTATACAGCGGTTACATCTTAACCTATGTGGAAAATTAATTTGTCAATTGGTATCCTATTGGGAAATTTCACTTTACACATCGGTTTTAAATAAAACCGATGTGAAAAGTGAAATTTCACATCTGTTTTTTTAAAACCGATGTGGAAAGTGAAATTTCCACATCGGTTTTAATGAAAACCGATGTGTAAAGTGAAATTTCCACATCGGTTTTAATAAAACCGATGTGTAAAGTCTCTTTTTTTCCTGTTATTTACATTTCTATCATTCCTTTCCCCCTGTTTCAGTAATGCAGATCAATATATCCCAGAATAACATATTGTAAATATTCTCAACACAACTAATATATATTGAATTTATTACGAACAATACATATATATACGTTCAATTACATTCAGACAACAAAAATAATTAGAAACCAAAAAGCTACATGATATATTATAGATTTCATATCAAAATACATATGATCAGTCAAAAGTAATAGCTAGTACATGATAAGTTTTTAAACTAAATACATATATACAAACTATGGTTGGTACACTTCAAGAAATAAAGTTGTCCAACGCAGAGTTGTTGATGTCGGAATCAGATAATGGAGTTGGATTGTTGAATATCTGCAGGTTTAATTGGACAAAAGATTATATCTTTTAAGTAATAAACTAACATAAAACATATAACAAATCTATACTATTACTTCTAATTGTGTCAATTAACATTTACCTCGTGCCATCTTTCAGTGATCCTGGAGGAGGTAATTTCCAACATCCACTGCATCATAGTAGCCACATTCCCATGATCCACGTTGTATACGTGACTACGTACAAATGAAACCTAATTAGAATATGAGGAATTAAATAAAATAGAAATCAATTATTGTACCCACTGCATTTGATGTATTTGAACTAATAAATATCTTACGCTAGGAATAATCCATCTAATAGCCCGAGTACGCCTTTCACAACGCAACATGTGGGTTGCATTAATAGACCTATCATGACAAAAACATTAATTAAAGTATATCTAATAGATTTCAGATAATTAAAACAACTGCATTACTGATTATAAAGTATTTTAATTCTTATGTTTCGATGATCGTCTTCAGTTGATTCGCCGGCTTATTTCCCAATGTGTAGAAAAAGACCACGACGTTCATTCTTGGGTACAAGAGCAACAGTTGCCAATGCTGGCTGTATTTGTGGAACAGTTAGTGATTAAGTCATATATAGTTATACTTAAATAACCGGTACTTACTTATTGAGATAAGGCGCAAGATAGAATTGATTATCGTCTCGGGCAAGTATATCACGTATGGTAGTGACCGGGTCTTCTGATGCTAGGAGAACATCACCCTGAATGAACATGGGCGATGGTGTATGGTATTACCTAAGTTATTATGTGCCCTACCCAATGCCAATAAGCGGCGATCATGATGATCATCAACATACAGCTCACACCTATCAGGGTCATCATCATCATCATCATCATCATTTTCAGGATGATGAGGAGGATCAGATGAGCCCTTAGTACTCACATGGACAGAGGGTTGGACATCGACTGTCATCTGCTGGGACATAGAAGCCAATATTGCCATCTGCTGGGCAAACTGCTCGGCCATCTCCTGTCGAAGCTCAGCTGCAATCTCCTGTTTTAGCCGTGCTCTATCTGCTTCAACATCCCTGTGGCATTGGTGTGAAGATGAACCATGGTATTGGAGAATGCCGACTCCCCATCCAACACCAATGACACGGCCCGGGTGGTCTAGTTTACCGATGGCAGCAGCTAAGATATCATCGCGTCCTCTATGAACAAAGGTTCCTTGGGTTAGCTGATCATCCAAGGCATCCTATCACATAAAATATCAGGCCACATTACAATTCGGTAACAATCTTAAAATGACAATTGCAATTCAAACTATACTTACAATCTTCTCAGCTACTTGGCGGGCCTCCTCAGATGTATATTGTCTCGTTTTTCTTTGTCGGGCCCTCTTCTATTTACGATGGCGTGGGGGTGGAGGTGGATCAACAACCTCTGGATGATTTTCAGCATTAGGATCCTCCTGAGATGCTGCTTCCTGACGTGCTTTCTTTTCCTCTTCAACCATTTTCTGAACAAGCTTTTTATATCCCCCACGAGACATGACATGGGGGTAGACATTCTTGCTTTGGTTTTTCTGCCCCCTTTTCCTCTTCTCCTGTTATAAATAGAAGACAATTAAATTACATAAGTAAATAAAATTAATGCAATTACATAAATTTAGAGACAAATCAAATAAGTTAACCTGAAAGCTGGGATCATGTCGGCTCTGAACAAAGCGAGCCCACGTCGCCTTGTCAAGAAACGGATACACCTCAAGTGGGTTCTTTTTACTTTTTGGATTGAATACATAGTATCTGCCCAGGTCGGCCTTAAAAGCCCTCCAACGCTCTCCAGCATACTTTAGCAAACACTTCTTCATAACGTACGTATCCGGTATGTCAAAGGTCAACTACATTAAGACCAAAAGAATCAACGAATTACTGTATGATATTATTAAGATAAAAATAAAGTAGATACAGACAAACACAGGACGTAGAAGTATAGATACCAGAATACTTTCCCATATCTGATCCTTCACGTCCGTTGGTACATCTTTCCACCTATCAATGAGTATACTAGGCCAGTTCCTAGCAAGGGTCGCCACAAAACTGTTAAACTGATCTGCCATTGGCCCAATAGGATTGAGGTTATTATCAAAGTCTACTCTTATCCTTTGATTTGAACCACGATTGGCAGTCAAATTCCTCATTCGTGTGGCACGTCTACCCTTTCTACCAGTAGACGGGGTCTCCGACCCGCTGCATGAAGGAGGGATATCCTCACAATCAGCCATGTATACCTGTTTAAACAAAAAAAAAACTTGTTAGTATGTCAGGATAAATATCAAACATAACTTATAAATATCGATCAACGTATACAAACATAACTTATAAATATCAACGTAAACATATAATATGCGAAACTTGATGGTAATATCAAACTAAACTTACTTTGTGATCAATTAGTAAAGTTCTCCCATAACCCTTCTTGGTGATCATTACGAGTAGCATGTACATCATCCAATTCATTTTCCTCATTGAAATTAGGCACTCGTGTTGAGAAAGAAGGAGTATCAGAAATATCAAGAGTTGAATCGTGATTTCCCTCACTACCATTATACATGTTTTTTCCCTGGAGAACCACTGACCACCTTTTGTTAGAAGGATCACGGATATAAAACACTTGTTTTGCTTGGGATGCCATGATGAAAGGTTCCTCTTTATTACCTACCTTATTAAGGTCCACCAATTTGAATCCTAACTCATCGGTTTGCACACCATTGTTACTATCGACCCACTGACATTTAAAAACAGGAACTCTAAACTTCGTGTAATCAACCTCCCATATCTCTTCAATGATTCCAAAGTATGAAACTGATGTCATAACAGAGTTTTTATCTTTCGAACTAGAGAAATGCATGGACTCAGCGACGACCATAACCCCACTGTTTTGCATAATACTTTTGTCATCCTGGGACTTTGTATAGAAGGAAAACTTATTGATATCGTACCCACTCCAAAGATATGACATCAAAGTTAGGCCCCTGTGCTAGCCATTTTAATGTATCAGAAGCAATACCATCCTTTGCATTTTTTTCTTTAAACCAGTTCAAGAAAGTCTTGTTATGCTTGTTCAAACACCATTTTTCATTCATTCTAGGGTAAGTTTCATTGATGATGCTTTTATGCTCACATAAGTATGGTTCAACCTCATCAGTGTTATTCAATATATACAAATGTGCTTGAAGCACTTCCTCCCGATCCATGCTCTTAACAGTGATACCTCGTGTACCCTTACCATCATATCTTCCTTCGTGATTCGAGACTTCGGAAGCCCTACGAGTTCCGCTTCTGACATGTAGTCTGTACAAAACTCAATAGCTTCTTCTGCAACATACCTTTCAACAATAGATGCTTCGGGACGGTGTGGATTTTTCATATATCCTTTCAAGATCTTCATGTATCGCTCAACCGGGTACATCCACCTTAAATAAACGGGGCTGCACAATCTAATCTCCCTCACTAGATGAACAATCAAATGAACCATGATGTCAAAAAATGAAGGTGGAAAATACATCTCCAATTGGCACAAGACAATGGCTGCCTCATTTTCCAACTCATCCAAATTTTTAGTGTCAATGACCTTGCTACATATAGCATTGAAGAATAAGCATAACCTAGTAATGGCATGTCTGACTTTTTTAGGCAATATGTCACGAATGGCCACCGGTAGTAGTTGTTGCATCAAGACATGATAATCATGAGACTTTAAGCCAACTAATTTGAGATCTTTCATTGAGACAAGTCTTCTGATATTTGAAGAGTAACCCTGTGGCACTTTGACTCCCTGTAGACATTCACAGAAACTTCTTTTCTCTTTTTTTGATAAAGTATGACATGCTGGGGGAAAACAAGTCTTCTTATCCCCCACTTTAAGTGGAGCTAAATGCTCTCGTATACCCATCGCAACTAGATCCAGACGAGCATTCACACCATCCTTTGTCTTGCCTTGAATGTTGAGAAGCGTTCCGATTAAACTGTCACACACATTTTTCTCCACATGCACCACATCATTACAATGTCTTACATCAAGCTTGCACCAGTATGGAAGATCAAAGAAGATCGACCTCTTCTTCCATATTTTCTTCTCGGTAGCCTTCTTCTGGGTCTTCCCATAGATAACATTAGTGTTGTTCACCCTTTCATAAACTTGCTCTCCAGTCAAGGCCACCGGAGCAATTTCATTCTCCGGAAGTCCATTGAAAGCTTTTCTCAATCTACGATAAGGATGATTACGTCGGAGAAATCTCCGATGCCCAAGGTAAACCGTCTTCCTTCCATGTTGCAGTTGATGGTAACATGTGCCTTCTTCACATATTGGACATGCTTTATGCCCTTAACACTATACCCACACAGGTTCCGTATGCTTTGGAAAGTCATTGATGGTGCAAAATAACATGTCACGCAATCCGAATGTCTCATGGCAATACACTCGATCACATCAACGCCTTCATCCCACAACATTCTCAAGTCTTCAATCAAGGGACTCGAGATAAACATCAATATCATTTTCTGGCTGTTTAGGACCCGAAATCATCATACTTAACATAATGTATTTTGCGCTTCATGCACAACCAAGGAGACAGGTTGTAAATTACAAGGAGAACAAGCCATGAACTATGAATACTACTTAAGTTTCCATATGGATTCATTCCATCGGTAGCAAGTCCAAGCCTGAGGTTTCGGGCTCATTGCCGAAATCCGAAACAAACTATCAATTCTCTTCCATTGCAAAGAATCGGCCGGATGGCGAAGCTGTCCATCACACTTCCTCTCATCTGCATGCCATCTAATGTTCTTTGCGTCATTTACATTAGCAAACAATCGCTTGAACCGCAGAATCACGGGAAGATACCATAACACCTTCGCAGGAGGACCTTTGGTGACCACATCACAACTAGAATCACCATCCTTCACTTTGTAGCGTGATACCCCACACAGGGCACTCGTGCATCTCTTAAAACTCTTTCGTGTTCAATATGCAATCATTGGGGCAAGCGTGTATTTTCTTATACTCCATACCCATAGGACACAATATCTTCTTCGCCTCATAGTTTCGAGATGGCAATGTGTTGCCTTCTGGAAGCATTTCTTTCAACAACTCAAGCAATTCAGTAAAGCTTTTATCGCTCCACCCATTTCTCGCCTTCACATTGAACAATATTAACACCGCTGACAACCGTGTGAAATTAGTGCACCCCGGATACAAAGCCACTTGCGCATCACTGCACAAAGTATCATACACATGTGCGCGCTGAAAAGACTCTTGCCCAACATCACGGATCATGTCCTCTAGTCCATCGTCCATTTCCACGTTATCAACTTCCTCTCTATCCGACACCCTCGGCCTGTCTAATGATTCACCATGACATATCCATGTTGTATAACTCTTACAAATCCCCTCACAAATAAGATGATCACGTATCTCCTCAGCTTCTAGTCGTCTCTCATTCAAACAGTTAACACAAGGACAATAAAACCTTCCGTTACCACTATCAGGAGCATTTGTTTTTGCAAACTGTAGAAAATCTTCCACTCCATTCTCATACTCATCACTTGTCCGTCTAGCATTCATCCAACCGCGATCCATGACTAAACCAATAACTTCGTACTTAGTCCAACATATATTCATCAACCACTTCTTATGACAGGGTATGGCCCTATCCTATTCGAGAAGAAACTTTTTCAACATTCGGTTAACAGTTAGTCCTTAACTCTCATGCTCATACAACTCTCATGCTCATACTCGACAAAATTTCGGCAGCATTTCCCTGCGGTCTCCGACGTACACTACTTGAACGCGGTGACATCCACCACGATAAAGTATGCACCCGGAGAACGAAAGGAAATGTATCAATCCGAACTTTCATCAAGTATATAACATTAGAATCAATGAATAACTATTTTAACTGAATTAAGAAAAAGTTTTTTCCCAAACTGTTCAACTTTGGACAATTCAAGATCCAACACAATGAGAGGTACATTAAGCACATACACGTACGCTTATTAGTATTGCATCTCAAACGGGAAACTAAGGCTTTACTAATTATTGTGGGCATATTCTCGAATCAAATAAATTTTCAAGAAAATACATTAAAACTCCAATGAAAGCTTTTCAGTCAAAACGTACCTTCTGAGAGACACGTCTAGTTGTTATTGTGCAAAGACAACAGAGAAGTGAAGAAAGCAGAGGCAGTAGCACTATGCAACGGAGTCAAAGACACTTGTACACCTGCCAACTAAAAAATCTTCCTTGAGTTAAGCATTCTAGAATTGAGAGAATTCTGTAAATAGTCATTGAAACTTCAATAGGCAAAATACAAGAAAGCAAAGCTGAAGAGATCTACACAACTTAATGGTATGGTTGATTAATGGTGACACACTTGTAAGTTGCAACTAAATTTCTGAGTAACTGAATGAAACTCACCAGGAACCCTATGACAACTCCCCAAATCAGATCCACAATCCAGGAAAATAACACCTGTCAATTTCTTGTTCTGCAAATAGAGTAAGAAAGTTGCTCAAACATTTATGTTGCTCGATATTATTTAAAACAAGATTGAGTAACTAAAAAAGCTAAAATTGAAATAGCTAAACATGCAAGAAAAATCATTTTAAAAAGTATTACAGCTATTGTAATGGAGAACATACCTCATCCTCATCCCCTTGTCACTGACTTTTGTGCTTTGATAGCTGCTTTGGTTGCAACTTTTGCAGCTAAGTTCTTCCTTTCCAAGGTCTTCATCCAGTAGCAACACAATGGAGCACAATTGCATCACATATAAAATAAGAAATAGATTGTTAAATAGAAGTTAGTCATATAGACCCATTGAATAATAGAAACCACTTCTTATTTCAAGAAAAAAAAAACAGTGCTTGAATCTGAGTTGTATAGCCAAAGTTATAAATTAAAGAATATGACAGAAGATGGAAACATGCAGATAAGACACGGAATTGAACACAAAAACTGCACTAAAATTGTTAAGAGATTAAATCCAAGACTTGTTGTTTTGACCAAGTTATGACTCAGATTTTTAACAGGATTAACAGAGAAAAAATCCAAATTTTATAGTGCAAATTATGAATAAAACTGCAGGGGTTGCTAGACTTAACCACATAGAAAATAAATCAAGGTTGCAAGAGGGGATACATGTGTTCAGCAAAGGACATAACCATCATCCAGAATACAACACTAGATCTAAAAAAACAGTATCAAGCATTTTGTCAGTCATTTAGTCTACAACACAGTACACATTACAATGTTCAGCAAGGCAAATCCCATAGAAGCAAAATAGCAAATAAATGTAGAATGCAGAATAGGAGAATACAAGGATACACATTAGTATAGTACCCATTTTAAAACTGAATGAAGAATACACAGAACCACATCATGCTAAACTCATTCTACTAGAATAACTACATTCTATAAATAGAGACAAATTAAAGAACAAAAACTCTTAGACAGAATAGAAACAAACTGAGTTAATTAAACAACTACTTGATGCATTCATTGATGCTTAAAGGAGCAGGGACAACAAAATGCTTTCAACACACATTCATTGATGCTTATAAAACAGAGGAAGACACTCACCAGCAACAACAAACAGCAGCGGAGGAAGCACAAGAGGGTTGGCGCGAGATGCAGCAGCGAGCCAGAGACGGCGGCGAGCAGAGGAGATGAACTTCGAGGAGGAGATGAACTTCGAAGAGGATTGCGTGAAGGAAGAAAGAGAGCCGCGCGTTAGCAGAGGGAGGGATTGCTTCGATGTGAGAAAGAGAGGAGTGTTTTGTGTTTTAGGTTTTCATAAACTAAAGACTGGGAGGGCGCGGAACAGAAAGGGGGAATGAAAAAAATTAGGAATATTACACATCGGTTATAACGAAAACCGATGTGGTTCACCATATTATACACATCGGTTATATAAATACCGATGTGGTTAACCATATTATACATCGGTTACTAAAAACCGTTGTGGAAAAAGTAAAAATTTAAATTCGAATTTTTTTTATAATGTTATACATCGGTTACAAAAAACTGATGTGGAAAAAGTAAAATTTTAAATTCTAATTTTTTTTAATAATTTTATACATCGGTTAGATTGAAACTGATGTGGTTAATCACTATTTTACACATCGGTTCAGAAAGAACCGATGTTAAATAATAAAAATTATGGCTTTAAATTTTTTTTGTTTTAATTTTAAACATCGGTTAGAAATAACCGATGTGGAAATGTTTTACACATCGGTTAAACTCTAAACCGATGTGTAATACTTTGATTTTAATTTCAAAAATGCCACCGCCTCGTTTTACACATCGGTTTAACAGAAACCGATGTGTAAACTCCGATGTAAAAAGCATATTTTACACTAGTGTCTAGACTTTTTTGTCATTTACTTGAAGGCCAAGGAGCTATCTCATCTTCATCATCATCTAGAGGGTATAAACTCTCTACTCTTACTCTTTTCTTTCTTAAGAACTTTGAAATTCCTAAATGCATGATTTTTTTTCTTTAAGCTTAATGTTCACGTTCTTAACTTAAAGAAATTTTTTTTGAACAAGAGATGAATTTTTCTAGATCATCATCATCTCTATTTTCATCTTTATGGATTGCATGTGATGAAGAAAATCTTCTAAGCCTACTGTTATCGACATGCATGTTAGTGATTTATATTGCAAACTGATTTTCTATGGATGCATGCTCATCAAACCAATTTATTTCAACTCATTATCATCCTTACTTTCTGATATGATCCTAAGAGGGAACATATATAATTTCGGATCTATTATCCTTGAGTGACAACCAAAATTAGAAGAAGAATAATAACAAATGGACAAGATAAGGAATGGAAGGTAGGCGCCATAAATCCAAGGGATTTGATAAGCCAAATGAAGATCGCCACAAGGGTCTTGGACTCTTGATAAGATCAAAGTGTTGGCTCAATGAAGAACCCAAGAGAGACAATACTCTCACAATTGGACTTAATCCAAAATGAACTCAAAGTTGTATTTCATCATGTAATAGGTGTGTACATATAGTATAGGGAAAGAAAACAAAAGGTCATCATAAGATGACATAAACTCCTAATAATTAGACATAACTCTCCACTAAGTGGCTATTAAAATAACATAACTATCATACTTAAGAAAATAATAAAAATGATGCATAACTTCTAAAAAGGAGTTACTTAGGCATGCAAGCCAAAAGTCATCCTCCTTTGAAGCTCAAACTCGTATAAAAATTCGTATTAACCTTCCAATCCATTTTTCATCATGATAGAAGCCGAATCAGGTCAAAAGGCTTGAGATATGATGTGTAGATAATTTCCTAAGCTTTCCAACAAACTAAAGAATGTATCGACCGTAGATCTGTAGCTTAAGATATAGCCAAAACAAGTATACGGGTTCATTACAATGAATAAAATTTTCATCAAAAAGATTAGTTTGGCCTCAAATTGGACATCATTCTTGGTTTGCATCACTTTCAATTTCTATAATTGCATGTAACAACAACATTCTTCAAAGCCAATTTTAATGGTATGGCCGAAATCCTATATGAAGAAAAAGTGAAGTTTTTGTTGTATTTTCAACTTGCATGTCCTTAAAACCTAATTCCATGTGAGTTTTAAGTTTATGAGCTTCATAAAAAAATTAAGTTTTCTTTCCATTGAAGTTGTTTAGGGCCGAAACCCTAATTATTTGGGTTAAAAAGGCTCAACTTTGATTTTTATGAAACTATGTTGTTTTGATCCTTATGTTTTCAACATGCATGTAATACTAAATTTGAAGGTAGTTGTTCTTGAGTTTTTGAGAAGGAAAAAGTATTTTAAACATTATAATGATTTCTTGCCTGTTGATGAAAAGGTTGAGAAATCGAGTCATAGTGGTTTTAATAAAAAATACTTACTATTAGCTTTATTTTGATGTATGCATGTGTTGATGAAAGTTGAAAAATTTGATTTTCTAGCCTATAATTTTGAGTAGGCCGAATATGATGTTTTGAGATTAAGAAAGTATTGTTTTAAAAATTTTAGAAAGTTTCATGTGTTAAAAACTATCATTTTGGTGACATGCATGCAAGTGAAAAGTTGGAAATCAATTTCTAACCTTATATTGGGGGGCCGAAACCTATTTATATTTGGTATCAATTTGAAGGATTTAAATCTTATTTTTAAGACTTAATTTTTATGCCTGTAATGTTTAAGGATTTTAAATCAAAAAAGTTTGTGAAAATCTAGAATTTTTATATTTATTAGCATGTTACAACCAAAACATGCATAAGAGTTTTGAAGTAATTTTATCAAATTTAAACTTGTATTATAAACTTAATCTTGCTTAGATCTGAGATCGCGACTCATAAATCAAGTTTGTTTTCCTTGAACACGAAAGAACTACGATCTCTTTACTACTTATTGTGAGGTAAGGGGAGACAGCCTGAGGGATATTTAATTATGATAACTATGTGCTTGTATGTGTTCTGTTTGAAATTTTACGATTTGTTATGTTTATCTGAAGTTTGATATGTTGATTTGGTTGATTTTTGAATATATATATATATATATATATATATATATATATATATATGTGTGTGTGTGTGTGTGTGTGTGTGTGTGTGTGTGTGTGTGTGTGTGTGTTTTATGATATTTGATGAATATTCATGAATATGTGTTGAAGTTGTTAGATTTAAATTAGTTGATTACTTGTTATGTTTATTATGATGATGCTTTGGTTACTGCATGGAAAGCGTAACTAGTGTTAGTGCTCAATTAAAAATTCTCAAGATAAAAGCATTAATAAAACTATATGAAGAATATTAAGGATAAACATCCCATTTGAAGAAATATTTTCGAAAAAGAAAAATTTATTTGAATAAAAAAAGAATTTAAGTGATTTTACGCTAAGAATAAAAAATTTTGAAAATATTTTATGAAGAGAAAACGTGAAGAGAAAACAAATTGATTTCTTAGTTCTAAAAAGATTTTATTAGAAAACTTCAAGTGTTTTCAGAAAAATAAAATTTTCAAAATAAAAATAGATTATTTTTAAGGAATAGATTTTCTATAAACTTAGAGTTTTCTTTTCAAAAGGAATTTCAGACAATGAGTTTTCCTTCAAGGCTTTATTTAAATGAAAATATCCGATAACTTGGATAAGTTTCCGAAAAATATTTTGTTTTGTATTTAGATTTCACTGAATGAAAAATAACGTTGAAAAGTGAACCTAGTAATCGAGATGTCGAGATACTAGAGTTTTTAAACACATTGATCTATGATCCGTGTCACGTTGTTGTGGACTGTGTGTTCTATATACGTTGTTGTGGACTGTGTGTCATATACACGTTATATTAAAACGTGGTGAACATGGTAAAAAGGTGAAAGTTGTTTTCTATGACCACAACGTCCAAGACTGGCGCATTGGTTTAGGACGGTTGTGATTAGACACTCGGACTTTAATGTCCCGTGTTGGTAATAAAAGTTTGAAACGTTGAAAAACTTTTGGGTGGTCATGAGCCTTGAGCCTCGACAAAGGAAAGAATGAAACACAAAGAAAAACAGCGAAAACAAAAAATGTTTTTACATGCATTTGGCAGACGTACCCAAATTGTTTTGTGTGAATACCTTTAAGGGGAAGGTATCTGATGTGACATTGTATCCATGGTGCCTTGATGGACCATGATTTCCAAGGGTCTTGTTTGCTGTGCCTTGTGTAGGACAGTGTGCTCTGGAACTCATAGGTGTTGATCACTGTGCCTTGAGTTGGACAGTGTTGTGGGAATGAAGTTGTGCCATATGTTGGCTATTTGAGCCTGATCAGCTCGTTGTTTTTTTTAAAATGAAGTTGGGACCTCCGAAGATTTAGGATAGAATGTGAATTATAGAAGTGCCATGGATTTTTTTCAAAATAACGATGATTGTAGATGTTACTATATTATGTTGAAAATCTTATGTTGTATGTAACTGTTATTTGTATATGTTGTGTTTGTGTGTATACATGTAGTTGTCATAAATCATCCATATATTGGTATCTCACCCTTGTGTTTTCTTTTCCCTATCTGGTATATACATCTGCTTGAAAATAGATGGATCCGAACATGCCCCTAGCGCACTCGAGGGTACGGGCCATTATCTTTGATAATGCGCATGATCCAGGTGCATGGGCCTTTCATTAGGGGCCCCAGACGGCTGAGTATACGGGCCCTGTTAGCACAATAGATGACTCAGTTTTATAGGGACCTAGGAGGAGGACTGACACCTTCGAGACTATCCATATTTCATTACCACCGTTGGATCCTTATTTGCAGTATTTAGCAGCCCAGGGACTATTGGTACTCCATCAACCTCCGGACGTTCATCAACCAGATGCAGCACCAGCTCCGCTTGTAGAGGAGGATCCTCAGGAGATGGTTGAGGAGGACCCTGTTGAGGTTATAGAGGAGGACCCACAGTACTACCCGCTCAGTGATGATGATGATTCTCCTGATATGGGAGTTGGAGGAGTTGTGTCTTCACCAGACATGCCTCTAGAGGGTGGGGATGACCATCACGGTCTCCCTAATGGGTTCTAGTAATCTGTCTGACCAGCTGTAGTACATATCTTTGCTTTTGGGGTAATGATGTTAGGGTAGTTACTCCATCAACCTCCGGACGTTCATCAACCAGATGCAGCACCAGCTCCGCTTGTAGAGGAGGATCCTCAGGAGATGGTTGAGGAGGACCCTGTTGAGGTTATAGAGGAGGACCCACAGTACTACCCGCTCAGTGATGATGATGATTCTCCTGATATGGGAGTTGGAGGAGTTGTGTCTTCACCAGACATGCCTCTAGAGGGTGGGGATGACCATCACGGTCTCCCTAATGGGTTCTAGTAATCTGTCTGACCAGCTGTAGTACATATCTTTGCTTTTGGGGTAATGATGTTAGGGTAGTTATTTCTCTCCTTGGAAAACAGTAGTTTTCTTTTGACCTAGGACTTGTTAAATCTGTTTAACTCAGTTAGTGTGTGTTTAACCTTTAAATCTCTCACTGTATAAATCGACTTTTCACTCATGTAAGTTTCTGTCAAGTGGCTTGTCTCCAAGAACGCCTTATGTTTAATATATATATATATATATATATATATATATATATATATATATATATATATATATATATTAAACATAAGGCGTTCTTGGAGACAGGCCACTTGACAAAAACTTATATATATATATAAGGTGTTTTGTATCTCTGACTCGATTATGTTTTATTTATTTATGTTATTTGATGCATGAAGGAGAAATTTTTATAATGACTAAGGATGAAATTAATTTCAAAAGTATGTATTCCCGAAAGTGACCGATAATCTATTAAACGTTTTATTTTTTGCTTAATAAAGCAATTAATGTGATTCCCGGGTTAAGGGTGTTAGAAGGGGGATAGGAATCCCTTTATCTTTGGATGATGCAACTCTTAATAAGACTCTGGGCCACCTTGCTAGAGTTTTGGTTGATTTGGATTTGGAAAAACAATTGCAAGATAAGATAATGGTTGAAAGAGAAGAGTTTGCTTTCTTGGTTGGCATTGCGTATGAAAAGCTTCCTTGTGCTCATTGCTTGACTATTGGTCACTCTCTCTCGAACTGTAAAATAAAGAAGGCCGACTCAACTATTAATAAGGAAAAAAAAAGTAGGAGCCTAAATATGTGCCAAAGAAGACAGTTGTGTTGTTAGAGCCAGAGGGGGTTAAAGATCCTTTGGATGCTGGTAATGTGTTGGATAAAAGGAAGCAAGTTATGGTTGATCCTTCCACTAAGCCTGCTCAATTGATCTAAGGGGAACCTAGTGTTAGAATCCATGAGGATGGTAAGGCAAAAAAAAAATTATGCAAGTTTTCAGGGTCCAGATTTGGTAACTGATGTTAAGCTCAGAAAAGGCATTTATGTCATCAAGCAATCAGTTGCCGCAGGTCCTGAAATGAATGTTGATCCCACTGTCCTATCTGTTGAAGAGGTTCTGGATAGGAGTGGATTTATTGGTGTTAATAATGTGGTTGTTCCTCATCAAAGCAACTAGGACACTAGTCCTATAATTGGTTTTGTTCAAGATGAAGCTACTCCCTCTACTCCTTCGGAAGATGCCAGGTGCAGTATGCAAGGTTCTCATGTCTCAGATTCTCTAAAGTCTATTTGTAAGGTTCTTGACTTGGATTTATCTAGAAATGCTTCTTCTAAATATCTATCAGTGAGGCCTAATTCTACTAATAGGAATTTCTTGGATAGGCAAGATGAAGTTGGGGGTCAATCTTTTTCGGGTTATCCAGTGACTCCACCAATCCTTGATAATATTGCTTATGATTTGACTCTCATTGGCAAATTTTGGTGTGATGCTACTGGAAAAAAAATGTGCAGGACTGTGAGGATGAGCATCAGGATGCAGATGCTGATGGCAACTACCATGGTGTCCTTTCCAAGTCCAAGAAGAAAAAGTTAAGGCATAAAAAGAAACAAACTCAGATATCTGAGCAGTATAATACTCGATAGAGCAGGTTCAATGTCTATTTCTTTTTAGGTTAAAGTAATCGTTTGGTCCCTATACGTGATACTGATTTTCAATTTGGTCCATATACGTAAAAAGTTATCAATTTAGTCCCTATACGTGACACTGGTTTTCAATTTGGTCCTCACCGCTAATTGGTCCCTATATAAGAGGGACCAAATTGCAAATTATTATCACATATAGGGACCAAATTGAAAATAATTGTCACATGTAGGGACCGATTTCATATTTTTTTGTTGAATTGGTCCCCACATGTGACAATAATTTACAATTTGGTTCTCTTATATAGGGACCAATTAGAGGTGAGGACCAAATTGAAAACTAGTGTCACGTATAGGGATCAAATTGATAACTTTTTAAGTATAGGGACCAAATTGAAAATCAGTGTCACGTATAGGAACCAAAAGATTACTTTAACCTTCTTTTTATATGAAGGTTCTATATTGGAATATTCATGGTGTAGGTAATCTAGAAACTAGATTTGTTTTGAAAAGGCTTTGTAAATTGTCTAAACCCGACTTCTTATTTTTATCTGAGCCTTGGATTTTCATTGAGAATGTCTCAGCAAGCTTTTGGAAATCCATTGGCTTGAAGCCTTTTGTGGTGAATGATAGAGGTTCTCTTAAACCAAACATTTGGGGTTTATGTATTGAAAATTTTGCTGCTACAGTCATTTCAAACTCATCAGACCAGCATATTGTAATTTTTGTTGTTCTTGAGTCTCAACCAGTTTATATCTCTGCAATTTATGCAAGTACAAGTCATATCTCCAGAAGGAAGCTACGGTTGGAGTTAGCTGCCTTGCAGCAGAATTTTATTGGCCCTTGGCTTTTATAGGTGATTATAATGCGGTTTTGAGGGCTCATGAAAAAAGTGGTTGCAATCTGCCATCTAGGATTTCTTGTGAGGAATTTAAAGGGTGGACCGATACCTGTAATCTTATTCACCTTCCAACTAAGGGTGTTGGATTTACTTGGGCCAATGGCAGAAGAGGAGATTCTTATGGAGTTGAGACTTGACAGATCTATATGTAATTAAGATTGGCTGTCCTTTTGGCAAAGTTCATCATGCTGCACTTTAACAAGAAGGCACTCGGATCATTTTCCTCTGTTGAAGGTTCTTAAGAAAGGCAATGTCACCTTTCCTTCTTCTTTCAAATTCTTTAGTATGCGGGCTGATCATTGAGATTGTAGAAGATTGGTAAAAGAAATTTGGGATAACCATATAGTGGGCTGTCCAATGTTTGTCTTGACTCAAAAACTGAAAATTATGAAGAAAGAGCTGAGAATATGGAATTAGGATGTTTTTGGTGATGTTGACATCAAAGTTGTAACACCCCGATTTTTCTGCTTTCTAAGATTGGTATAAATGTAAATAAATGTTTAAATTTTTATCTGAAACTTAGAAAATGATTTTGGATAAACCAAAGTCATATTTACACTCTACTTTACCGTAGAGAGTTATAGTTAAATTTTGGGTTGAAAATTCAAACGGAACCCGGTCTGCGTTTTCATTGACAGTAAGATTTTACTAATAAGAAAACCTAATTTTGACCCAAGAACAAAATGGATAGATTTTATATCCCATTTCCAACGATATTGGTTATTTTGAAAATTTTCAAAATAAATAGGTTATTATACTTGATTCGGGCATAAAACCTAAATCGGGTATATTCTAAGCCAATCAAAATAATATATCCACATTTCATAAGTCAGTCCACAACATTTATCAAACCTCATATCAATGGCAGTCAAATCGTCAAGCAGGCAATCATTAAATAATAAAATAATATGTTTTTTATCGTAATGCCGACAAACGCACAATTTCAATATCATCATTGGTACCACTAGGAAGTCCCCAATGTGGTATGGACATTATCCGTTACACGTTCTCATGTAGGATTTAGGTCGCCCTACGCCATTATCGAATTAAATGCGACTACGCCGTACGATCACCAGAACATTACGAAACCACTCTTTCTCAACTCATCTCGAATCTGCCTCACACGGACTAAGGCCCTTGAGTCTCCGAAATTCCACCAAAGAATCACATTTTGAAGGACACATTATAAGGAGTTCAAAATCGATCTAAAGGAAAGACCTCAAAATAGGTACTGTTCGTTCTTCATATCTCACAATCCAGACATTTATTTAACAATTGGAACGGTGAGAGTGAAGAAATACTTGTCCTTAACCTTCTCCAAAAATTTCAGCCCGATCCAACGGTGAACGAACCTCGGATGGCCATTCTATGGTGACAGGTAAGAAGCTAGACGAATTGAGTTTCTCACCATCTTCTACCTCTGTAAAAGCTGATTATCTCACACTCTAAAGTTATTTGGAATTTTCACCGTTGGATATGAGGAACTACCAGTCCAAAAACTCCATAACCAATTTGAACACAATCCAACGGTGTAAGAGAGTGTGGTAATGAACTTACAGAGGCTACTCTAACCAAGCTTCAAGCTTTCAGCAATGGTGGTTTGGGTTCTTTAGAAATTTTCCTTCTCCCACTCTCTATCTCTCTCTCTAGTTTTCTCTCCCTCTCTCTCTAAACTCTCCTCTCTGTTTTCTCAGTCACATGCCTTCTGTCTTCGTATTATTTTCATATGAGGTAACTTAAGTTACCTCTTGGACCTTATTATTATTATTATTTTTTTCAAAATTGCCGCATGGGCGCTCAGTGCCTAATTCCAGTGCTCAGCGCTTGTGCGTTCACTTGGGTCGCTGCATGCATGCCACGCCATCCTCCATGTTTCCATGTGCATGGTAGTGCTTCTAGCGTTCAGCACAGAATTCTAGCGCTCAACTCTGGCCTCTGGTCAGCAACGTTGACTTTGCGCGTTTCTTCGCGTTCTGAGCTCGTTTGAAGTCTAATTGACCTCAAATTTGAGACATAGGCTCTTCAATACCAAATAGAGAACCTAAAATCCTCAAAAATGCCTAATCTATTTCTTAAATCCAAATTTCTTATTCCATACATCTAATCCTTTTAGATGATAAATGGGAAAATCCTAGAGTTTGCTCCCATTCAAATTCACTCCTGATGATTGCGTACTTCCCATGCCACAATTTCCTAGATCTTAACTAACATCTTAACCATGTAATCCAAGCCTTAAACCTATTCCTCTTACTTAAACAAAACATAAAATTAATTATAAAATTGGGCTATTACATTTTTACCCCCTTAAAAGAAATTCCGTCCTCGGAATTTATATAGATGAAAACAAATGGGGGTACTGCTGCTGCATGTCTGTCTCATGCTCCCAAGTAGCATCTCCGGTAACACTATGCCAGTTGACCTTGACCAGGGAATCTTTTTACCATGGAGTTCTTTAATCCTTGTATCTGCAATCTTAGATAGTAAAGCATTATATTCTAGATTCTCTCGGAGTTGTTTGGACTCAGGCTCAATACCATGAGAAGGATTTGGGCAATATTTTCTCAATTGGGAAACATGGAAGACATCATGAAGGTTGGAAAGGTAAGGGGGTAAGGCTATATGGTAAGCTACTGGACCAATTCATCGAAGAATCTGAAATGGTCCGATGAATCATGGAGTAAGCTTTCTAGACTTTATAGCTCTGCCGATTCCAGTCTTTGGAGTGACTCTCAAGAACACGTGATCACCTTCTTGGAACTATAAGGGTCTCCTCCTCTTGTTACTGTAGCTTCTCTGCCTCTCCAGCGCTTCCTACATTTTCTCTCTTATTTTCCTGACTTGTTTCGTGGTTTACTGTACCACATCAGGACCCAACACTTGGCTCTCGCTAGTCTCATACCAACACAACGGTGTCCTGCACTTTCTCTCCCATACAGGGCCTCATGCGATGTCTTCCCAATATTGTTGTGAAAACTGTTATTGTATGTGAACTCAATCAAAGGTAGGAACTCATCCCAACTACCAACATGTTCCAACACACAGGCTCTCAAAAGATCCTCCAGTGATTGAATTGTTCTCTCTGATTGTCCATCCGTTTGAGGATGATATGCAAAAATCATCCTCAGCTTGGTTCCCAAAGCATTATGTAACTGTCTCCAAAATCTAGATGTAAATCTAGGATCTCGGTCGGAGACAATACTCGATGGTACTCTGTGCAACCTCACCACTTCCTTGATTTAGATCTGGGTCAACCTCTCAAGATTGTAACTCTCACCAATAGGTAAGAAGTCAGCACACTTCGTCGACCTATCAATGATAACCCAAATTGCATCAAACCTCTTCGGAGTTCGTGGTAATCCAACCACAAAGTCCATAGCTATATTGTCCCATTTCCACTATGGGATATCCAAGGATTGCAACAAACCTGCAAGTTTCTAATGTTCTATCTTAGCTTTCTGACAAACCAAACATGATAGAACATACTCCGCCACTTTTTTCTTCATCTTTGGCCACCAAAACATTTTCTTTAAATCTTGATACATCTTGGTGGTTCCTAGGTTGAAAATTAACTTACTTTTATGTGCCTACTCTAAAATCATCTTCCTAATCTCCAAGTCCTCTGGCACACATATCCGATCTCTAAACCTTAACACTCCATCAGATCCTTTCTTAAACTCTGAAACCTTACCATCATCTATACCTCGACTCACCTCCTGCTGATATTCATCCTGATCCTGCTTAATCCTAAGGTCTCTCAAAAACTCACTACTAATGGTGATCATACCTAAGCATATCCTATCCTCAGTCAAATCCATACCTAGGTTCAAATATCTAAACTGTTCAAGCAACTCCATCTCTTTCACCATCATTGCGGACACATGCAAAGATTCCCAACTCAGTACATCCGCCACAACATTAGCCTTCCCTGGATGGTATTGCAGATCACACTCATAATCCTTAATGAATTCCATCCATCTACGCTGCCCCATGTTCAGCTCCTTTCGATCAAACAAATACTTTAAACTCTTGTGATCGATGAACACATTGAACTTAGCTCCATAGAGATAGTGTCGCCATATCTTCAATGCGAACACTATGGCTACCAACTCCAGATCATGGGTCGGGTAATTCCGTTAATGAACCCTCAACTGTCGGGAAGCATAAGCCACACCAAAACGCAACCCAATCCTTGATATGACGCGTCACAATACACGTCAAACTACCCTAATGGATCGGGTAATGTCAGCATTGGAGATATGGTCAACTTCTCCTTTAGCTTCTGAAAGCTCTCTTCACACTTTTCCGTCCAAACAAACGTCGTACCTTTTCTCGTTAAATACCGCATAGGCAACGTAATCTTCGAGAAACCCTCGATAAACCTCTTGTAATACCCGGCTAGACATAGAAAACTCCTCACCTCATTCACCGACTTAGGCCTCTCCCACTTAATCATAGCCTCTACCTTAACTGGACAACAACTATCCCTTCCTTGTTGATTATATGCCCTAGAAACTACACTTTTTCTAACCAAAATTCACACTTGGATAGCTTAGCGTACAACTGCCTATCTCCCAGCACGTGTAACACCACTCTTAGACGTTCCTCGTGCTCTTCCCGGCTACAGGAATATATAAGAATATCATCTATAAACACCACCACAAACCTATTAAGGAAAGGTCTAAAGATCATGTTCATGTAATCCATGAACACTACTGGAGCATTAGTTACACCAAAAGGCATAAGTAGGTATTCATAGTGTCCATACCTAGTCCTGAAAGCTGTCTTGGGTATATCCTCCTTCTTTACCCTAATATGATGGTATCCTATTCTTAAATCTATCTTAGAAAACACTGAATCTCCCTTCAATTGATCCATCAGATCATCTATCCTATGCAACGGATATTTGTTCTTGATTGTAACCTTATTTAACTGCCTACAATCCGTACACAACCTAGAACTTCCATCCTTCTTCTTCACTAACAAAACTGGTGCTCCCCAAGGAGACACACTAGGTCTGATGAATTCCTTCTTCATCATATCATCCAGTTGTTTCTTTAACTCTGCCAACTCCACGGGTGGCATCCGATAAGGAGCTACTGATATAGGTCCGGTCCCTGGTATGAGATCTATGGTGAACTCCACTTCCCTCTCTGGTGGCAAACCTGGAACATCGGCAGGGAAAACCTCAGGAAACTATCTCACGACAGAAAAAGAATCTATACTCGAAGTCTCCTTAGCTTCCAAAGATAAAGCATCACATACTGCTGAGAACCGTCACTCCTCATAGCTGTTCCTTCATTGGTAGATACTATGCTAGAAGGCTCAACAACAGATAGGGTCTTTTGGGCACAGTCTAACACTACATGGTTAGCCGAAAGGTAATCCATTCCAAGAATAACATCTATCTGTTGCATAGGCAAACAGATAAGTTCTACAAGAAATGTCCTATTTTTAACAACTATAGGACACTGTAAGCAAACAGACATAGTGATCAAAGGATCACTAGTCGGGGTAGATACTGTCAAAGTATATGGTAGCTGGGAAACAGGTATATGTAAATGATCTACACACTCATACGAGACAAATGAATGTGTAGCCCCTAAGTCAAACAACACACGCAAGAGTCTGCCAGTTATTAAACACATGCCTTGAATAAGATCTGCAGATTGAGAGGACTCATATCCTCTCACTGTAAACACCCTCCTCGTAGCATGAGGTCTAGCCGTCTGTCGTCCTGCCACTGGAACTCCTCTCCCAACTCCACCTCTAGAACTACTGGCTCCTTTGCTGGCAGCTGGCTGCTACTGTCCTGCTCTCTATCGGCAATCCCTAGCAAAATGACCTGGTTTGCCACAGATGTAGCAACCAGATCTATCTGTTCAATCTCTGATATAATGCAGACCTCAGCATCTAAAGCATACTGGCCCTTTCTGCTAACTCTCGTTAGTGGTGCAGTTGTCAGAGCACTCTGCCCGGGTCAAGTGTATGGTCCTCTCCTCCACTGAGAACCTCTGTCCCCTCTCCTTTGATGACCTTCTTGGGTAGGGCTGCCACTCTGCTGCTGTCTCAGCTCTGCAGCCTGCCTCTGGTCCATACTCTCGATAGCACTACACCTCTCCACCAACTCTGGAAAGCTCAGGATATCCAAGGGCATTATAGCCCTCCTCAACTCGTGTCGTAAACCCTCCTCAAATCTCTGGAACATCCGTTTCTCATCTGGAAACCTCTGGTAGAACTCAAAAAACTAAATCAAGGCCTCAAACCTAGCCGTACAGTCAACAACAGACTTGTCTCCCTGATGGAGACTCATGAACTCTCTCTTTCTCGCGTCTGACTAACCGCGGGAAGTACTTTTAGAAGAAACACTCTCTGAATATCTCCCAACTGATCAACCTACCCTCAACCTCAAGCAACATCCTCTTGCCTCTCCACCATGACTCAGCCCCTCCGGTCAGCATGAAGGTATCATAAGTCACCTTCCTGTCATCTCTGCATCTCATGGTGTCAAATATCTTCTCAAGTTCCTGTATCCACCACTCTGCTCGCTCTGGATCATCCTCTCCTCCAAACTTTGGTGGCTTACCTTTCATAAAGTGAGTCAGTCCTGCATCCTCCTCCTGCAACTCTGCCTCTCTCTACACCTTCTGAGCATTCTGTTATGCCTGCTGCAACAGAACGGATGCTAACTTGCAGAAAGTCTGAAGAGTCTCGGATGACTCTCCTCCACCTCCAACCCCTGCCTCTGGCTAATGATTCTCATCCTCAACATCCTCTATAGCTCTACCACCACGTCTACCACGTCCTCAACCTCTGCCTCGAGTCATGATCCTGTTGATAACTCTTAGGAATGACAGTTATTTACTCTTTCTTAGCTAGAGTTTTAGTAATCTTTAAGTATTTTATGTGGATGTTTTAGGTGTTTAAAGTTAGTTTAGTGTAATATGTGTCTTTTTATAAATTTCGTTTAATTTTCTGCTTTTGTGTATCTAGGAATATGTTTAATGTGTTTCTTGAGTGTTGTTAGGATTTTGTTGAAGTTTCCACAAGCTGCAGAAAATAGCTCTGGGCATGCTCCAACCTCTAGGCGCGAACTGCTGACAAGCTGCTGGAAAATGCTTTGGTCATGCTGCAGCATAAGGACGTGAACACCTTATCAGAAAAGGACAAAAGCTGGACCATTTTCTCTCTCCTGCCATGCTGTCCTAAAAGCTTAGGACGTGACTTTATTGGTGCTTTTTGGTTTTATGGTGGTATATTTAAGGAAATGGGCCCAAGACTTTATTTTAATATATTACTTTGATGGACCAAAAGTAAGAAAGAGAAAAAGATACCCTTTTTAACCCTAAAAGAGGACACACTTCATTTTCTAATTTCTGACCAAGGGAGGCAGCAGTTGGGGGGCGTAAGACAACAGTTGGAGGTTCTTCTTCCTCCTCTCCATTGTTTATTTTCGTGCTCCCATGGATTTTTCTTCTAGTTCTTATTTTATTTCCAAATTTTGTAAGCTCAGTATGAGCTAGTTTGCTGCAGCGTACTAGTATGCTGAGCTTGTAATGAATGTTAGTTGATGTTATGTGATGCTTTGCTTTTGCATTTTCTCTTAATCTGTGTTTATATGTTGTTTTATTTAAGCTTGGCCATCTTAAGTAGAACTTTAGCTTGCTAAACTTGGAAAAGTGAAGTTAAGTGGATTTGGTTAAGAGATAAGGGTTAAGTCTCTAATTGGAAAATTAGAGATGTTGAATGCATTAGGAATAATCATTCAAGTCCTTAAGCTAGATGGAACATGCTTATTAATAAGAGGGTGTAATTAATATGAATCTAGGAATAGAAGGCATTTAACGAACCTTATCTTTCAAGTGTTGGAAAACACAACTTTAATTTCCTGGAGCTAAGGCGAAACATAACTGAAGCCAAACTGAAACTACAAGGGATCATACCAATAGCTGTTTTACCATCTTTGTTCACAACCCCATTCTATTATCTTGTTCTCTTATTACTATCTTTTAATATTGTCCTTTTTAATATTTGAAAATCACACTTTTACACACTATTTGGTTACCCCTTAATCTTAACTTCCAAGAACAATTAATCTGAATTTTGGTAATTGCTACAACATTCTAATCCTCGTGGGAACGATCTCTTACTTACTCTTTATTACTTGTTACGATTGTGTATACTTGCACGTTGTACTTTTTAACGCAACAAGTTTTTGGCGCCGTTGCCGGGGATTTGTAATGGTGTTTAAATTCCAATTTTCAGATTAGTAGTTCTTTTAGTTAGGACAACTAATTTTTGCAGTGAATGCTGTAGCAACAGGTACTTGTTTTGGTTGAAATGGCTGCAGCAAAGCACCCCGACAACATGGCATCGGCCAATGATAGGAATAGTGTTATCCGAGAATATGCACTCTTTGATCCAGCAATTTGAACACATGGATTTTGAGAACTGAAATTACAACCCCTTACTTTAAGTTCAAACCTGTCATGTTTCGAATTATGCAACTAATGGGGCCATTCAGTGGAGCTGACAATGAATATCCTCACTTACATGTGAAGCAATTTCTAGATATGGCTAGTAACTTTAAATACCCAGGCGTTACTGATGATGTCTTCAGGTTGAGATTGTTTCCATATTCGAAGTGGGAAGGCTAAAACTTGGTTATATTGTTTGGAGCCCAACTCAGTGGATAAATGGAACAAGTTAGCTGAAAAGTTCCTCATTAAATACTTTCCCGCTTCTAAAAATGCTAGGATGAGGAATGACATAACCTCATTCAAGCAAATGGATGATGAACCACTGTTTGAGGCTTGGGAGAGGTTTAAGGAGCTATTAAGGAGATGCCCTCATCATGGACTTCCTATATGCATTCAAATGGAGCATTTCGATGATGGATTGTTGCCTGATGCAAGAATGATGTTGGATGCTTCAACAGGAGGCACATTGTTGACAAAGTCTTATAATGAAGCATATGCCTTGATTGAAATCATTGCTGCAAATAGTCATCAATGGCCCACTGCTAGGCTATGCTCCAACAAATCAAATGCTGCAGCAGGCGTGCATGAAGTGACTGAAATTTCTGCTATTTCTGCTCAGTTAGCCTTAGCGACAAACATGGTGAAAATTTTAATCATGGCTAACCAGAGCATCTATGCAAACCAAGCTGTAATGAATGAGCTTATGGGAAATGAGCAACAATATTTCCAAACTGATGTTGTATCGTGTGTGTACTGTGGAGGGGAGCACTTATTTGAAAATTGTTTTGGGAATCCTTCATCTGTGAATTATCCTGGATACTCACCCCAATAATAGATGTTACAGCAACCTCAACGGCAACGACAAGCTTAATCTAGCAATCAACACATGTCTTTGGAAGTTGTACCTAAAGCCTTCCTGACAGAAACAAAAGCCCAATTACAGAGTCAGGATGCAACATTGAGGAATCCAGAAAATCAGACTGGACAATTGGCTACAGCACCAAGCTCAAGACAGATTTGCACAATACCCATCACCACAGAGACGCCTAAGTTTAATGAAATGGAGCACTGCAAGGCAATAATCCTCATAAATGGGAAAGAAGACCTTACTTCAGTAGGGCATAATAGAGACAAAAATATGTTAAGACTAAGAGCAATGTCCATAATGCAGAATCTGAGTTTAAAAAGATTAAACCAGTTATTGCAGAATCTTCTAAACATGCTGCAGCAAAGAAAACTCAGCAGAAAAATTCTACAGAAACTTCTACCAAATCTGCAGAAAAGTCTCTACCCAAATTTGTACCAGAGAGGACTTCCCCACCTTTACCCCAAAGATTGAAGAGGCAACCCAAACATATGAGGTGGCCATTACCAAAGAGGTCAAAGGCCGGGGAAAGAAAACACTCAGGCAGATGGCTCAATTTGCTCAAAGGAGGAGCTACTTTTGTTTGGCCCAGATGTGAAGAATTTCTGCACTCAGATGCTGCAGCATGCGGCAACATCAGAACAGGGGATGTTTTCTCTTCTACCCTTTTGCTGTTTTGGAAATTTTTATTCTGTTTTATGTTGCATCCTTCTAGTAGCACTGTAGTTTATGTTCTGTTTGACAGTGATTGTCTGTTAGCTGTTTTAGTATGTTTGTCTCTGATTGGACCACAATGGATTAACGAAAAAGCCCCTTCGAGGGCATCTTTTGAACAATAAATCAAGTTGTTTGGACCACAACCTTAATTTCTGAACCTTTGACATGATTTTTGAATTTTTTAGATATTTGGATGGAGTGAAATTATTTGAAGCTTAAACATATGTTGCAGCATTTTGATATAACCTGTGAGATTTTGAGCCTCAACAGTTTTATTTGATTGTGAGTTCCATACATGTGCATTCTCTGTAAAGTTTGACTTGATTCTTGCTTGCTTGTACATATCACTGCTGCACACACTTTTGCTTGAGGCATGTTTAGCCTATCCTTTGATTTTAACTTTGTGTGAGAGCCCTTTGAGGTTGAGCCCCTTATTTTGTTACTAGCCACATTACAAGCCCTATAACTTGAAAAACAATAATTGTCCTATCTAGGTGGAGTTTAGGGATGCTTTTCTTGATAATATGTTTGTAACATATATAAGTTTGGGGGTAGCTTGAGGATAAGCACCATTCTAAGTTTGGGGGTACTATATAGCAAAGTGGTGTATTGTAAAATGATCGAGTTTTGCTGAGTTTTGTTTACTGATATTGTTAAAAAAAAAGAGAACAATAATAGGACAAAGGCCTTAAAATGTGAAACTTGTTCTCTATTTTCAAAAAGAAAAAGAAAAAGAAAAAAAGAAGAGAAAAGAAAATAAGAGAAATAAGAAAAGGAGTGAAGGGATAAGGAAACTAGAAAGAAAAAAGTACCTCCTCCTTGGTACCGAGATTGATGTGTTGGTTTGTGGAAAGCATTTGGTGTGGAACACATTGTAGGGAAAGCATTTCAAAACTCCACCTAGTGTTAGCCACTTCCCAAAAATGTATCCTACCCTAACCTAAGCCCCGTTACAACCCAATAAAAGTCCTCTTGCATTGTAAAGATTTGATATTGTGCTAGTGAGTTTAGAAGCTTGTCAAGCTTATGATAGGGTTGCATGTGAATGATGATTGAGTGAACCCGCTTACTTGTGTGAGTGAGAAAGAACACACTGTTCTGAGTGCATAATGTTGTAGCATGTTGTTTTGGACTGAAAATGATTGATGTCATGAAAATCTGCTAACTTGTGATGCAAGAGTGTTGAGGATGCAAGAAATTTGTTTTGTGGAAAAAGTGGCTGATTAGAAAAAAAAATTGTGGTCTATCATTCTTGTGTGCATGTTTAGGTCTTTGGTGATTTTTGTGTGTCTTTCTTTCCATTACTTGAGGACAAGCAATGATTCAAGTTTGGGGGTATGATAACTCTTAGAAATGACAGTTATTTACTATTTCTTAGCTTGAGTTTTTGTAATCTTTAAGTATTTTATGTGGATGGTTTAGGTGTTTTAAGTTAGTTTAGTGTAATATGTGCTTTTCTATAAATTTCGTTTATTTTTCTGTTTTTGTGTCTAGGAATATGTTTAATGTGTTTCTTGAGTTTTGTTAGGCTTTTGTTGAACTTTCGACAAGCTGCAGAAAATAGCTCTGGGCATGCTGCAACATCTGGGTGCGAACTGCTGACAAGCTGCTGGAAAATGCTTTGGTCATGGTGCAGCATAAGGACGTGAACTCCTTATCAGAAAAGGACAAAAGCTGGACCATTTTCTCTCTCCTGCCATGCTGTCCTAAAAGCTGAGGACGTGACTTTATTGGTGCTTTTGGATTTTATGGTGGTATATTTGAGGAAATGGGCCCAAGCCTTTATTTTAATATATTACTTTGATGACCCAAAAGTAAGAAAGAGAAAAAGAAGCCCTTTTAAACCCTAAAAGAGAACACACTTCATTTTCTAATTTCTGACCAAGGGAGGCTAGCTGGAGGGTGCAAGACAACAGCTGGAGGGTCTTATTCCTCCTCTACATTATTTATTTTCGTGCTCCCATGGCTTCTTCTTCCAGTTATTATGTTATTTCCAGATTTTGTAAGTTCAGTATGAGCTAGTGTGCTGCAGCGTACTGGTATGCTAAACTTGTAATGAATGTTAATTTCTGTTATGTGATGCTTTGCTCTTGCATTTTCTCTTAATCTATGTTTTTATGCTATTTTATTTAAGCTTGGACATCTTAAGTAGAACTTTATCTTGCTGAACTTGGAAAAGTGAAGTTAAGTGGATTTGGTTAAGAGATAAGGGTTAAGTCTCTAATTGGAAAATTACAGAAGTTGAATGGATTAGGAATAATCATTCAAGTCCTTAAGCTAGATGGGACATGCTTATTAATAAGAGGGTGTAATTAATATGAATCTAGGAATAGAAGGCATTTAACGAACCTTATCTTTCAAGTGTTGGAAAACACAACTTTAATTTCCTGGAGCTAAATGCTGCAGCATGGCGAAACATAACTGAAGCTAAACTGAAACTACAAGGGATCATACCAATAGCTGTTTTACCATCTTTGTTCACAACCCCATTTTATTATCTCATTCTCTTATTACTGTCTTTAATTATTGTTCTTTTTAATATTTGAAAATCACACTTTCACACACTATTTGGTTACCCCTTAATCTTAACTTCCAAGAAAAATTAATATTAATTTTGGTAATTGCTACAACATTCTAATCCTCATGGGAACGATCTCTTAGTTACTCTTTATTACTTGTTACTATTGTGTATACTTGCAAATTGCACTTTTTAACGCAACAACTGTTAAAAGAAATCATTAACCCACATCAATATATGATGTAACACCCTGTTTTCTTTACTGTTTTAAATAACATAAATGTGGATGAATATATTTGTATATTTATTCGAGTGTTATAAAATTATTTTAAATAAACGGAGTTGGTCATTTAATTCAACTTAAACGTAGAAAGCTACGATTAAAATTTAGGTTGAAACGACGGGCGAATCACGACCCGCTATTTCTACTGACAGTATATTTATACTGACCAGGAGACCTAATTTTAACTCGTGAATGAAAAACTTAGGATTTTTATTTTATTTCCTATGATTGTGTATTTTTATAATTATTTCATTAAAAGTGAAATAATTTATCTTTTACGGGCGAAATATGTAATCGGGTAAACGGCAGGGCGAACGACAGAGTTTCCAAGAGCAGATAAAGGAGTTATCTTAGAATCTTGGATGATTCATGAGGGTGAGTCACAATGTGAACACATTAAATGTTGCACATGGTCATCATTACAAACTATTAGGAATTTGCAAACTAGTCCTTATACTTTTGGAATTTTGCAAAATGGTCCCTAGGAGTTATTTGCACCTAAGTCCTTGAAGAAGCCACCTCCTTTCCACTTAATCCCTCCCTTGGATGCAGCCCTATCTATATATATAGACCATCACACTTTATTTTCTTCCTATTACAAGTTTAACACAAAAACACCAAAGTTCATAAGTCTTAGAATCATTGTGTGAAGCAAGTCATTGGATCTTTACTTGTTTTTGGATCTTCAAGAGGTAAATTATCTTCTCCTTTCCTAATCATGTTTATGTTCTTCAATAAGTTTCAAGATGCAAAGCTTTATTCATCTAGGTTTTTCACTTTTAAGTTTCTAGATCTAGAACTTTGAAAATCCATAACAAATTCTAGAAAAATCCCATGATGATGAAACCACTTGCTATGTTCTTGTAATCATGTGTATTGTCTATATCTAAGAGCATGTGATAATCAAAAATTTCCTTCCTATTTAACTTGAGTTGGTCGAACCTATGGAGAAAGGATCCATGGAGTTTTGTTTTTGTTTTCTTTCATGTATGATCATGTATTCAATATGACATGTATGATACCATGCCTAAATCCATGTTAGCCAATCAAAATGAAATTTCTAACCCTAAGTTCATGTGATGGCCGAATCATAGAGGAAGAGTTTTGATGGAGTTTTGTTCATTGTTTTGATGTATGATCATGTCTTTCAACATACATACATGTAAACTTGTTAAATCCTCATTGGTTCATGAAACTACAAAACCTAACCCTAGGATTTATTGATGACCGACCTTGAGACTTGGAGAATTAGGATGATTTTGATTTCCAAATCTTGTTGTTTAGTCTTAATCCATTGTCTTAAGTATGTTAGAAACCTTAATCCATGACTTAGGAGATTTTTGGAATTGGTTAAGCCACTAAAACCTAGTAGGCCGTGACCTATATAGGTTTATTTAGTGACGTTTTAGTTGTTTGATTAAGGGATTGATTGGTTGTGTGTTGAAGGTTAACTGTGTTTACGGCGTACGAGGATTTCCGACACCCGGCGAGTTATTACTTTTTCACCGAGGAACTTCGAGAGGTAAGAGGGGTTACCTGACGGGTTATTCGGATGGCCACATGTTCTTGTTTGTGGTCTGCATATTTTTATTTATGTGTTTGGGGTGTTTTTAGTTTATTTTATTCGGCTATGTGTGTTTATAACTGTAATTTATTTATCTGCTTTTAATTTATTTAATTATCTGCAGTTAATTATTATATTACTGTGATGCATAATCTGCCTGTAATATATTGATGATGATGATGTTGGATGTTGTTTGTGATGCTTGACAGTGATCACTGCCCAACCGATTAATCAGATACAAAGTTAATAAGCGGTATAAATTATATTCATTGTTTTTATGGGAAAATGTTGATATATAATATTTATGGAAAATATTATTTGGGAAAAATAATAAGTATTTGAGAAATATTATTATTTTAATGATTTATTAATAAAAAATTGATTTATGAGTCACAGGGAGGGCGTAACCGTGAAAATATTTTACTACTGCTAGTAGCTATATAATATATTTCGCAATATTATAAAATGTTGTTCTGTGAAATTTATCTACGAAAATAAGTTAATCGTGATTTTAAAAAAATGTTTAAGTGGAAAAAGCTGAGTTTTGGCTTTAAATTGGTTTAAAATGATGTAATGATGGCAATTTGGAAAACCGACGACGGCAAGTATTTTGGAGACAGCAACGCGTATTTTTGGTGAACTTCAAATCTATGTGACCCTCTTTTCTGAAAATGATATTTTCGGTAACCGATGTTTTATGACGGAATTTGCCCATATAATAAGTTTTCCAAAAATCAAGTTTTGAGTTGAACATGATTTTAAAGATTTTAGAACTTAATAGTCGAGACGTCGGGATGTTAAGGTTCTGTGCGTTGTGGACTTAATGTCTACTGTATACAAGAGGTATACTGTGTGTAAAAGAGGAGTTTAATGATGTTTTCTATCACCACGAACTTAAGATTGATTGCAAGGTCTAAAGGTTTTGTGATTGAGCACTCGGATTGTGAAATCATGTGTTGTTAATAATGTTTAAAAGACGTTTTGAGTTGAAGATAGTCGAATGTTTTGTGTACTTCGACAAAAGAACATTATTCACAAAGAGAAAAGACGAGAATAAAATGTTTTACATGCAGTTAAGCAGACGTGCTTTCGAATTGAGTTGAGCATGGTACCTTAATGGTATACATGTAGTTAATCATGATATCGAGAGGATATTCATGTCATTGTACCTTGTGTGGACAATGAGGACCAATTGTGTTAAAGGCCACTGTACCTTGTGTTGACAGTAATGCATGGTCTTGCGAGTGCCTTTATGGCAAATGAGTTTGATCAACTCTATGTGTTGTTGATATCTCCGGGAGATTAGGTAAAATGTTAGAGAACGATTATTTAAGTGTATCATGCATATTTTAAAACGACGACATTTGGGTGTGAATCCTTTTGAGATCCTATGATGTGTGATACCTTACTTGTGAGAGTTTAAATGATATAGATATATATACGTATACATATGTTTTGTTGTGTCGTGCATGTGGTTCTCGCATTATGACTCAAATGTCGGTTTCTCACTCTTGCATGTTTTCTTTCCGTTCTCTACTCGTGTTATATTTTATCTGCGATTAGATGGATCCAGAGATCCCCTTAGCCCATCAGCCGTTAAGGACGATCATGTTTGATCGGGCCTACTATGATGGCACATGGGAGATAAATCCTGGGGCTTTGAGTGCCACATACTATGGCCCATCTACGGAGATAGCCGGTACAGCAGCTGGGGGACCCATTTCGAGACTACATATGGCGGAGACTTGTGAGATATCGTTACCTCCTGTAAGGCAATACCTACAATTTTTGAGGGATCATGGATTGCTTGATTATCCACACCAGCCTGTTGAGCCGCTTTAGGTGGCACCTGTAGCAGCAGCAGCACCAGTTGAGGTGGAGCTGGATTAGATAGAGGAAGGTCCCGAGGAGCATTTTGAGGAGGAGCTTGAGGTTCACTCACCGACCTTTGGGGATGACCCAATGGGTGAGGTAGCAGATGTATCTTCACCGGATACACCTTCAACGAGTGTGGGTGATCATTCTGATTCCCCCAATAGTTCTTATTAGCTTTGACCAGCTTAAGTATAGTCGTTTTTAGAGTAGCGAGTCTTTCATCAGTTTTTGGTAGGCTACTGAGAGCCATTTATTTTGATTATGGTTCTAGTTGTGTCGCTACTGTTTAGGTATATGTCTTTACCTTTTCTTATTTAGTGTGATGGAGAAAAGCCTATCGTGATGGAGGCTCTTTTGTGATTTCCTATAGTTATAGTTTTATGTTTTGTATAAAACTTATGACACTTTTTTATGCTTATGACGTACATCTCCGAGTTGGTTGCGTTGTCTTGAGTTGATATTATGAAGAAAGAAAATTTTCAAATTTTATCACAATTTCCGTAGAGGTAAAACATTGAAAGTAACATTTTCTAAAAGTAACCAGCATTTTAGTTTTATTTCCGTATTTTGGGTAACTATGTGACGGCCCCCAGAAAGGGTGTCGCATATGACATATAATACTACATAAAACTGGAATATAAATACTATATGTCATAGAAATTTCACGTTCGGACTCACTACCCAACTTCTAAGCATAGCTGTTATCCGGTGTGGATTCAACTAAATGGCCCGTTCACCTTAATCACAGTCCTCACATTCCGTTTCAGAACCGAACTGCTCTGATACCACCAAATGAGACCCCCCAACATCCCATTAAAGAAAACCCATAATATTAAAACCTAATCGTGTTATGATCGTTAAGCGGATATATAAAAAAAATAGTGAAAAAATTAAAACTTAAAATATAAAACAACATATATACATACATGCATAAACATAACTATATATACATAACCTCCGGGTGCTATACTTTCAAGGGATTCCCATCAGTAGGATCCCAATATATAAAAACTAGCTGCATCATAACAAAATACATCAAAGGAAAAAAAAAAAGATACATCGCCGCCTCTAGGCACCCCATCCCCTCTCAAAATACATCAAAAGCCTCTCACATTCAGCTACGTGAATAGCCCTGGCCTAGGCTATCACAGACTACTTCCCCTGCTATAACCTTGAGGTCTCGACGGACCTGCCTCTCCTCCACTACCACTGGAAGATCTCCTATCTGTGGTAGATCTCTGAAACAGCCGTCGGTAATCCCTGGCATCTCTGGATGGTGGTCATCGGGAGGATACTCGGGAGGACTCTGACCCGGTGGCCCTAATATCGGGTGGTGCTAGGGCTCAGGAACGGGCAACGGGTCATAGACTGGATATGCGGGGTCCTCATCCTCAGAGACTAGGGGCAAGTCCAGGCTCTGGTGCAGGTGCAGGTATGGGTCCTGGTACCAGGGCATCAAAAGGTACCATGAAGGGTACTAGGGCCATCTCGTACATGGGCGGCATCGGTGGTGAGGGTGGTGCATCTGGAAAAACCAACCGGGAAGGTAAGCGCCAGAAGTCACCGACACTGGACCTGTATACACTGTAAAATAGGTAACCGGGTCCACGAGCCACCCATTGGGGTCTACATCATCGGGAGGATACTCGAGAGGACTCTGACCCGGTGGCCCTAATCTCGGGTGGTGCTGGGGCTCAGGAACGGGCAACGGGTCATAGACTGGATTTGTGGGGTCCTCATCCTCCGAGACTGGGGGCGAGTCCAGGCTCTGGTGCAGGTGCAGGTATAGGTCCTTGTACCAGGGCATCAAAAGGTACCATGAAGGGTACTAGGGCCATCTCGTACATGGGCGACATCGGTGGTGCGGGTGGTGCATCTGGAAAACCAACCGGGAAGGGAAGCGTCAGAAGTCACCGACACTGGACCCGTATACACAGTAAAATGGGTGACCGGGTCCACGAGCCACCCATTGGGGTCTATGCACTCGCTCTTAAATTTCCCCGTGAGGGGAAATCCGGCCATCTGGGTCATCCAAGGATGGTCCCAGTGTTGGCGCGATCCCGATCTGCGGTAAAACAGGAAACAAAAGCAACCACAAAAATGAAAGGGATTAAGAAACAATATAACTTCAAACGTGGAAAAGGTTTAGCAACATTTAATTCTATAACAGCAAACTAAACATTCGTCTCCAAATATATATATATATATATATATATATATATATATATATATATATATATATATATATATATATATATATGTAACACAATCATCCTCAATCCACGTCTAAGATTTTTCCTCTACCCTTCATCATGATGCAATTCAAATGCTGTATGAATCATCTTATCAGGTATCGGCCAAATATCTGGATATCCATCACCACCACGTCACTAGAGGCCCCGGTGCACACCCTTGTCTGCGGATGGAGGATGCCAATGCAAAGCAATGGCACTATAGTTGCACAATCCGGTGCACACCTCTGAACCACGGTTAGGGTGCTCATGCAAAACATGAACTATAGCTGCAACTAAAATGAAATAATGTCTGGGATGGTCCGCCGTTAGCCTAAACCCCGGGAATTCTCCCTCCGAGGAATAGACCCCAATAACCATGTTTTAGGTCAACCATATCACAGACCATGTTTCAGGTCACCCCCTAGTGCCCTAACCGCTCATCATAATCTCATAGATAACCTCAATAATAATCTCATCTTCGTATCACAATAATCATCTCGATTAGGCACTACTAACACATATATAGTATGAATTCCCCAATACATCATCATGACTCATCATATCTTATCACTTACTCCATCTTTAAGTATAATCATTACACTCATGCCATCATACCATCATTACAATCCTGTTATCAATTCTAAAATAATAATCATTACTAATTTATAATAAAATAATAATAATATATACACATTTCATAAGCCAATCCACAACATTTATCAAACATCATATCAATGGCAGTCAAACAGTCAAGCACACAATCATTAAATAATAAAATAATATGTTTTTATCGTAACGACGATAAACACATAATTTTAATATCATCATTGGTACCACTAAGTAGTCCCCAATGTGGTATGGACATTGTCCGTTACTCGTTCTCATGTAGGGTTTAGGTCGCCCTACGCCATTATCGAATTAAATGCGGCTGCGTGGTTTCCGACGTTAAATAATTTCTTTCCCCCACCTAAAAGTCGTACGACCACGGAACGTTACGAAACCACTCCTCCTCAAATCATCTCGAATCTTCCTCACACGGACTAAGTCCCCCAAGTATCCTAAATTCCACCTAAGAATCACATTTTGAAGGACACATTATAAGGAGTTCAAAATCTAAAGTAAAGACCTCAAAATCGCTATTGTTCGGGCTCCATATCTCACAATCCAGACATTTATTTAAAAATTTGAATGGTGAGAGTGAAGAACAACCTGTCCTTAAAGCCCGATCCAACGGTGAACGAACCTCGGATGGCCCTTCTATAGTGACAGGTTAGAAGCTAGATGAATTGAGTTTCTCACCATCTTCTACCTCTGTAAAAGCTGATTATCTCACACTCTAAAGATTAATTGGAATTTCTGACCGTTGGATATGAGGAACATCCAGTTCAAAACCTCCATAACAAATTTGAGCACAATCCAACAGTGGAAGAGAGTGTGGTGATGAACTTACAGAGGCTTCTCTAACCAAGCTTCAAGCTTTCAGCAATGGTGGTTTGGGTTCTTTATAAATTTTCCTTCTCCCATTTTCTATCATTCTCTAGTTTTCTCTCCCTCTCTCTCTAAACTCTCCTCTCTGTTTTCTCAGTCCTCTGCCTTCTGTCTTGGTATTATTTTCATATGAGGCAACATAACTTACCTCTTGGACCTTCTTATTATTGTTTTTTCAAAATTTCCGCACGGGCGCTAAGCGCCAAATTCCAGTGCTCAGCACTGGCGTGTTCACTCGGGTCGCTGCATGCACGCCACATCATCCTCCACATGTCCGTGTGCATGGCAGCACTTCTACCGCTCATCTCAGATTTCCAGCACTCAGCTCTGGCCTCTGGTCAGCAGCATTGACTTCGTGCATTTCTTCGCGTTCTAAGCTCGTTTGAAGTTCGATTGACCTCAAATTTGAGACACTCTTCAATACCTAATAGATAACCTCAAATCCTCCAAAATTACTATTCTCTTTCTTAAATCCAAATTTCTTGTTCCACACATCTAATCCTTTGAGACGATAAACGGGAAAATCCTAGAGTTTGCTCACATTCAAATTCACTCACGATGATTGCGCACTTCCCATGCCATAAGTTCCTAGATCTTAACTAACATCTTAACCATGTAATCCAAGCCTTAAACCTATTCCTCTTACTTAAACAAAACATAAAATTAATTATAAAATTGGGTTGTTACAACCCACACTCATATCAATGTACGATGTCTATACGGGTGTCCAAATTCAGGTGTCAAAAAAACATAAGTGTCAACATAAATGTATAACAGTTCTAACATATATTATGTTTTTCACTATTGAACTGATACACATATTAGGTTTTTATTATAGAATAATATCTCAAAAGCATTCAAAAAAAAAAAGTATATCCAAATATTGTTCTTTTATTGATTAAGATATCAGCGGTATACATACTTAGCTCATCGCGTCAATGATCCTAACTTTTTTTGTGACCCATAGAAGTCAAGCCTCGTGCTTATGAGTAAGAGTAATAGAAGGTTTCATCTTCTATGCACCCCCGCAAAATGGGGTGTAAGTTGGGATAATGACTGTCGGATCGCCATACAAGAGCTCTCTAGCAATTGGTGACCTTTTCAGCAGATAATGTGATATGATTTTGTTATTTACAGGTTCATCCTTTTAGCTTCCATTTTTAATTGGGTACCCGATTATTAAAAATAATAGTTTTCAATAAATTTTTATTATATTTTTTATAAAAAAAATATAAAAGTTATTTTTTAATAACGATGTCTGCTTCCCAAACCCTATATGAAGGTCCCATGCCATTTCTCCTTTACTGAATTTTATCCTTGCCTCTCAATCAAAAAATGTTATCCTCGCCCCTGCCAAACTGTAAACCATCGACGTTGATGGCACGATTTGAAGAACACGTATCTAGATTAGAACCTATGTTGGCAAGTTTTTTATTGGAAAGCATCATCGTTTTAACCCGTTGTATACCTGAAACGAGAAGTCGTCTTCAACATATTTGGATTTGTGAAATGCACTGTTGGATATGGTTGATGGCAATGGAGGTATTTAGAGGTTGATAGAGAGTTCGGGTTTGGACGACAATGAGACGGGTTTGGATGATAAGGACCCGGGTTGGTAGCCATTTTTCAATTTTAAAAAATTAGGGATTTATTTTAAATTAATAAAAAAACCTACAAACTTACCATCACATGTTAAAAGTAGGGTGTAAATTACACTCCACTCATGATGTTTGGTGCACAATAGAAGCGGTCGTAATAGAAAAACACATATAGGCATTATCCACAAGTTTGCGTTTTTGGTTAATTAGGTGACTACCAATTTCATTAGTCATAAAATTCAACAAGGAATAGAAAAAGGTAAAGGTTGAAATGATTTGGACAACACCCTAAATGGAGAGAGACTAACGAGCCTGCAGAACACGACATCGGTATTCTCCCAACGCCCATATGGGGAATATGTTTCTGTATGCAGCGTAAGTGATCATGCAATTCTTGCTGAAGACTCCCATTATTTCCTGAAGAGTAATACACAAGTAAGATGATTTAAATGGTATATTTTATATTGTTGATTATGCAGACTAAACACGGATAAAAAAGGAATTCAAAAAACAAGCTATATGGTTGTCTTCAATACGTGTTGCGGAAAGTCACCGTTCTCCATTTGGGTATTTATCAAATATACAGCTGCACGGTGCAATGGTGTGGGATCTCTTTTAGCCTGTTTCAGTATTACAAAAGCAACGAGAATTGGAAAACAAGTACAATCTGGACAAAATTCTTCCATTCTTCATTTTCCCCGGCAGAATAAGGTGTTAGGTAATCAGAATTGCCGAATGTATTCAAATACTTGGGAAAACTGGATGAATTTCAAATGTCAAATCATCATATATGACTAGGATACAGACACGGTACATAGTGGCAATTGGCAAAGCTATCGTTATAATTAAGGTAGGCAAGCTTGGCAAAAAATTAAAAGCCCTTACTGTTGTACAAATACATGATTTATGTTTCAAGAAATTGGAAAATTTCCTATAAGTAGTAATGATGATGATGATGATAATAAATGAATGAATAAATGAATGAATACAACAGATATTTGGTCAAATCATTATTCTTACTCTTAAAATCACAAATGATGGTTTCGTTAAGAGAAGTCAAAACTTAACTCAAAATACTACATTAATTTTAGGGTCAACTATGAAATGTTTCTAAATCAAATATTACATTAGTTCTAGGAAACTAAATGATTCTCCTCATTTATTGTCTCTTGTAAATACTACAATGTATTTGTTTCTTAATGTGTATATAAATCTATCAAGCAATTCACAAAAAATATTATTCCACAATCTCAAGTGTTACCTTGTCATTTTTATGATGCATTAGAAATGTATTTTCTCTGAACTCCAACCAAGTTATTCTCGCACCTCTCTTAATGGAATTGAATTTTGAAAACCTAAATAGCATGTTAAGTATTAACTGGATATGTAAACTTATCTGACAATATCAATATAATTATGAAATTATATTATTATAATAATATTAATTTATTCAGTTATGAGCATAGGTATTTAGTGAAATACATGCATTAAAACAGTTCAGCTATCTCTAAGGTATTTAATTAAAAAGCAGAATGGTCATTTCTTTAATTAAAATAGTATCCAGTAAAAAAAATTAAAACAATAAACATGATTAACACCCTACAATGAATTAAAAATGGGTTTTGTTCAATAATAAACTAATCAATATAATGGAAGCACTACAAAAGTAGCAAAGCTTGTTTTATACCTGATCAGCATCAATGAGAGCCAGCATAGCCCACCCAGTGTTTACTACATGAGACCTGTTGCCTTCCAGATTTGAATACACCTGAATAAAGAGATATTAGTAGAAAAATAACCCAAGAAATATCAGCATTTAGATTGCTAAAAGTGACCCAATTTTGTCACCCACTTTTAATTCAAAAACTTAATGCTTATGCATAAGTATATTTCCTAGAACCACCGGTCCTAATTTTGTTTATCCTCTTGAATTAGCTTTCCTTGCTATCTCTGTATAAGTCTAATACATGATTCCATCGCTCATCCAGAAAAATTGTGATGATGCTGCATTTCCCTTAGTATGTAAAGAGCTTTGTGAAACGCTGAAATCTGAATCCTCTGATTCTATTTGTTTCATAGTTTGGTTGGACAACTCGGTGATATAAGCTCACATGTATTAATGACATAAGCTGACAAGTTTGTGAAGGGAACAACCAAAAATAAGGAGGGATGTTGCCAAAACAGCAGCCATAATGGGCTGCTCAAGTAAAATGTGATGTGATGCAACAATGCAATAATGCTGCAATTCCACGTGATTGACTACCTAACGTTAGGGTTCCGTTAAGTTTATGTTATGAATTTTCCTTAAAAGTATACAGACCTAATTGAATTTCCCCAGAAAGTTCAGAGACCCACAGCTACACGGGTGGATGAATCATTTAAGGGAACCCTAATAGAAACTTAACAAAAATGTGTTTGAAGAACTCAATTACAATACAAATTTTCATAAGTTTAGGAACTTCAAAAAATTTTAATTTTGGAAAATATTTGAATTTTCCTATCAGCGTTGTCAAACGTCAGGGATCGTACCCCCGAGTAGTTCAAATCCACCTCGTCCGGATCCATCTAAAATGTTTGTAAGGGTGAGTTTCCAATATATGAGTTTTATAAGACAACCCCATGCAAGACTCTCAAATAGCAATTACCAAGTATTCACAATATAATAACATGAATTCTAACAGTAAAATGATATAACTCACAGGGCTTCATGCCCGACAATCATCGTCATTTTATAAAAATGCATGACACTTCTATATTCAATTTCTAATTTGATACCTAATCTCCGGAGATCCCACAACTTTCTGTTTCGTTTCAAGCTGATCAGGCTCGCACATGGCGCATCGTAAAAACGAACAAAACAATGCCCAAGAAAATAAATGGTGCACATCCCCATTCCCGATAGGATGTTCATGCCAGCACCTAACACAATTGTGCACATCCCCATTCCCGTTAGGATGCTCATGCAAAGCAATGACACTATTCCATAATTAGGAAATAGAGGCACATATATACAATCTGGACACAAAGTCCTATCAATTTGGACACAAAGTCCTATCAATTTAGACACAAAGTCCTATAAAGGATACATTGATCCACTCCGGACCTCAATGATCATCATCACCTGACACGTCTGTCATATACATTGATCCATTCTGGATTCAATGCCATTTACATGACACCATGGCCATTAAATGCATGAGAAAAACTTTTATTCTCGTTTGTTTTCTTTGTCGTAATAATCTTTCCTCGTCGAAGCACAAAGCTTAACGACCATGCTTAAATCTTTTAATTAAGACTTTTTACTTAAAACAAATACAGGACACACAGTCCAAATCTTTTAATCTCAACATAGGACATATAGTCCGAATGCTCAATCACGATGCCCTTAAACCGATGCACCAGTTTTGGGCTCGCGGATATGGAACTCACACTTTCCACATCAATTTAGGACACACAGTCCAAAAACAAAACTTGCAGGATACTCCGTCCCATGACACAGATCCTTGATCTACGTGCCCATACAACACTAGATATAAGCCTTCATCATCATTAGATTTTTCTAGAATTTATTATGACTTTTCAAAGTTCTAGGGTTAGAAACTTTAAAGTGATGAACAACTATGATATAAGCCTTGAATCAAGAAACTTGCTAAAGAACATAGGCATGATTAAGAATGAAGTTTAGAATTTACCTCTTGAAGATCAATGACAAAGGAAATCCAAGAACTTGCTTTACAAACTTAGAACTAAGAGACTTATGAACTTTAGGGTTTTGGAAACAAATGGCAAAAGAAACTAAGTGAAAAGTGAGAGTATGGTATTTATAGAGCTTGCTTGCGCCACTCTTGGAAGGATCTAGATGATGATGAGTTGTCTTGTTAAAGGATCCAAATGCAATTAAGTTCTAAGGACCAAGTTGCAAAGATTCCAATAGTTGAAGGACTAGTTTGCAAATTGTCAATAAAATGTCATGATGATGATTTTGCCACATTAAATGCTAGCTTATCTTGACTTTGTTGGCTGAATTTATGAGTCAAAGATAGGTTAGGATAATTCAAGAATTTGAGAAGAATCAAGAACATTGTGGAAAAATCAAGGATAATGTAGGATAATGTAGAAAATGTGGAAACTTGTGGAAAACTCTAGAAAATTGATTCAACAACAAATGAGGCAGCCATAAATCCTCATGGGCTTGCGCATGGGATGGGTAATTTTGGGCTTGGGTTCATTCTTGTGGGGCCCACTTGAAAATTTAAGCATTAGACTTAAGATAGGAAACTTATATAGTTTCAATTTGGCTTTATGGACTCAAACCATGAACTAGAAAATTTTGGGCTTCTAAGACACGACCATTTGAGATTGGAAACAAGGATTATAGCCCAATTCCCTTGAAAAAACTTAAAAACTAACTCAGGGACAAAAGGGTAATTAATAGAAAGTTCATGGACTTAAGCATAAAATTCATAAATTTTCACTTTAACCTTGAAAAACCTTCTAGACTTAAAAATATGATTCATCCCCATGAATCATCTCAAAATCCTAAGATAAACTCTTTATCGGTTCTTAGAAACTCCGAAATCCCCTCCGTCGTCTACCCGATTACGTATTCCGCCCGTAAAACGTAAATTATTTTATTTTTTTACCAAAATTTTCAAAACTTCCAGTATCGTAGCAAATACGATAAAAACATTTTTCATCTCGTTCACGAATTAAAATTAGGTCTTCTGAACAGTAAACTTTTACTGTCAGTGAAAACACAGAAAATGGCAGACCGGTTTCCGTCTGAATTTTCAACCCACAAACTTCCCCGTAACTTATGAAAATAAGTATAACATGGAAATGACCTTGGTTTATCCAAAATCATTTTCTAAGTCTCGGATAAAAATATATTATTTATATATTTATTACCGATATCACGAAGCAGCGAAAATCGGGGTGTTACATTGAGGCATAATATTGAGTTGTCATCCATCACTTACACACTCATCTGACTGAAGCAACTTTTTAATTAGCTTCAATTTGGGGAGATTAAACACATGACACTTGTTTGTGACAACCAAATTGCATTTATTTCTTCTAATCATGTTATCCATGAAAAGACCAAACACATTGAAGCAGATTGGCATTTTACAAAAGATGTCTTATCTGAGACATCACCGGTAGTTTTGTCAATTCAAATTATCAACCAACAGATGCTTTCCCTAAATTTTTGAGATGTCCTCACATAAACTAACTTGCCAACAAGCTTGTTGCATATACCTATATGCCCCAACTTGAGAGGGTGTGTTGGAAACATGTATTATTATGCATATTTGTCTAGATTCATTCTAAAAGTTAACCAAATCATGTAATTAAGGTAATTATAATCTTTGTATTTATTTCCTTATATTCAAGCCTATGCGCTGATTTCATTACATGTCCCTATTTTCTCTCAATTCTCAAAAAGCTAAAGCTCCCATTAATGCATTCAAAACCTAGTTTAATTCATGCCCAAACTGAAGGCTTATTAGCATCTCACCATATGTTTAGGCTTGTGGAAAGGATGAGATATCAAAAATATATACCATTCTTACTTTAGTAGTTTTCAGTAGAAAAAATATTTCTCAAAATTAGGGATACCCTGTATAAATTCCCAGTTGTGTCTAATTGTAATTGTTATTTTAAAATCCATTGTAATCACAACCAATTAACACTACCATAATATCAAGGCTTTTGGTGTTTCCAATTTTGTCTCCGATGAAGCTTAGACTATATTTAAATTAGACAAAAAATTACATCAGTGTTTTCATAAATGCAATTTTACTTTCAATATATTATACCATATGCAATTGGCAACAAAGTACTATATAGTGAGGGATCTTAGAAGATGAGTGAATCATCTCAATGATATTAGTGTCATAATTAGGGAAGGAAGCAATAACCACAAGCAATAGCATAATATGATCACCACTATTTATTTGTCAGAATTATTGAGATAATCTTGCTTGAATCATGAGGAGCCTAGGTACCTGTAATGAGAGAATGATATTTACAGCATCATACAATCGCTTTGCATCCAATGGCTCACCAACAATCTCAGGTGCAATTTTGGATAGTAATAGAACAGCCTGAAAGAGGACAGATGCATCAAAACAGAAGAAGCAAATAAGCAATTCTAATCTTTTGATCAATAATTACTTTTAGTCCTTCAGTCGTGCAGTCAGAAACTGGCCATCCGTGATCTGCACTTGAAAAAGGCCAAGCACCTTTAGAAATGTGACGATACCAAATGCTAAGATCACCTGGACAATCTTCCAAAACCTTTCAAGAAAAAAAGAGAAGAGATTCCAATCAACACAGGAAAACTGATGCAAGTTATGATGATAAATGTAAAAAGTCACCTGTGAATACTTAATGAACGTATGAGCTTTCCTTAGAGTTGGGCCATATTCTTCAATAAGGTTAGTTGAAATAATTGCTTGGACGATAAATGAAGTATCCCATACTTGACTTCCATTGTTGCCCTGCAACGAAAATTGTATATATGTTAAATTTGTAAACAAGACACTAGCACGTGGCCTTACAAAAAACTCATTAGTGATGTAACATTGGTTCCATATATCACATCATCGGGAGACTGCAGTTATGTCCATATCATTCCTAAACATCTGCGAACATGTCCAATTGCATGAAAAGCATCATTTGGACACGACGGTGAGGTGAAAATAAGATCACTTAGATGTGGACCTGCATTTTCATGCCATCTTCAGCAATCCATAGATAATCATAGATCCTTGGAAGATGTAGCTTGAAGGCCTCTGAATTTGGATCTTCAACCCAACAGCAAAGCATATTTAAAACCTGAATAATAATAGTAGAGAATTATAATAGTCAGTATTTCCTAAGCATGTCCTGATTTAGCTGGAAATATAAAATAATTTATAAATGGAACATGGAAGGGAAGCTCAGAAATCCATAATATATATATATATATATATAATTAATACCATGAAAGCAAACTAAGGAGTCAAAGTAAACAAATGGTCAACAAAGGAAAACTATCAATCATTAAAGAAATAAGTTAGTAGAACATCAACAGTATGTCAGTATTCTAACACTTCTACACAAAGGGTGGATAGTAAAAGAACAATGAAGATTGAAGGGAGGTCTGCAGACATCCACCCCTCTCAACATTTACCTTGTTCACAGGACCTATGCAAATATAACGAGTATTCTCATCTTCATAAGGTATATGCTCAATTGCAGACCTAATAGCCCTTTCTCTCAACTTTTTGCAAGGGCGATGCATCAAAACAGGCTCAAGGACCTTGTGTAGAGATGCCCAGAGAATATCCTTCACGAGTGGGTGAGGATAGTACAAGTCTTCCTGCACAAGAACAAAGTAATCCTCTTGTAAACGTTACTTAACTCCAGCACAATTAAATTGGTAGTTGACAATGTTAGCGATATCAAATGCTGAGATCATTTTGTTAGATATAAAAAGATAGGAAAAGTGGCACAATCCCCCCCCCCCATTTGCGAATAGACACATTCATCTATCTTTCTTCGTAAATAGTCATTAAACTCCTACTATTAGTAAAATCAGTCTTTCAACTAATTTTTCATTCCAATTAATCCTTAAACTCATGTTATTATTAAAATCAAACCTTCAGCTAACAAGCCCCAAGGCTTTGTTCTTATTTTTTTAAAAAAATCGATAAGTAGAATAATTCATTAAAAAAGTACAACAAACAAATTGAATTTAAGCGAATTGTTTTCTATCAAAGATTCTGGGATGTGGTTGGGCAGGATGTTTTTGCGGCTGTTCTTCAGTTCTTCCAGCAGGGTTGGATTTTGCCTAATTTCAACTCTAATGTGGTGGTGTTAATTCCCAAGATTCCGGAGGCCGTGTCAATTGATCAGTATAGACCAATCTCCCTGGCAAATTTTAAATTCAAAATTATTACAAAGGTTTTAGCTGACAGGTTAGCTGTGGTTGCTCCTAAGATTATCTCGGAAAATCAAAGGGGCTTCATCAAAGGTAGACATATACATGACTGCATTGGAGTCGCCTCCGAAGCTGTTAACCTTTTGCACAAGCGCTCATTTGGAGGTAACATTGCTCTAAAGATTGATATCAAGAAGGCCTTTGACTCTTTAGATTGGAATTTTCTACTTAAGGTCCTTCACCAGTTTGGATTTGATCCTGTTTTCTGCAATTGGGTGAAAACTGTCTTGCTCTCTGCAAAGCTGTCCATTTCAGTTAATGGTAATCCAGTTGGCTTTTTCTCTTGTAAGAGGGGCGTTAGGCAAGGTGATCCTTTGTCCCCCCTCCTTTTTTGTGTAGCAGAGGAAGTACTTAGCAGAGCTATCTCTCTTCTTGTCCAGCAAGGGAAGTTGTTAACTATGTCGAGTCCAAGAGGATACCAAGTCCCTTCTCATGTGCTATATGCTGATGACATCCTAATCTTCTGTAGGGGAACCAAGAGAAACATAGATTGTTTAATGTCTTTGTTCACAAGGTACGGTGAGGCCTCGGGCCAATTGATTAGTCTAGACAAATCCAAAGTCTATCACGGGAATGTTCCATCTAGAAGATTGTCGGAGATTATTAATACCCTTGGTTTTAAACTGGGCCACCTCCCTTTTATTTATCTTGGTGTGCCCCTTTTTAGAGGCAAACCAAAGAAGATTCATCTGATGTATATTGCGGACAAGATCAAGATCAAATTGGCCAATTGGAAGGGTGCAATGTTGTCTGTTATGGGAAGGGTCCAGCTGGTCAAGTCTACAATTCAGGGTATGTTACTCTACTCTTTCCAGATTTATGTTTGGCCAGCTTCCTTGTTAAAACTGCTAGATACCTGGATTAGGAACTTCATTTGGTCGGGTAGCATTGATTCCCGGAAGATAGTCACGGTGGCCTGGAACACATTGTGCTCCCCTTTTGCGGAGGGTGGCCTCGGATTGAGATCCCTTAGCTCTATTAATAAAGCGGCCTTCTTTGAAAAGATCTTTGGGAGCTAGTTTCTTCGGACAAACAATGGGCGCATCTCCTTCGTGCAGGGTCTTTTTGAAAAAACCCCCATCCAAGTATCACATAAGCTCCTCAATTTGGGCAGGTATGAAAAATCAAATCTTGATTTGTCATATCTAACATTAGATGGAATGTTGGAAATGGCTCAAATATCAATTTCGGACTGATTGTTGGCTGTCCAATCCTATTGTTGATCTTCTCGGATATCCCTGGGATAGTGTGCACCATTTACTGCGGGCCAAGGTTGAGGATTTTATTGATCATGGCAAATGGAAGATCCCTCAAGCCATCTTGGAGCGCAACCACAATCTGTCATCTGAACTCAGCCGTATTAGCATCCCTATATCTCCTGTGAATGACTCATTGTACTGGGCCGCCTCTAATTCTGGTGAGTTATCCTCGAAAGATGCCTACAATTTCCTGTTTCCGGTAACGTCTGCTCAATCGTGGTGTAAGCTTATTTGGTCCACTTCTATTCCTCCATCCAAATCTTTTCTCATCTGGCGCCTCATTCACAATAAGGTCCCAACTGAGGATAAGCTCTGGTCTCGTGGATGTCATGTGGTTTCCATTTGCAGTTTGTGTTGCCAGGATTATGAAACTTCAGATCACCTATTTTTTGGTTGCAGTTTTGCTCTTCGGTTCTGGCACTGGCTTAGTTATGTGTTGAACATGCCTATTGATACCTCTTCAATCCAAACTGTCCTTTCGGTTTGCAGCAGAAAATGGAGCTCTCAAGTCATAGACATCATTGTCTCTGCAATTGTAAACGTTATTGGGGGCATTTGGTTCTGTAGAAACCAACTGAAATTTGAAGGGAAGGTAATATCTTTTGAGGCTTCTTTGAATTTGATCCGGGCTAACGTGGCTTTATCTGGAAATGCTTCTTCAGGTTCCATGTCTTCTTCTATTGAGGATTTCATTATTTTAAAGCACTTCCAGGTTATTGGTAAGCCCATTCGAGCTCCAGTGATTCAGGAGATTTTTGGTATCCTCCAAAAACGGGTTGGAGTTAAGGCTAACGGTGGACGGTGCAGCGGAGGTTCCCCTGGACGGGCTGCTTGTGGTGGTATTTTTAGGGACAGCAGCTCAGCCATTCTGGGTTGTTTTTCCTATCATATTGGTATATCTGATGCTTTCTCTGCTGAGATCATGGGTGCCATCCTCTCCATTGAATTGGCACATAAGAAGAATTGGCGCAAGCTTTGGCTTGAGTGTGACTCAAAATTGGCAGTGGAATCTTTCTCCAACCCAAAGTTGGTTCCTTGGACTCTTCGTAACAGGTGGATGAATTGCCTGAGCTTAACAAAGGAAATGCATTTTGGTTGCTCACACATTCTTAGAGAGGGAAATTCCTGCGCTGACAAATTAGCAAATTATGGCATTCTTTCCCAGGGGTTTGTCTGGTGGAATTTAGGTCCTAGTTTTATTTTACAAGACTTCTTCCGAAATAGGATTGGTCTGCCTAATTATAGGTTTAAATAACTCTGTTTCTCTCATGGGTTTTGGTGTTGTCCCCCCATGCTTTGTACTGTTTTCTCCTTTTTAATAAATTTTGGTGTGCTGCAAGTGATTGGTGGGGCTTGGGGTGCCAACATAGTTGGGATGTCAAGTCTCCACAGTGATGCCTTTGCACCCCATTTTGGTTAAAAAAAAAAAATTTAAGCGATTGAATGATTTGATTTATTCACCATTAGTGATATAATTGAGAGTTAACAAAATGATTGATTTTACTAATACAAAAAGTTTAAGGACTAATTAGGACAAAAAAATAGTTGAAGGGTTGATTTTACTAATAGCAGGAGTTTAAGGACTAATTGGGAAGAAAGAATAGTCTAAGGTACCTATTTGCAAAAGAGCTAAAGTTTAGGGGGGTGTATTTACACCTTTCCCTAAAAACAGGCTCAAGGACCTTGTGTAGAGATGCCCAGAGAATATCCTTCACGAGTGGGTGAGGATAGTACAAGTCTTCCTGCACAAGAACAAAGTAATCCTCTTGTAAACGTTACTTAACTCCAGCACAATTAAATTGGTAGTTGACAATGTTAGCGATATCAAATGCCGAGATCCTTTTGTTAGATATAAAAAGATAGGAAAAGTGGCACAATCCCCCCCCCCCACCCCCACTCATTTGCGAATAGACACATTCATCTATCTTTCTTCGTAAATAGTCATTAAACTCCTACTATTAGTAAAATCAGTCTTTCAACTATTTTTTCATTCCAATTAATCCTTAAACTCATGTTATTATTAAAATCAAACCTTCAACTAACAAGCCCCAAGGCTTTGTTCTTATTTTTAAAAAAAAATCGATAAGTAGAATAATTCATTAAAAAAGTACAACAAACAAATTGAATTTAAGCGAATTGAATGATTTGATTTATTCACCATTAGTGATATAATTGAGAGTTAACAAAATGATTGATTTTACTAATACAAAAAGTTTAAGGACTAATTAGGACAAAAAAATAGTTGAAGGGTTGATTTTACTAATAGCAGGAGTTTAAGGACTAATTGGGAAGAAAGAATAGTCTAAGGTACCTATTTGCAAAAGAGCTAAAGTTTAGGGGGTGTATTTACACCTTTCCCTAAAAACAGGCTCAAGGACCTTGTGTAGAGATGCCCAGAGAATATCCTTCACGAGTGGGTGAGGATAGTACAAGTCTTCCTGCACAAGAACAAAGTAATCCTCTTGTAAACGTTACTTAACTCCAGCACAATTAAATTGGTAGTTGACAATGTTAGCGATATCAAATGCCGAGATCCTTTTGTTAGATATAAAAAGATAGGAAAAGTGGCACAATCCCCCCCCCACCCCCACTCATTTGCGAATAGACACATTCATCTATCTTTCTTCGTAAATAGTCATTAAACTCCTACTATTAGTAAAATCAGTCTTTCAACTATTTTTTCATTCCAATTAATCCTTAAACTCATGTTATTATTAAAATCAAACCTTCAACTAACAAGCCCCAAGGCTTTGTTCTTATTTTTAAAAAAAAATCGATAAGTAGAATAATTCATTAAAAAAGTACAACAAACAAATTGAATTTAAGCGAATTGAATGATTTGATTTATTCACCATTAGTGATATAATTGAGAGTTAACAAAATGATTGATTTTACTAATACAAAAAGTTTAAGGACTAATTAGGACAAAAAAATAGTTGAAGGGTTGATTTTACTAATAGCAGGAGTTTAAGGACTAATTGGGAAGAAAGAATAGTCTAAGGTACCTATTTGCAAAAGAGCTAAAGTTTAGGGGGGTGTATTTACACCTTTCCCTAAAAACAGGCTCAAGGACCTTGTGTAGAGATGCCCAGAGAATATCCTTCACGAGTGGGTGAGGATAGTACAAGTCTTCCTGCACAAGAACAAAGTAATCCTCTTGTAAACGTTACTTAACTCCAGCACAATTAAATTGGTAGTTGACAATGTTAGCGATATCAAATGCCGAGATCCTTTTGTTAGATATAAAAAGATAGGAAAAGTGGCACAATCCCCCCCCCCCCCCCCCTCCCCCCACCCACCCCCACTCATTTGCGAATAGACACATTCATCTATCTTTCTTCGTAAATAGTCATTAAACTCCTACTATTAGTAAAATCAGTCTTTCAACTATTTTTTCATTCCAATTAATCCTTAAACTCATGTTATTATTAAAATCAAACTTTCAACTAACAAGCCCCAGGGCTTTGTTCTTATTTTTTTAAAAAAATCGATAAGTAGAATAATTCATTAAAAAAGTACAACAAACAAATTGAATTTAAGCGAATTGAATGATTTGATTTATTCACCATTAGTGATATAATTGAGAGTTAACAAAATGATTGATTTTACTAATACAAAAAGTTTAAGGACTAATTAGGACAAAAAAATAGTTGAAGGGTTGATTTTACTAATAGCAGGAGTTTAAGGACTAATTGGGAAGAAAGAATAGTCTAAGGTACCTATTTGCAAAAGAGCTAAAGTTTAGGGGGGTGTATTTACACCTTTCCCTAAAAACAGGCTCAAGGACCTTGTGTAGAGATGCCCAGAGAATATCCTTCACGAGTGGGTGAGGATAGTACAAGTCTTCCTGCACAAGAACAAAGTAATCCTCTTGTAAACGTTACTTAACTCCAGCACAATTAAATTGGTAGTTGACAATGTTAGCGATATCAAATGCCGAGATCCTTTTGTTAGATATAAAAAGATAGGAAAAGTGGCACAATCCCCCCCCCCCCCCCAGCTCATTTGCGAATAGACACATTCATCTATCTTTCTTTGTAAATAGTCATTAAACTCATACTATTAGTAAAATCAGTCTTTCAACTAATTTTTCATTCCAATTAATCCTTAAACTCATGTTATTATTAAAATCAAACCTTCAACTAACAAGCCCCAAGGCTTTGTTCTTATTTTTTAAAAAAAATCGATAAGTAGAATAATTCATTAAAAAAGTACAACAAACAAATTGAATTTAAGCGAATTGAATGATTTGATTTATTCACCATTAGTGATATAATTGAGAGTTAACAAAATGATTGATTTTACTAATACAAAAAGTTTAAGGACTAATTAGGACAAAAAAATAGTTGAAGGGTTGATTTTACTAATAGCAGGAGTTTAAGGACTAATTGGGAAGAAAGAATAGTCTAAGGTACCTATTTGCAAAAGAGCTAAAGTTTAGGGGGTGTATTTACACCTTTCCCTAAAAACAGGCTCAAGGACCTTGTGTAGAGATGCCCAGAGAATATCCTTCACGAGTGGGTGAGGATAGTACAAGTCTTCCTGCACAAGAACAAAGTAATCCTCTTGTAAACGTTACTTAACTCCAGCACAATTAAATTGGTAGTTGACAATGTTAGCGATATCAAATGCCGAGATCCTTTTGATAGATATAAAAAGATAGGAAAAGTGGCACAATCCCCTCCCCCCGCCCCCACTCATTTGAGAATAGACACATTCATCTATCTTTCTTCGTAAATAGTCATTAAACTCTTACTATTAGTAAAATCAGTCTTTCAACTAATTTTTCATTCCAATTAATCCTTAAACTCATGTTATTCTAAAAATCAAACCTTCAACCTACAAGCCCCAAGGCTTTGTTCTTATTTTTTAAAAAAAATCGATAAGTAGAATAATTCATTAAAAAAGTACAACAAACAAATTGAATTTAAGCGAATTGAATGATTTGATTTATTCACCATTAGTGATATAATTGAGAGTTAACAAAATGATTGATTTTACTAATACAAAAAGTTTAAGGACTAATTAGGACAAAAAAATAGTTGAAGGGTTGATTTTACTAATAGCAGGAGTTTAAGGACTAATTGGGAAGAAAGAATAGTATAAGGTGCCTATTTGCAAAAGAGCTAAAGTTTAGGGGGGTGTATTTACACCTTTCCCTAAAAACAGGCTCAAGGACCTTGTGTAGAGATGCCCAGAGAATATCCTTCACGAGTGGGTGAGGATAGTACAAGTCTTCCTGCACAAGAACAAAGTAATCCTCTTGTAAACGTTACTTAACTCCAGCACAATTAAATTGGTAGTTGACAATGTTAGCGATATCAAATGCCGAGATCCTTTTGTTAGATATAAAAAGATAGGAAAAGTGGCACAATCCCCCCCCCCCACCCCCACTCATTTGCGAATAGACACATTCATCTATCTTTCTTCGTAAATAGTCATTAAACTCCTACTATTAGTAAAATCAGTCTTTCAACTATTTTTTCATTCCAATTAATCCTTAAACTCATGTTATTATTAAAATCAAACCTTCAACTAACAAGCCCCAAGGCTTTGTTCTTATTTTTAAAAAAAATCGATAAGTAGAATAATTCATTAAAAAAGTACAACAAACAAATTGAATTTAAGCGAATTGAATGATTTGATTTATTCACCATTAGTGATATAATTGAGAGTTAACAAAATGATTGATTTTACTAATACAAAAAGTTTAAGGACTAATTAGGACAAAAAAATAGTTGAAGGGTTGATTTTACTAATAGCAGGAGTTTAAGGACTAATTGGGAAGAAAGAATAGTCTAAGGTACCTATTTGCAAAAGAGCTCAAGTTTAGGGGGGTGTATTTACACCTTTCCCTAAAAACAGGCTCAAGGACCTTGTGTAGAGATGCCCAGAGAATATCCTTCACGAGTGGGTGAGGATAGTACAAGTCTTCCTACACAAGAACAAAGTAATCCTCTTGTAAACGTTACTTAACTCCAGCACAATTAAATTGGTAGTTGACAATGTTAGCGATATCAAATGCCGAGATCCTTTTGTTAGATATAAAAAGATAGGAAAAGTGGCACAATCCCCCCCCCCCCCCCACCCCCACTCATTTGCGAATAGACACATTCATCTATCTTTCTTCGTAAATAGTCATTAAACTCCTACTATTAGTAAAATCAGTCTTTCAACTATTTTTTCATTCCAATTAATCCTTAAACTCATGTTATTATTAAAATCAAACCTTCAACTAACAAGCCCCAAGGCTTTGTTCTTATTTTTAAAAAAAAATCGATAAGTAGAATAATTCATTAAAAAAGTACAACAAACAAATTGAATTTAAGCGAATTGAATGATTTGATTTATTCACCATTAGTGATATAATTGAGAGTTAACAAAATGATTGATTTTACTAATACAAAAAGTTTAAGGACTAATTAGGACAAAAAAATAGTTGAAGGGTTGATTTTACTAATAGCAGGAGTTTAAGGACTAATTGGGAAGAAAGAATAGTCTAAGGTACCTATTTGCAAAAGAGCTAAAGTTTAGGGGGTGTATTTACACCTTTCCCTAAAAACAGGCTCAAGGACCTTGTGTAGAGATGCCCAGAGAATATCCTTCACGAGTGGGTGAGGATAGTACAAGTCTTCCTGCACAAGAACAAAGTAATCCTCTTGTAAACGTTACTTAACTCCAGCACAATTAAATTGGTAGTTGACAATGTTAGCGATATCAAATGCCGAGATCCTTTTGTTAGATATAAAAAGATAGGAAAAGTGGCACAATCCCCCCCCCCCCCCCCACCCCCACTCATTTGCGAATAGACACATTCATCTATCTTTCTTCGTAAATAGTCATTAAACTCCTACTATTAGTAAAATCAGTCTTTCAACTATTTTTTCATTCCAATTAATCCTTAAACTCATGTTATTATTAAAATCAAACTTTCAACTAACAAGCCCCAGGGCTTTGTTCTTATTTTTTAAAAAATCGATAAGTAGAATAATTCATTAAAAAAGTACAACAAACAAATTGAATTTAAGCGAATTGAATGATTTGATTTATTCACCATTAGTGATATAATTGAGAGTTAACAAAATGATTGATTTTACTAATACAAAAGTTTAAGGACTAATTAGGACAAAAAAATAGTTGAAGGGTTGATTTTACTAATAGCAGGAGTTTAAGGACTAATTGGGAAGAAAGAATAGTCTAAGGTACCTATTTGCAAAAGAGCTAAAGTTTAGGGGGGTGTATTTACACCTTTCCCTAAAAACAGGCTCAAGGACCTTGTGTAGAGATGCCCAGAGAATATCCTTCACGAGTGGGTGAGGATAGTACAAGTCTTCCTGCACAAGAACAAAGTAATCCTCTTGTAAACGTTACTTAACTCCAGCACAATTAAATTGGTAGTTGACAATGTTAGCGATATCAAATGCCGAGATCCTTTTGTTAGATATAAAAAGATAGGAAAAGTGGCACAATCCCCCCCGACTCATTTGCGAATAGACACATTCATCTATCTTTCTTTGTAAATAGTCATTAAACTCATACTATTAGTAAAATCAGTCTTTCAACTAATTTTTCATTCCAATTAATCCTTAAACTCATGTTATTATTAAAATCAAACCTTCAACTAACAAGCCCCAAGGCTTTGTTCTTATTTTAAAAAAAAAATCGATAAGTAGAATAATTCATTAAAAAAGTACAACAAACAAATTGAATTTAAGCGAATTGAATGATTTGATTTATTCACCATTAGTGATATAATTGAGAGTTAACAAAATGATTGATTTTACTAATACAAAAAGTTTAAGGACTAATTAGGACAAAAAAATAGTTGAAGGGTTGATTTTACTAATAGCAGGAGTTTAAGGACTAATTGGGAAGAAAGAATAGTCTAAGGTACCTATTTGCAAAAGAGCTAAAGTTTAGGGGGTGTATTTACACCTTTCCCTAAAAACAGGCTCAAGGACCTTGTGTAGAGATGCCCGGAGAATATCCTTCACGAGTGGGTGAGGATAGTACAAGTCTTCCTGCACAAGAACAAAGTAATCCTCTTGTAAACGTTACTTAACTCCAGCACAATTAAATTGGTAGTTGACAATGTTAGCGATATCAAATGCCGAGATCCTTTTGATAGATATAAAAAGATAGGAAAAGTGGCACAATCCCCTCCCCCCGCCCCCACTCATTTGAGAATAGACACATTCATCTATCTTTCTTCGTAAATAGTCATTAAACTCTTACTATTAGTAAAATCAGTCTTTCAACTAATTTTTCATTCCAATTAATCCTTAAACTCATGTTATTCTAAAAATCAAACCTTCAACCTACAAGCCCCAAGGCTTTGTTCTTATTTTTTAAAAAAAATCGATAAGTAGAATAATTCATTAAAAAAGTACAACAAACAAATTGAATTTAAGCGAATTGAATGATTTGATTTATTCACCATTAGTGATATAATTGAGAGTTAACAAAATGATTGATTTTACTAATACAAAAAGTTTAAGGACTAATTAGGACAAAAAAATAGTTGAAGGGTTGATTTTACTAATAGCAGGAGTTTAAGGACTAATTGGGAAGAAAGAATAGTATAAGGTGCCTATTTGCAAAAAAGCTAAAGTTTAGGGGGGTGTATTTACACCTTTCCCTAAAAACAGGCTCAAGGACCTTGTGTAGAGATGCCCAGAGAATATCCTTCACGAGTGGGTGAGGATAGTACAAGTCTTCCTGCACAAGAACAAAGTAATCCTCTTGTAAACGTTACTTAACTCCAGCACAATTAAATTGGTAGTTGACAATGTTAGCGATATCAAATGCCGAGATCCTTTTGTTAGATATAAAAAGATAGGAAAAGTGGCACAATCCCCCCCCCCACTCATTTGCGAATAGACACATTCATCTATCTTCTTCGTAAATAGTCATTAAACTCCTACTATTAGTAAAATCAGTCTTTCAACTATTTTTTCATTCCAATTAATCCTTAAACTCATGTTATTATTAAAATCAAACCTTCAACTAACAAGCCCCAAGGCTTTGTTCTTATTTTTTTAAAAAAATCGATAAGTAGAATAATTCATTAAAAAAGTACAACAAACAAATTGAATTTAAGCGAATTGAATGATTTGATTTATTCACCATTAGTGATATAATTGAGAGTTAACAAAATGATTGATTTTACTAATACAAAAAGTTTAAGGACTAATTAGGACAAAAAAATAGTTGAAGGGTTGATTTTACTAATAGCAGGAGTTTAAGGACTAATTGGGAAGAAAGAATAGTCTAAGGTACCTATTTGCAAAAGAGCTAAAGTTTAGGGGGTGTATTTACCCCTTTCCCTAAAAAAATTGATGTGCCTTCACTAATAACTTCAGATTTTCAAAGACTTGGTCACGTGACATGGTACCAAAGAATCTCCTTGCCTACCTTTTCTTTTCTTCTAAATAAATATAGTTGATTTCGGCATAAGGTAAAGTAGGCTTGTGCATTGTCCATGCCTCAAACCCAAAAGACTCTTGAGTGTGATGGTCTATTAGAGATGAAAACTCATCCAAATGCCTTCACCTAACAGCTTAAGAGATGGTTCATGGCAGTGGATATAATAGGCTATGATGGTGGTTACAGAGGGAGTGAAGTTTGTGCTAAGGACAATGATTTGCATTGCAATAAGAATAGAAATCCTTGTAAAACGTGGTAGTAAGGTGGTGGCAAACCAAGTAGAATGTAGTAATAGTGGCATGATGATTGTAATTGTGGATGGTTACAAGATGTGATTATGATGGCATAACAGTTGTAACCAATCATGATTGAGCAAGGTCCTGCTGCATTAATTAACAGGAACCTAACATATGGATTCCACAGAGCAAGAAGCAAAATAGAGGGACAAAGTTTGGAAGCTATTTTCAATGCAATTATTAGTATAAGTAGGTCCAGGATATTTTATTGTGAGACTTACAAATGATAAAATCCAACATTAGGACACAAATTGCCAGCCTGATTCCAGTCTATATCACAATATGATGTGGTTGGTATAAAGCTCTTCTCTCAAAGAAGATACTATTTATGTGATTGGACCAACAAATCTCTTTCCATATAAATAGGACATTGGCAAATAGACCATTAGGCAATGACACCACATCCTTCCTGTAAAGCAGAAAAACATTACTACTTTTCTATTTTAAGTAAAGAATGACTGGAAAATTAAACACTGTCTAAGATGAAAATAGACAACTAATTTAACAATGAAACATTTTATAAGTTTTCAAGAATATCTTACTTAAGTTCTCAATCATGAAAATTGACAACTAATTTAACAATGTACCACATGAACAAATGATGTTTTTGTTCAGAAACCTGGATATATTACTCAAGTTCTTAATCACGGATATTCTTACGAGGGCAATAGATTTTTTGTTTCCTTACGACAGAAAATCATACATCAGATAACATAAAGGTGCCTTGACAGGTTGAACAACAAAACAAAATTCCAGAACAAACAAACTTTATATCAGAAATATTCAGTACGAATTTAAATTAGTCTCCTTGTTAGAATTAGCTCGTTCTTAACACGGTTCACATGTAGGTAGCTGACTCATCTTATTACTAGACATTATAATTAGCTCTATCTAATTATAACATTGGAATTTAGAGTCTAGGAAATAGCTCATCATTATTGTTCTTATAGATTCTAACAGGTATGTTGTATTTGATGTATATAAATACAACAAGAGTGTTAAACACTGCATTTTCATCTTATCCTTTACTACTTCTATAACTTTGTTCAACCCAAAATCAATATATCCACATCATCATTCCATTAAATAGTTGATCTTCTCGACTTGCCCACGGTTGGTAAGCTGATCTTATTGATCACAACACATATCCATTTGTATAAATCTCAACAAGAAACAATCAACTGTAAAGGAAAGAAGCGTCTTTTGATCATAATAAAAGTTTCGGAAATTTGATTAAAAGTGGCTAATTGGACATTATAATAAAAGTGCCTAATGGTTCCTAAATTGGAAATTTGATTACTGAAAAATTCTCTTTTATTGCAAGGCAAGTACCCTAAAAAAATTCTTCTCTCTGTACTAGCTAAAACATACATAAACAGAATATTGAGCAAGAGCCTGGATGGAATGGAAGCATGTATGGAAGGAGCCATATCTTAGGGGGCAAGGGATTATTTCCAAACCATTCATATACTCCAAGTACCTATACCACAATAAATTTTGAAAAGAACTATACCACAATGCCATATTTATTAATAAAACCATCAAAATAAAGCTAAGATCATAACTGAAAGCCACATCTTTCCCCATGATGTTGTAAAAGTAGCACCACCATGCCCTAGAATCCAGTCACGCGCCTTCTCCATTTCCCCTTTTCCACCATTAGGTCCCTCACCAAGCAATCTCAAAGCAACGTAATTCAAGACGGAGCAGAACATGGTTCTCGGACCTTCAATATGCAAACCCCAGCCACCATCCTTGTTCTGCAATTACATTTAACTAATTCGGAAAACTTCTAGAAGCATCCCATAATTAGGGGGAACGATGGTGTGAAGTTCTTACCCGATGATTATAGAGGTAACGACGAATTTCCTTTATATGCTTTTCTGTTAAGACTACACTTAGTGACCCAGAAATAGACAGAGTAATTATCTGTTTAATTGTATATCCAGATAGTATTAGCTTTTTCATGGTTATCAGAGAGGAGCAAATAGAAAATCTAAATAACCAACCGAATGAAAACACTTAGGTCTTGAAGGCAATGATTGCAGTTTTGTCAAAGCTACATGTTTCCCAGAATATTGGTAATATACCATAGAATAGGTTTCACAAATAAGATGAAATGTTTAAAACATAACCTACCAAGCCAAGCAAAGAAACATGGGACCTCCAAAATCTACTGGCCAGTGTCCATCATGACTCTGGAGAGTTGAGTAGAAACTTAAAGCCCTTCTTAATGTTTCATATCGTACCGTACCTTTCAGAATTACAAAACAATAAAATGGTTCTACTAGTATAAACTCATTAGAAAACAAATGGAAAAAAATTAATTAAATTGATTTCCTCATTTGAAGAAGGAATAAGTCTCAACTAGCACGTGGTAAGAACTTGTTCAATTTTCTAGAAAACCAGTAAACCTCTTTCTATAATAGTAACTAATAAACGGGGGATAAATTCGTTTTTGTTTCCTTAACATCATAATCTAATCAAATAAACATGCATGCAAGCATCTAGAGAATCAAAATGAATTAACCAATAAATATGGCAATAGCAGCACCAAGAACACAGATGTAACACCCGATTTTTCTGTTGCTTAATGATATGTGCTTATGTATATGTATGTATAATTATTAATTTAATTTAGAGAAAATTATTTTGATAAATAAAAATTTATTCTTGTAGCTTATTTTTTATTTTTCTTCTTATTCTTATTTTAGAAAACTGTAGTTAAATTTTCGGTTGAAATTTCAGACGAAAACGATCTACGTTTTCACTGTCAGTAAAACTTTACTAATATAGAAAACGAATTTCGACACGAAAAATAAAATTTTGGATTTCCTAAAATATTTACAACATTTCCCATGATTTAAAAGAAAATTTATTTATAAATATTACACAAATAAATTTTTCCGAGTGAATTTTCATTTAGAAGATACGATCGGTTTTCACTGTCGGGAAATTAATGGAACCGAAACGAAACAAATTAATTTAAAATATATTAAATGCATATTTGAAGAGACTTGATTTGATTTGAATATTGTTTTCATTTATTTCATACCATCATGACCTTACACATAATTAATTCTTTTAATGTTAGAAGTAACCATTATTTATTTAAAACCAATATTTATTTTAACAAAATAATTTTAAAAGGATTAGGTGCAGATTTTGAGAGACTGGATGTGAAAACAACTTGATTGATTTGATATGAATAATATTTTTATTTATTGCATGCCATCATTTTATTTATATGTACAAGTAACTCATCATTTTAATAAAAAAATCATGTTTTAATTTTTTTTTTTTATTTTAAATCCCTCTCCTATTTTCTACACAAGCTACGGCCCCTCCCCCTCACTCTCTATAAATACCCCTTTCCAACTCAACTCTCACTTTTGCTCCATGCTCTCAAGTTCTCTCACACACACTAACTTGCTCACTTATACGCTTTCTCCGTTTTCACCCTTGCAAGCTTGGAATTTCATCTATCTTCAACCTCACCTCATCACAAGGGTATAATTTCTCCTCCCTACTTTTCATTTCTTCAAGTATTTATTTTTGTTAACATGCATGTCATTTTCTTTATGATGCATGTTTATGGTTTTAGGTAAAAATTTCAAGAAAAATATGTAGAAAAATCTTTTGAGCATGAAACTAATTTTCATGGACTCATACTCTTCTCTATTATCACTTTATGGAATTGCATGCAACAAAAAGAATTTTTGAAGACATTTTTATAGGGTGACCGAAAAACCCTAAGTAGTGTAAAGTTGGTGTTTTGTCAAAACTTTCTCAATATTTGTTTAAAATCCTTGATGCATGTATTTTTAAATTCATGAGTTAAAATAAAATATGAGTTCTTTCCCATTTTCATGACCATGGCCGAAACTCTAAGCCATGAGAGTTGATGAGACCTAGTTTCAATTTTTTTAAATACTTTCTTTGATCATCATTTTAATTACATGCATGAGGGGGAATGATTTTATGATTTTCCTTATATTATATGTTTGCATGTATGTTTTTGAGGGTCTAGGACTCTTGCATGTTGGTTTTATGGCTTGTGGATGATGCTAGAGTAAAGATAATAATTTGGGGTGGATGAAAATATGTAAAATATAAATCTGGCAGCATGACATATACTTATTTGTAAGCCCTTAATTTTAAAGGTCATTTGAATGGTCATTCATATTTTAAACCCACTACTGTTCTAAAATTACTTTTATAAAAGAGTTCATCAAAATTTTGAGTGAAAAATATGATTTTAAAAATAATATCTTTTAACATGATCAAGTAAATATTTTGGTATAAAATGGACTATAAACAAGTGTTAATATAAATATATAAAAATATGGGATTAAAGTATGTATGTATATATATATATATATATATATATATATATATATATATATATATATATATATATATATAAGTAAATCTTGGACAAAGTGTAATCCAAGAAATTGTAAAAGATTGGACATCTCTAGCATCATTGTTTTTAGCCATGGCCAATACCTACACTTAGAAAGATAATATTACTTTGTTGTTTTAATTTAAGTCATTTGGTTAATTCTTAGATTTGTGACACGCTGTGGGCAAAGGAAGTTCGCTTTCGGCAACACGGAAAAAAAAAACTTTTCTACCCGTCGAATCAGGTAAGGGGAGAAAGCCTGAGGGATAATTATGTTATGATGACTATATGCCATGTCTGTTTGTTTTGATGTTGTTATTGTTGTGTCTGTTTTGGTTGAATTTGAGATGCATAATGTGTTGATAATTTTTGAAAAATATGAATGTCATTTATATATGTTGAAGTTGTTGCATATGTGGGGATGATTTATCAGAAATATGAATGTTGCTCATATATGTTGAAACTGTTGTATATGTGCTGTAATTGTTGCATGGAAAGCCTAACCTTTTGTTAGAGCTCAATTAAATCCTTAAGATAAAAGTCTTAAGAAAAACTATATGAAGAACAATGTAAATAAATATTTATTTTGAAGAAATGTTTTGGAAGAAGGAAAAGTGAGTTATACTGTCAAAACTTTATCAGAATATTTGAAATAAAATAGAACTTTCATGAAGGAAATTTACTTGAAAAATTAAGTGATTTTACATTAAGAAAAATCAAACTTTGAAAAGACTTCATGGTAAGAGACTCTGAAGAAAAAAAAGAACAAATTTATTTTGAAGTTTTGAAAAGATTTCTTTTAGTAACGTTTTAATGAAAGAGAAAATTTTTAGAATTCAAAACAATTTTATAAAGGAAAATTATTTAAGCTGAAATATCTTATTTTGATGAAAAACATAATTTTGAGAATACTTGTAGTAAAGTACCATAGAAAATGGGATTTTTGTTTCCAATGTTCTTAGAAAGAGTTTTTCTTCCAAAAGGTTTACTATATTTTTGAAAGCAAATAGACTTTTCCAAAACAAAGGAGATTTTTAGAAAAAGGAATGGAGTTCCTAAAGTTCAAAGTTTTAAAAATGAATTTCAAAATAAAATGTTGTTGAAAATAATTTATTTAAGTAAAAATATCCGGTAACTTGGATGAGTTATGGAAGTTTTGATTTTGTATTTGTCTTTCGCTAAACAAAAAAATAACGTTGAAAAGTGAAGCCAGTAACCGTGACGTCGGGATACTAGAGTTAAAGCACGTGGATCCATGATCCGTATCACAACACTATGGACTGTGTGTCCTATATATAAAGTTGTGGACTGTGTGTCCTATATACGTTGTTCTGGACCGTGTGTCCTATACACGTTGTTGTGGACTGTGTGTCCTAGATTCGTTGTTGTGGACTGTGTGTCCTACATATGTTGTGATAAAACGTGGTTAAAGTAGTAAAAATGTGAGAGTTGTTTTTTACGACCACAAAGTCTAAGACTAGTGCACAGGTCTAGCATTGTTGTCATTGGACACTCGGATTAAGACGTCCTGTGTTGAAAATGAAAGTTTTAAAACGCTAAAAATTTATGGATGGTCGTGAGCCTTCAGCCACGACGAAGGAAAGAATGAAGCACAAAGAAAAGCTGTGAAAATAAAATGATTTTGTTACATGCATTTGGGAGATGTGCCTAAAAGTTTTGTGAGAATGCCTTGAAGGGAAATGTATCTCATGCGACGGTGTATCATTGGTGCCTTGATGGACCATGATTTCCATGAGCCTTGTTCACCGTGCCTTGTGTAGGACGGTGTGCTCTGGAACCCACATGCTTTGATTACTGTGCCTTGAGTTGGACTGTTGCTGTGGGAATTAAGTTGAGCCATGTACATGTGTTGGCTATTTGTGACTGAGTGGCAATTGAGCCTGGTCGGCTCACTGTTTTTCAAAAACTGCATGGAGTTGGGGTCTCCGGAGACTAGGACAGAATGTTGGAATATAGGAGTGCCATGTTTTAAAAAACGATGACGATTTTTGATTTATATGATTATTTGTTAGCATTTATATGTTGATTATGAATATTTATCTGTATCTGTTGCTTTGTGTTTGGACATGTAGTCGTCATAATTCATCCATATATTGGTATCTCACCCTTACAATATATCAGGTTTTTCCTTGGTCTTTTGCTACATTACGAGGGCAAGTGGTGCCGAGAAGTTCCTAACCTCACTTAAGGATATTACTCACGATCCTTGAAGAGGTTGGTGAAAATTCTATGGTGAGAACTATGGAATTCTTCCCAGTAGTTGTCTTTTAGTACGACCAGCTTAGGATGTTTCCTTTGGGACGGATGTTTCAAAGAAGTTATTATAGGTGGTCTTGAAAAGCCTTGTAATGATTTTATAAATTTTAGTACGAAATATTATTCCAAGGAAGTTCATATGTTGAAGTGTTTTGGATTTATAAATAAATCTAGTTATTGTGGATTATTAAACTTGGTATGATTATACTGTTTGTGTTGTGCGCACTATTTTAAGTACTCCACAAAACTTTTACCCTCATATTTTCAGACTTATGAAAATTATAGAAGTTTTTCCGAAAGCAACCAGTAAGCCTTCTTTTTAATTCATTTCCGTATGTGATTAGGACGTAATGCCCAAGGGCATGTTACATTGGTGGTATCAGAGCTTGTTGAGTTTTTCAGGAACTTGGGGAATAGGTCTGTTATGTTGTTGTTGTGTGATCTCTATTTGGTTATTGCTTGAATTATTTCCATGTCGAAACAATGTGTGTTGATGCACCAGTAGGTGTGTTTTGAGGGGTTATGATCTGGTCGAGACCTTATGAGAACTCATGATTAGAAAATGGTACGTTGATTCATGTTGACACGTTTGTTCGTCCTTTTAGGATGGTGTCAGACATTTTAATGAAGTACCCATTGTGGAAGATTGTCCGGGAGTATTCCCTGAGAATGTTCCAGGATTGTCCCAGTGAAGGATATCGAGTTTTCGGTTGATCTAGTTCCTATAGGCAATCTGATCTCCGTCACTTCGTGTAGGATATCACCTCCAAAGTTAGTCGAGTTAGATGAGTTGACTTAAAGGGGAGATTGATGTCAGAATAGTTTGTGGGACAAGTATGTCCCGAGGAGAGTGTTAGTGTTGCTCATGAGGATGAAGCATCGCTTTTGTGAAAGTGACAACAGACGGTGATAAAAATTCATAGTTGTTAGGCTAACGGGTTGTTTCCAAAGTTTCATCGAGGAACTGTCTAAGACCTTGGAGCCGTTGATTCACCTAATGAGGAAAGGCCAACTTTTCGTATGACTGAAAGACGGGCTAAGTCATCGGTTATCGTACGCAGTTGAGAGAAGAACACGGAAGGCGGAAACAAACCGGATTAAGTGTGTTTAGAAAGACCTTCATGCTTGTATGAAGTCGAGACAGTTCAATCCGAATCTTCACTTTTAGAATAAGTGTCTTGTGTTTAAGAAAACTCTTCACTGTACTTTTTGATTCTTTATGAAGGTGTCAGTTAGCATTTGTTCTTCAAGTCCTGATGGTTGTATCAAACAATTGTAGTGAATCAAGTTTACGTGTGTCAGACAAAACTTTTCGGAGTTTAATTTGAAATCTGTCAGGACTCCTAAATTGGTTATAACTATTTCTTGAGTTATGACCCAAATAATTTCTTAGTAACAAAAGTTTCTTGATAAAACTCATGCTAGTCACTTTTACTTTTGGTAAATGTGACCCAGTCCAATTTTGTCAGACTGAATTCCCTTTGAAATCATCCTTTGACGAACGTCTTGTAGTATATTGAATACTCTTAGAGTTAAAACTATCCGAGGAAATTCTAATGAAATTGATGAAATTCTTCTCTAAGTCTTTGTGAAAGTGAAATCAAGAAACCTCTTTTCTTGAAAATTTCTTTCTGTAATCTCCAAGACCATGCCTTATTGTAGTTTGAAAGGATTTGTCATCCTTAATCAATTTTACTCTACGTATTCTTCCAAATGTTATTAACATGTAGCCTACCTCGTGAGTCATGAGGATGGGTATCTGATTCACATCAGGATGTCAGAGCTAGTCGATTACAGTGAAAGAGAGATAACTTGACTCTTGAGACATTCCTTGACAAGAAGTTAGTGTGGCGATGGATTTCGTTGTGAATTTATCGAGGGCCTTTGAGAGATTCGTCTTGTTTCGAGAGATCGTGGACAGGCTGACGAAGTTAACGTCTTTTTTACATGTCAAGATCCACTTTGCAGTGGATGAGCTAACCGACATGGGTATCAGAGGACTGATCAAACTTCATGAAATGTCTCCAAATTTCATTTCAAAATAAAAACCCGAAGTTTACCAATGTTGTAGTGAAAATCCGCTCCAAGTGTTGAGGACCAAGTTGGGATTGATTTCAATAGATCACCCTCGACTCGAGTAGACGAGCAATAAAAATAATATGATCTTTAGGAAATTGGTTTGGGAGTAAGGTAGTATTTGACTACGATCATCTCTTTAGCTGAATGGACAAAAAGTGACGAAATTTTTGTTGAGGTATAGTTGTGGCTAGTAAGATGTGAATCCTTAAGATCAATGATAGTTAGAAAGGAAATTTTTGTGAATCAAATGGTGATTGAGGCAGAACGTTGTTAAGGGAATCTAGGGTAATGATCAATATCCGTGGTTAAGATTAATTTTATGAGTTTGAAGATTTATAGAGAAATGTCTATATTAGTTTCCCTAAGCTGAACATGAGCAGTAAAGAGGAGTTCTAGAGTAAAACTAAGTTATTAGAGAATTCCAAGATTTATGGTTTTAGATGATTCAAACCGAAGTGATTCCTTTTTGGTCATACTTGCATGAAGGAGTGTAATCATGTTATTTAAGATTGAAATGTATGATTATGATATAACTTTGGAGTGGTAGAATGTGTTCATAGGAAACTAAGACTACGATGTTTTGATTGGAGACTTGAGGAATGTGATTTTGATAGAATCTGGAAAAGTAGATTATGTTCAAAGGGGCTAAGACTACAACTGTATACCTTGAGTAGTAAGTTGATGTAAGTTGGAGTAGAGTTAGTTTTATCTTGGTAATGACCATGGGAGTTAGATGTGTGGAAGGAAGTTTTTCTAATGGACTAGTGATTAAGAATAGAAGTGATTAAGTTTTGATTTTGCTCTTCATGAGGAAGGAATTAAGAATTTAACGTCATGAATAGTGGATATAATCTAGTGGTAAGAAATTTCGAAGATGAAAGGAGAACGACATAGGAATGAATTATGTTAGGGAGAAGCAAAAAGGCGAATGAAGTGACTGAAAATACAACATAGAATTTTGGATAGGAACTTATGTGTATACTGTAATAGAAGTGAGAATCTTAGTTTAAAACTTGGTATTAACAATAGTAGTTCAAGATGTCAAATGAAATTTTTTTCTACTGGATTAATATTAAAGGAAGAGGAGATTAAGTTATAATCCTTATGTGTGGGAGATTAAAATAAAATTGTTAAGGATCGGGAGTAAGAATTGAGGATAAGTGATTTTATGTTGAGGATAAGTAGAACGAAGGGTAAGCATGAAGTTCGTTATTAAGTTACAATTGTCACCTGAGGAAATATTAGATGTAGAAACCTTGGGACTGAGAGATTCCGTCTAGTCTGGAGTCACGAAATTTCGAGGACGAAATTTATTTTTAGTGGGGTAGTAATGTAACACCCCGATTTTTCTGTTGCTTAATGATCTGTGCTTATGTATGAGTATGCATAATTATTCATTTAATTTAGAGAAAAATATTTTGATAAATAAATATTTATTCTTGTATCTTATTTTTTATTTTTATTCTTATTCTTATTTTATAAAACTGTAGTTAAATTTTCGGTTGAAATTTCAGACGAAAACGGTCAACGTTTTCACTATCAGCAAAACTTTACTAATACAGAAAACAAATTTCGACACAAAAAATAAAATTTTGGATTTCCTAAAATATTTACAACAATTCCCATGATTTAAAAGAAATTTTTTTTATAAATATTACACAAATAAATTTTTCCGGGTGAATTTTCATTTAGAAGATACGATCGATTTTCACTGTCGGGAAATTAATGGAACTGGAACAAAAAAAATTAATTTAAAATATATTAAATGCAGATTTGAAGAGACTTTATTTGATTTGAATAGTGTTTTCATTTATTTCATACCATCATGACCTTACACATAATTAATTCTTTTAATGTTAATCTAGCCGGGCTGGAATCATCAAGAATTAGCCTCCATGGGAGAATCCTCTTATCAAAAGGTGATACTCCGATCAAAGTGGATGTCTTGAAGGCCAAGTTATCTAAGAAGTGGCAGTCGATATCCCCATGGAAGCTAATTCCAATTGGGAGAGGATTTTTTGAGTTTTCTTTCTCCTCCATGGAGGATATGAGAAGAGTGTTGGTTGCAGGCTCTTGGAATCTCAATCCAGGAGTATTGAGATTGTTTGAGTGGACTCCTGATTTCAACCCTTCTTTGGTTAAGCAATCTAAGGTGCAATGTTGGGTTAGAATCTTTGATCTTCCGCTAGAATATTGGCGACCAAAAATTCTTTTCTCAATAGCAAGAGGGATTGGATCTCCACTATCACTGGATGATGCAACAAAAAATAGAACCTTGGGTCACTTTGCAAGAATATTGGTGGATATTGATCTACTTTGCCAACTTAGAGAGACACTAAGGGTTGAAAGGAAAGATCATGCTTTTCATGTGCGGGTGGAATATGAATATCTTCCTACCTTTTGTTCTTCTTGCAAGATTATTGGGCATTCTTTATCAAATTACAAAAAGAATCCAGTTAGCCATGAGGAAAACAAGGGTACCAAAATTCTGGCTCAGAAAGGAAAGGAAACCAAAAAGGGGATTGCTAAATTTGTTGAAAAGGTTAAGGAAGTGAAGCCGGCTAAGGAAGCTCATAATGATAATGGAGGTAATTATGATGCTGGCAGGAGTACCATTGCTGATAAGGCTCGAGCCCAACCTGTTGACAAAGGAAAAGCTGTTTCCTCTGATATTGTTTTGAAAGGAGGAAATACTGTTGCTGGCACGCGTGGTACTAAATTGTTTGACCAGGTCCCTTATGTGATTCAGCAGATTATGATGGACGAGCTAGAAAAGGAAAATCCGGTTGTTAATGTTCAGCATGAGGATGACACTGAATCTGTAGAAACAATTTTTGATGAATCTAGTCAAAGCATTAAGGCTCATCGGGACAAGCCAGCTGATGATTATGTTTCAGACTCTCAACTTGAACATAATTCTTCAACTGATCTTAATATCATGGCTACTCATGTCTCTCCTACTCCCGGGGCTCAGAGTGACTCCTATATTTGCTCCTACGAGATTTCCCCAGTGTTGGAGGATAGGCATATTCCTGAAGTGGTCCAACAAGATATGAAATTGGTATCCAAATTATGGGCTGATCAGGAAGAGGAATTGGAAGGTTCAATTTCAAATGAAAAAGAGGAATCAGAATTTACTCCTGTGAGGTCTAAATCACAGAAGAAGAAAATGAGAAAGCAGAGGAATGTTCAGAATAAGACTCATAATACCCGTGCAAAGGGTGGCTCCAAAAACATTATCTGATGAAATCTCTCTATTGGAATGCTAGAGGCCTAGGTAATGAAGAAACTAGGCTTGTTTTAAAGAAAATGTGTATTCTGCATAAACCAGATTTGGTTCTGATTTCGGAGCCTTGGATAAGCTTTGATTCCATTCGCTTGTCTTTCTGGAATGGCCTAGGTCTGAAGGCTTTTATGTTTAATGATAGGGGCCCTAGACCCCCTAACATTTGGTGTCTTTGCAAGACTGTGCTGTCTCCAAATATAGTCTCTGCTTCCTCTCAGCAATGTTCCTTCTCCTTGAGTCACGGTACTCAGGTTATTTACTTTGCAGCCATTTATATTGCAACCTCTTTTCAGTCTAGAAGAGTTTTATGGCAGGACCTCACAACTTTGTCCATATCTCATAAGGGCCCTTGGACTTACATTGGAGACTTCAATGCTGTGGTTGGTGCTCATGAGAAAAGGGGTGGAAAGCCTCCTCTAAGACAATCCTGTGTGGAATTTGGTTCTTGGACAGATGTGAACCATTTGATCCATATTGATACAAAGGGCGCCCAATTTACCTGGTCTAATGGGAGGATTGGAAGACAACATACTGAACTGAGATTGGATAGGGCTATTGTGAATGAAGAGGCAATTTCGTTTTGGGATAAGATTGGTTGCTGCACTCTCCCTAGACATAAATCAGATCATTTCCCTATCCTTTTGTCCTTGCAGAAAGGGATAGGCCTAAAGCCTTCAACATTCAAGTACTTTAAAATGTGGAGTGAGCATAGTGACTGTGAAAGAGTTGTAAAGCAGGCCTGGTCCAGAAAATTCAGTGGCTGTCCTATGTATATTCTTATGCAGAAGCTGAAGTGGTTAAAAGCGGATCTCAAAGTGTGGAATAAACAGGTGTTTGGGGATGTTAAACTAAAGGTGGATACTTCTATCTATGACTTATATGTCATCCAGCAGGAGATTTCAATTGAAGGTTACTCAGATGAGCTAAAGGCTAAAGAGACTTTGACCCAGTTCTCTTTGCAAAAAGCCTTAGATGTTGAGGAATCCTTTTGGAAGCAGAAGACTTACTTGAACTGGTTTTCTGATGGAGACAGAAACACTTCTTTTTTCCACAGAATGGCTAAGGTTAGGCAATCAACTCAGCATATGTCGACCCTCAAGTTAGGAGATGTTATTCTGGATTCTAAATCTGATATAGAGCAACATGTGGTCCACTATTATACAAATTTATATGCTTCAAAGAATCATTGTTCTGAGAACGATTTAGTGCAGCAAGTAATTCCTAATTTAGTGACAATGGCAGATAACTGCATGCTATCTGATTTTCCTACTAAAAAGGAAGTCAAGACTGTTGTTTTTTTATATGAATGGTGATGGCTCTCCAGGGTCGGATGGCTTTGGAGGGTGCTTCTTCCAAACATACTGGGAAATAGTGGGAGAAGATATGTTTAACTCAGTCTTTCAGCTCTTCAAGCATAACTGGATCCTTCCTGGTTTAAACTCCAATATAGTAGTGTTCATCCCTAAATTTTATGAAGCAGAAAAGATAGAAGATTACAGGCCAATATCTCTTGCTAACTTCCAATTCAAAGTCATCACTAAGGTGCTAGCTGATAGGCTTGCTAAGGTTGCTCCCAGGATTATCTCTAGTCAGCAAAGAGGATTCCTCCATGGTAGAAAAATCTCAGAATGCATCCTTACGACTTCAGAGGCCATTAATCTACTGGATAGTAAGTCTTTTCGAGGTAATGTGGCTCTGAAATTTGATATAAAAAAGGCCTTTGATACCCTTGATTGGAATTTTTTGCAGAAGGTCCTGGTAGCTTTTGGTTTCAGTCCTTTATTTTGTAGTTGGATAAGTACCATCTTGAAATCAGCTATACTGTCTTTTCTGGTAAATGGCCACTCTGCTGGTTATATCTCTTGTAACAGAGGTGTGAGGCAAGGGGATCCTCTCTCCCCTCTATTATTTTGCCTGGCAGAGGATGTATTGAGCAGGGTAATCTCTTTCCTGATAGACTCCAATGCAATGCAGCCTATGGCAGGACCAAGAGGATTTCAAACGCCCTCTCACTGTTTATATGCAGATGATATTATGGTTTTTTCTAAGGGAACCAAGAGGAGTCTCACGGCTTTAATGAGGATTTTTAGACTTTATGGAGAGGTATCTGGCCAACTGCTAAGTCATGACAAATGTAAGTTATATGTGGGCTCAGTTTCTGCTCGTAGAGGGTAGGAAATCAGAGATACTCTTGGCTTCTCTAATGGCTGTTTACCATTCTGTTACCTTGGAGTCCTAATTTTCAAGGGAAAGCCTAAAGCATACAATTTCCAACCAATTGTGGATAGATTAAAGGCGAAATTGTGTTCTTGGAAGGGATCCCTTTTGTTAATCATAGGGAAAGTTCAATTGGTCAACTCCATAGTAAATGGTATGGTTCTGTATAGCTTTCATGACTACCAATGGCCAGCTGCTTTGCTCAAACTGTTAGACTCCTTCATAAGGAATTTTGTTTGGTCGGGTGACATTTATAAAAGGAAGTTGGTGACAGTGTCCTGGAAACAGGTTTGTTTGGCTCTAAATGATGGTGATTTGGGGTTAAAATCAATTAGGCAGATAAATGATGCTGCTACCTTAAAGCTGTGTTGGGAGGTGATGTCTTCCTCTGATAATTGGGCCTGTTTCTTAAAGGCAAGATTTTTTAAAAATAGGCAGCCTGTCTCTTATGTGAAGTCCTCTTTATGGTCAGGCATTAAAACATACTATCATCAAGTGATCTCTAATGCTACTTGGGTGATTGGCAATGGTCAAATGATAAATTTTTGGTTGGATAAATGGATGGATAAAACAGTGGCTGATTCTTTGGAATTACCTGAGAATATGCATCACCTTCTTAAGGCTACAATCTCAGATTTCATTGGCACTGATGGCTGGCTCATTCCCTCTAAATTTTGTGCAGCAGTTCCTGGGTTACCAGCAGAAATTAGAAGGATAGTCCTTCCTGCTTTCGAAAACCCAGTGGATACCTTAGTCTGGACGACCTCTGATGATGGTAGTTTGTCCTTCAAATTGGCCTTCAAACACGTTTCTCCAACCCCTACTGTTAATCAGTGGAGCAGAAGTATTTGGAATTCCTTCATCCCTCCCTCAAAATCATTGGTTACTTGGAGGCTCTATCATAATAAGCTCCTTTCGGATGAATGTTTAAGAGCCAGGGGCTGCATTGCAGTTTCCATGTTCGATCTCTGTTGTTCAGCTTTTGAATCTACTGATCACCTCTTTTTCAGGTGTAATTTTACTGCAGCAATTTGGTTATGGCTGGCCTCTATCTTGAATTTTTCAATTGACTTAACATCCATTGCTACTGTTCTCAATTCAGTGCATCGTTTTAAATGGGGTCAGGTGAAGGATGTTGTCACAGCAGCTTTGGTGTTTGTGATCTACTTCATCTGGCATTGTAGAAATCTAGTCAAATTCAATAATGTTAGAATTCCAGTTGCAAGAGCCATTAGTCTTATAAGTAGCTCAGTCAGGATTTCGGGAATGGCTTCGTGTCCTCTTCTCTGGAAGAGTTCATGATCTCAAAAGCCTTTGGTGTAGATGCTCACCCGAATAAGGCTCCATCTATCAAGCAGGTTGACTGGTTCCCTCCTCTTTGCTACTGGGTCAAATGCAACACAGATGGGTTGTCTAGAGGGTCGCCAGGTCATGCTGCTAGTGCTGGTATTTTTAGAGATTATAGAGGTGCTTTTTTGGGAGGATTCTCTAGGTACCTTGACCTTTCTTTTGCTCTTCATGCTGAATTGATTGCTGCAATGATTGCTGTAGAAGCTGCTTTTGAGCGGGGTTGGACCAGATTATGACTTGAGTGTGACTCTCAGTTAGTTGTGAAAGGCCTTCTCTTCTTCCAATATTGTGTCTTGGACTCTAAGAAATAGATGGAAAAACTGTTTGGTGCAGGTCTCAAAAATGCAATTCAGAGTTTCTCATGTCTTTAGAGAGAGAAACACTTGTGCAGACAAGCTAGCAGCTTTTGGAGTGGAGAACCAGGGTTATTTTTGGTTGGATTTGCCTCCTAATTTTATTAGAGAGGACTTTTTTAGAAATAAATTAGGCTTGCCTAATTTTAGATTCATAAATTCTTTTTGATTCTTCCATGGGTTGTGGCATATGTCCCCCCATGCTTTTGTATTTATCTTTTCTTTCTTTTTAATATATTTTTGGTGTGCTGCAGATGATGGGTAGGGTCTTTGGTGCCAACCTAGTTGGGATCATTTTCTCTATTGTGATGCCTTTGCATGCCTTAGCCTTTTATCAAAGAAAAAAGTAACCATTATTTATTTAAAACCAATATTTATTTTAACAAAATAATTTTAAAAGGATTAGGTGCAGATTTTGAGAGACTTGATGTGAAAACAACTTGATTGATTTGATATGAATAGTACTTTTATTTATTGCATGCCATCATTTTATTTATATGTACAAGTAACTCATTGTTTTAATAAAAAATCGTGTTTTAATTTTAAAAAAAAAATTAAATCACTCTCCTATTTTCTACACAAGCTATGCTCCCTCCCCATCACTCTCTATAAATACCCCTTTCCAACTCAACTCTCACTTTTGCTTCATGCTTTCAAGTTCTCACACACACACACTAACTTGCTCACAAATGGCCTCTTTCCATTTTCACCCTTGCAAGCTTGGAATTTCATCTATCTTCAACCTCACCTCATCACAAGGGTATAATTTCTCCTCACTACTTTTCATTTCTTCAAGTATTTATTTTTGCTAACATGCATGTCATTTTCTTTATGATGCATGTTTATGGTTTTAGCTAAAAATTTCAAGAAAAATATGTAGAAAAATCTTTTGAGCATGAAACTAATTTTCATGGACTCATACTCTTCTCTATTATCACTTTATGGAATTTCATGTAACAAAAAGAATTTTTGAAGACATTTTTATAGGGTGACCGAAAAACCCTAAGTAGTGTAAAGTTGGTGTTTTGTCAAAACTTTCTCAATATTTGTTTAAAATCCTTGATGCATGTATTTTTAAATTCATGAGTTAAAATCAAAAATGAGTTCTTTCCCATTTTCATGACCATGGCCGAAACTCTAAGCCATGAGAGTTGATGAGACCTAGTTTCAATTTTTTTAAATACTTTCTTTGATCATCATTTTAATTACATGCATGGGGGGAATAGAATGATTTTATGATTTTCCTTGTATTATATGTTTTCATGTGTGTTTTTGAGGGTCTAGGACTCTTGCATGTTGGTTTTATGGCTTGTGGATGATGCTAGAGTAAAGATAATAACTTGGTGTCGATGAACATATGTAAAATATAAATCTGGCAGCATGACATATATTTATTCGTAAGCCCATAACTTTTTATAAACGTGTTTCTGAAATCTAAATTCATATTTGGAAAGAAGACTTCTAGGACTTTAATGTGATATATAATATATAAGTATTTGGATAAGATTTACTAGATCAAAACACCTCTCAAATAAAATAAAATTCTGGCTGTGAAAAATAAGAACATAGTTGGTTGCATGATGATTTTAAATATGATTTTGAAAGTTAAAAACTTTTATAAAATTTTCTGGCTTATTACTAAAGTATAAATAAAGTTTTGTTGAAGTTTTAGAATTTTTACATATGTATATAAAGAGAAACAATTTCAAAAAGTTACATGTTGGTGAACTTGGATTTCTGGAAAATCTTGTACAATCAGAGGCAGTGCGTGATTTTTAATAAATTAATGCCTTCTAATTTTGACATGGAACCACCTGTAATGTGTTTATATGTGAGTTGGGTACCTTCAATTAGATTTTCAAGAATTTTAAAGGTCATTTGAGTGGTCATTCATATTTTAATCCCATATAAAAATATGGGATTAAAGTATGTATGTATGTATGTATGTATGTATGTATGTATGTATGTATGTGTGTATGTGTGTGTGTGTGTGTCTATATATATATATATATATATATATGTATATATATATATATATATATATATATATATATATATATATATATATATATATATATATATATATATATATATAAGTAAGTCTTGGACAAAATGTAATCCAAGAAATTGTAAAAGATTGGACATCTCTAGCATCATTGTTTTTAGCCATGGCCAAAAGCTACACTTAGAAAGATAAGATTACTTTGTTGTTTTAATTTAAGTCATTCGCTTAATTCTTAGACTTGCGACACGTTGTGGGCAAAGGAAGTTCACTCTGGGCAACACAGAAACAAAGACTTTTGTACCCGTCGAATCAGGTAAGGGGAGAAAGCCTAAGGGATAATTATGTTATGATGACTATATGCCATGTGTGTTTGTTTTGATGTGTTTGATTGATGTTGTTATTGTTGTGGTTGTTTTTGTTGAATTTGAGATTCATAATGTGTGTTGATAATTTATGAAAAATATGAATGTCATTTATATATGTTGAAGTTGTTGTATATGTGGTGATGATTTATGAGAAATATGAATGTTGCTCATATATGTTGAAACTGTTGTATATGTGCTGTAATTGTTGCATGGAAAGCCTAACCTTTGGTTAAAGCTCAGTTAAATCCTTAAGATAAAAGTCTTAAGAAAAACTATATGAAGAACAATGTAAATAAATATTTATTTTGAAGAAATGTTTTGGAAGAAGGAAAAGTGAGTTGTACTTTCAAAACTTTATCAGAATATTTGAAATAAAATAGAACTTTCATGAAGGAAATTTACTTGAAAAATTAAGTGATTTTACACTAAGAAAAATCAAACTTTGAAAAGACTTCATGGTAAGAAACTCTGAAGAAAAAAAGAACAAATTTATTTTGAAGTTTTGAAAATATTTCTTTGAGTAACGTTTTAATGAAGAAAATTTTTAGAATTCAAAACAATTTTATAAAGGAAAATTATTTAAGCTGAAATATCTTATTTTGAAGAAAAACATAATTTTGAGAATACTTGTAGTAAAGTACCATAGAAAATGGGATTTTAGTTTCCAATGTTCTTAGAAAGAGTTTCTCTTCAAAAATGTTCACTATATTTTTGAAAGGAAATAGACTTTTCCAAAACAAAGGAGATTTTTAGAAAAAGAAATTGATTTCCTTTTAAAAATGAATTTCAAAAGAAAATGTTGTTGAAAAGAATTTATTTAATTAAAAATATCCGGTAACTTGGATGAGTTATGAAAATTTTGATTTTGTATTTGTCTTTCACTGAACAAAAAAATAACGTTGAAAAGTGAAGCTAGTAACCGAGACGTCGGGATACTAGAGTTAATGCATGTGGATCCATGATCTGTATCACAACATTGTGGACTGTGTGTCCTATATATAAAGTTAATTGTGGACTATGTGTCCTATATACGTTGTTCTGGACTGTGTGTCCTATACACGTTGTTGTGGACTGTGTGTCCTAGATTTGTAGTTGTGGACTGTGTGTCCTACATACGTTGTGATAAAACGTGGTGAAAGTAGTAAAAAGGTGAAAGTTGTTTTCTACGACCACAAAGTCTAAGACGAGTGCACAGGTCTAGGATTTTTGTCATTGGACACTCGGACTAAGACGTCCTGTGTTGAAAATGAAAGTTTTAAAACGTTTAAAATTTATGGATGGTCGTGAACCTTGAGCCTCGACGAAGGAAAGAATGAAGCACAAAGTAAAGTTGCGAAAATAAAATGATTTTTTTACATGCATTTGGCAGACATGCCTAAAAGTTGTGTAAATGCCTTGAAGGGAAAGGTATCTCATGCGAGAGTGTATCATTGGTGCCTTGATGGACCATGATTTCCATGAGCCTTGTTCATTGTGCCTTGTGTAGGATGGTGTGCTTTGGAACCCACATGCGTTGATTATTATGCCTGGAGTTGGACGATTCTTTGTGGGAATTAAGTTGAGCCATGTACATGTGTTGGCTATTTATGCCTGAGTGGCAATTGAGCCTGATCAGCTCACTGTTTTTCAAAAACTGCATGGAGTTGGGGTCTCCGGAGACTAGGACAGAATGTTGGAATATATAAGTGCCATGTTTTCAAAAACGACAATGATTTTTGATTGATATGATTATTTGTGAGCATTTATATGTTGATTATGAATATTTATCTGTATTTGTTGCTGTGTTTGGACATGTAGTCATCATAATTCATCCATATATTGGTATCTCACCCTTACAATATATCAGGTTTTTCCCTGGTCTTTTACTGCAATACGAGGGTAAGTGGTGCCGAGAATTTCCTAACCTCACTTAAGGATATTACTCTCGATCCTTGAAGAGGTTGGTGAAAATTCTATGGTGAGAACTATGGAATTCTTCCCAGTAGTTGTCTTTTAGTACGACCAGCTTAGGATGTTTCCTTTGGGACAGATGTTTTAAAGAAGTTATTATAGGTGGTCTTGAAAAGCCTTGTCATGATTTTATAAATTTTAGTACGAAAGATTATTCAAATAAAGTTCATATTTGAAGTGTTTTGGATTTATAAATAAATCTAGTTGTTGTGGATTATTAAACTTGGTATGATTATACTGTTTGTGTTGTGTGCACTATTTTAAGTATTCCGCAAAACTTTTACCCTCATATTTTCAGACTTATGAAAATTATAAAAGTTTTTCCGAAAGCAACCAGTAAGCCTACCTTTTAATCTATTGTGATTAGGACGTAATGCCCAAGGGGGTGTTACAACAGACATGCACCTGAATGCGCATAAGTAGATCATGTTAAATTTTAATGTGTATAATATGTGGATTAGCATTAATTGGTTATTAAATTATAATTATTATTAATATATCAGTTATAAAATTAATTCTTAATTACGTAACCAATTGGTGAAATTATTGTTGGGTATTTACTAAAGAGTGACCCTATGATGGGATGGGTCATTCTAATGTTAACCCGTTGAGAGGTCCCTACTCTCTGCTGGTAGGTTATAAGAATAGCCTCCCCATTAGGCATTCAAAGAGATAGAAACACAGAACCAAAAACCAACCAGAAAGAGAGGAGTAACCCTCTTACCTTCTCTAACATTCTGATCCACTAATCATCTCCCTCTCATCCTTTGATCTGCTGTGATGGATTCTGCGAATCTCCAAGGTATGAAATTCTTCTCTTTCCTTTGATTAACATGAATCACATGCTATGATTTGTATCTGTATGGTGTTTAGAATCATTGGTTTTCCTTCAATTGGTATCAGAGCCAGGTTAGATACATGTTATAGCTATTCTGAAAATTATATGAACCCTGATTTATGTTTTTTTAATCAAGATGCAAAATCTTTTTAGGGATTTTCATATCATGTTATATCAAAATTGTAAAAATTTTGTTTGCCTAGAATTTTTTTCTTCAGCAACTTCCGTTTTTTCATGCCTTGTCTTTCAAAATTCGAAACTATAATTCTGGCCAATGATTTCGAAAATTGTTTGAGGGCTTTTCTTCCCACATGTTATTCGAGTAACATACTCGAAAATCGTTGGATTTCATCAAATAAAATGTGAGAAATCGATGCCTTTTCGTTTCCCTTTTGCGTGAAACTGGTTCGATCGCCCCGCGAGTTTTTCTCGCCTCGCGATTCTGGACATCAGCATCTGTGGAATTCCAGATTCGCCTCGCGAGATTATTCTCGCCTCGCGAACCTGAAAGTCAGCAGAATAGTGAAATTGTCATCCTCTCTGGGTCGCCCCGCGACTACTCTTCTCGCCTCGCGACCCCGAAGGCTGACTGTTCTAGGAAAATGAAAGGTTTCTGGGTCGCCTCGCGAACACTTTTCTCGCCTCGCGAGTACCCGCGAGAAGACCAAACGTTGCTGACTTTTCACAAGATTCGCCTCGCGAGATACCTCTCGCCTCGCGAATATTTTATATGGATAAATCCAAAAAATATATTGTATTTTTAATACTGTACTCTAAGGTTTTGATCTAAAATTTTGTGATTGTTCTCTACTTTTTTGTGACACTTTGATATGTTATACTCTCCTTGATCATGTGTCATATAGATGGAATTAATTTTAGAGTCTTATGTGAATTAAGTTGTGTGTTCTATGCTGCATTTGTTATACAATTAATTATTCTAATGTATAATTGTAGCATGACTGTTGATATTTTGTATAGTTATGAACTCACCTATCGTGGGTATAATTATACAAAATTTGTGTTGTTAAACAATTAATTATTCTAATGTATAATTGTAGCATGACTGTTGATATTTTGTATAGTTATGAACTCACCTATCGTGGGTATAATTATACAAAATTTGTGTTGTTAAACAATTAATTATTCTAATGTATAATTGTAGCATGACTATTGATATTTTGTATAGTTATGAACTCACCTATCGTGGGTATAATTATACAAAATTTGTGTTGTTAAATAATTGATTATTCTAATGTGTTATATTTGTATTATATTAATAATAATTATACCCTATCGGTGTACTATTATTAATGTAATTCGTTATTATACATCGTACTATTGTCTTAAGCTTATGTCAATTATGGTTTTCAAGTACCCTATCGGTATTAGAAATTTTGGTGATGTAAGTTTTGTACAGTGTATTATTCTTCTTATTATATTTCTTGTTTATTATGATTCGGGACCCTTAGGCGGAATTATAATGAATAAGAAATTTGTATTATGGGCAAGATCGGCTGAACATATATATGGAATCATATTACCCTTCAATTCTTAATGATTCCTTATTCTCTGTTTATGTCAGCCTCCTTCCCAAATTCTGTCAAAACTCTAAATGGGACAAACTATGAGGACTGGAAAGAGTCTCTAGATCTCTACTTAACTATTGCTGACTTGGATCTGGCCTTGAGGGAAGACAAGCCAGCTGCTCTCACAAATGAGTCTACTGCAGCACAGAGGATTGCTTATGAGAAATGGGAATACTCTAATAGAGTGTGCCTGAAAGTGATGAAGTATACTATGGAAAAATCCATCAGGCAGAGTATCTTAGAGACCGATAATGCTAAAGAATATCGAAAGTCTGTTGGGGAGAAATTTATGAATTTTGATAATGATCTAACATGCTTAGAATCCAATGTGATTGATGTTCCTCAAAATACTTGGTGGTTAGATTCAGGTGCAACCATTCATGTTGTGAATTCCTTGCAGGGGTTCACAAGCCTGAGGAAACCAAGTGATGCTGAATCTAAAATTATTATGGGAGATGGAGCTGGAGTTTCTGTTATTGACATTGGAATTGTTTCTTTACTTTTGCCTTCTGGACATAATTTGCTATTAAGAGATGCTGTGTATGCACCTTCTATGAGAAGGAACTTGATTTCTGTTTCTGCTTTGGATAAATGTGGTTACACTTTTAAGGTTGGTAGTGGGAAATTGATTGTTTATTCAGATTCTGTTTCCGTTGGTTCAGGAGTTTTACGTGATGGCCTTTAATGTTAGATCTACATGACATGTCATCACTCTTTGTTGGAAACAAACGCAGTAGGATTAATGAACATTCCTCTATGTTATGGCATCGACGTTTGGGGCATATTTCTAGGCCCCGTATTGAGAGGCTAGTCAAGGATGGTATTCTCCATGATCTAGACTTCTCCGATTTTGATACATGTGTTGATTGCATCAAGGGCAAATTTACTGCCAAGGTTAGGAATAAAGCAGCAAATAGGTGTGACGATGTGTTACAGTTGATTCACACCGACCTGTGTGGACCTATTACACCCACTGCCATGGGTGGATATGGGTATTTCATTACCTTTATAGATGATTTCTCGAGGTATGGATGGATAGATCTTCTTCAAGAAAAGTCTAGTTCTCTAGATGCTTTCAAATCCTTTAAGGATGCTGTTGAGTTGAAAACAAGTAGGAAAATAAAATGTGTAAGATCTGACAGAGGTGGAGAATTCTATGGTAGATATAATGAGACGGGTAGAAACCCAGGACCTTTTGCCAGATTTCTTGAGGAATGCGGTATTGAAGCTCAATACACTATGCCTGGTACTCCTGAACAAAATGGAGTTGCAGAGAGGCGTAACCGCACACTTATGGAGATGGTAAGATGTATGTTGAGCCATTCATCATTGCCAGACTTTCTTTGGGGAGATGCCTTAAAAACTGCTGTCTATATTCTAAATCAAGTACCCAGCAAGTCTGTACCAAAAAACTCCATATGAGCTCATGAGTGGAAAGAAGCCGAGTTTGAAACTTTTTCATGTATGGGGTTGTAAGGCAGAAGTTAGACCTTATAATCCTCAATCTAAGAAGCTTGATCTTAAGACTGTTAGTGGCTTCTTTATTGGCTATTGTGTGGGTTCCAGAGGTAGCAGATTCTATTGTCCATCTCATTCTATGCGAGTCGTCGAATCTGATCGAGCGGTTTTCTTTGAGGATGACTTGGATAGTGGGAGAGATATACCACGACCAGTTACTCTTAAAGAAGATCGCACCATTGTTCCTATACCAGCTGTTCCTTTTCCTACAGAAGTGTTGATTCCAGCTGATGGTGTTGATCAGAATCTTCAACATGAAGATGGTGTGGCAGCACCGCTTGTAGATGAACAAGAACATGATCTTATTGTTGATGAAATTCCACTGAGACGATCTCAAAGAGTGCGCAGATCTTCCATACCAGATGATTATGTTGTATATCTTCAGGAACATGAGTTTGACCTCAATGATGATGATGATCCTATTACCTTTGAGGAGGCAATTTCTAGCTCTCATGCTTCTGATTGGCTGAATGATATGCATGATGAGTTGTCTTCTATGTCTCATAATGATGTTTGGAGTCTGGAGGAATTACCAATTGGTTGTAAACCTGTTGGATGCAAATGGGTTTTCAAAACCAAACGTACTCCAGATGGTAAAGTTGAAAGGTACAAAGCCAGACTAGTAGCTAAAGGCTATAACCAAAGAGAAGGCATTGACTATAAGGAGACTTTCTCACCAGTCTCTAAAAAAGATTCATTTCGAGTTGTCATGGCCTTGGTAGCTCATTTTGATCTAGAACTTCACCAGATGGATGTGAAGACGGCCTTTCTGAATGGAGACCTCATGGAAGATGTTTACATGGTTCAGCCTGAAGGTTTTTACTGAAACAGGCAAAGAGCACTTGGATTGCAAGCTGAATAAGTCTATTTATGGACTGAAACAGGCCTCCAGACAATGGTATTTGAAGTTTGATCAGGTTGTCACTTCTCTTGGCTTCAAAGAAAATGCCTCAGATTAGTGCGTTTACTTGAAGACTTGTGAGGGTGAATTCATCATTCTCGTTCTATATGTTGATGATATACTTCTTGCTAGCAGTTGTGTTAAAATCCTGACCGAGACAAAACTCATGTTGAGTAGCCACTTTGATATGAAAGACCTTGGTGATGCTTCTGTTGTTTTAGGCATCCAGATTTATCGTGATAGGTCACGTGGTGTTCTTGGATTGTTTCAAAAAGGATATATAGAAAAGGTCCTCAAAAGGTTTAACATGCATTCTTGCTCCCCATGTGCTGCACCTGTTCAAAAAGGGTGAAGAAAAATTCTCTAAATCTCAATGTCCTCAAAATGATGTAGAAATAAATGAAATGAAAAAGGTCCCATATGCTTCCGCTGTTGGCAGTTTAATGTATGCTCAAGTTTGTACTCGTCCCGACATTGCTTTTGCTGTAAATGCTTTAGGGAGATACTTGAGCAACCCAGGTTTGGGTCATTGGAAAGCCGTAAAAAAGGTCATGAGATATTTGCAGGGAACCAAAGACTATATGTTGACCTATAAGAAGTCTGATCAACTTCAGGTCACTTGGTTATTTCGATTCTCGATTTCGCAGTTGCCCTGACGACCGAAAATCTACTACGGCTTTATTTTTATGATGGCGGGAGGAGCTATTTCTTGAAAAGCGTCAAACAGACGCTTATGCCTACTTCTACCATGGAAGCAGAGTATGTTGCTTGCTATGAGGCTACTTGTCAAGCCATGTGGCTGAAAAAAATTTGATTTCTGGCTTTCATATTGTTGAAAGCATATCTAGGCCACTTGTGATATATTGTGACAATACTGCTGCTGTGAACTTCTCTCATAACAATAGAAGCTCTTCTCGCACTAAGCATTTTGATGTGAAATATTTGTTCGTTAGAGAGAAGATTCAGGAGTTTCAGACTCGTATTGAGCATATTGATACAGAAACATGCTTCATTGATCCACTAACCAAAGGCTTAACTGTTGGAATATTCCGGAATCATGTAATTCATATGGGCTAAGTTAAGTCTTTTGATGTATTGGATTAGTGGGAGTCTGAAACCATTATTTGCCCATTATCTTTCTTTTTTTATGAGATATGTAAATTGAC